>SJYV01032467.1:0-22007 GCA_006410875.1 Neotragus pygmaeus | reverse complement strand
TTGGAGAAGATTCTTGAGAGTCCCTTGGACTGCAAGGAGATGCAACTAGTCCATCCCAAAGGAGATCAGTCCTGGGTGTTCATCAGAAGGACTGATGTTGAAGCTGAAACTCCAATACTTTGGCCACCTGATGCAAAGAGCTGACTCATTGGAAAAGCCCATGATGCTGGGAAAGATTGAAGGCAGGAGGGGAAGGGGATGGCAGAGGATGAGATGGCTGGATGTCATCACCGACTCAATGGACAAGAGTCTGAGTGAACTCCGGGAGTTGGTGATGGACAGGGAGGCCTGGCGTGCTGCGATTCATGGGATCGCAAAGAATCAGACATGACTGAGTGACTGAACTTAACTGAACTGATGAAGGTTAGAGATCTTCCAGGACAGGGACTCACCCTAGACTAAGATGCTCGCCTGCAGGCCGCTGCCTCCGAGCAGGCGTCTCTGCCCCATCTGTCCCTCACTCGCCCATCCTGCCCTGAGGGAGAACGAGGTGCCAAACTGGAGGGGCACCTGGTGCAGGGCTCTGCGCGCCTCGCTGGCTCCAGCTCCCTGGCCCGTCCAGTGGGGGCCTGTCCTCACCTGAAGACAGGGAGACAGGCATTGGAGGGTCCACCCCAGGACTCTCAGGTGGTGGGAACTGGAGCGCGGCCCTGCACTCTCCCCGGGCCACGGCGTGTCCAGGACACCAGGGTGGGCGGTGGGCCGGAGGCAGCGTCTTTGGGGTCACAATGCTGCTCTTGTGTTTTCTTTTTCTCATCTCAGTTTTGTAAAACCCACTTTTTTTTTTTTTTTTTTTTTTGGACATGCGAAGAAAACTCATTTGGAGAAATTTGGCCACCTCTGTATATTGGCCTGAGTGGATGCTGTGTATTTTAAAATAGGTTTGTAATCAGCTGCATTAGCTTAAATTACTGGTCTTAATCTGGAGCTTTTCTGGCAAATGGAACATGTTCTGATTCCTTTTGTAAGGCATCCAAACATAAAATCAGACTGCTTTTCTTAGCATCCTTTCATTACGTCTCCTAATTTTGCAGAATTTAAAGGGAAAGAAGGCAGTATTTTTAGAGCGTGTTTTTGGCACCATGAAGCGTTGTCCCTTATTGACCACTCAGGGTTCTGTGAGTGAGGAAAGGAGTGGGTGATGCTGTCTCAGAGAGAGAGAGGGGGGTCTGTGTCCAGGGCCGACCTGGGTCTCGGGTCCGTGGGCAGTGGCAGGAGACTCACGGAGGCCAGGGCAGTGTTGTGTGTGTAGGGGGTGGTTCCAGGAAGCCCCAGGAGAATCAGGGTCCATGTGGAGGGAGGAGTGGACTAGTGTGATCATCACTCATAGAACAATCTAGAAGATGCAGAGAGAGACGGGAAGGGGTGTGATTTGCGACCGTTCACCATCAGGGGCTCCGAGGCCATTCTGGGGTGGGTGGTCTTCGTCGGGACTCACCACACTTGTTGCCCACCCCCACCCCACCCCACCACTGGGGTCTGGGTCTCATGTTCAGGCTGGAAATGGTTACTTAGGTCTGTTGCTATGGGAATAAATGTGGAAAGAAATCAACTAGAATGGACACCCGTCACTGTTTTCTTTCCAAAGAAATTGTATCCAAGAATTGCATCCAAATCTTTATTTTTTGGAAATATGTGACTGTGGGCTTCCCATGTCACCTATTTACCATTTCTGGATGTTCCTGGACAGGCGCTGTGTGCGGCTTCCAAGGACGGGGGGCTGGGGGCCACGGGTGGGTGCGAGTTCTCACCGGCCTTTCCTTGCCCTACCGTTCTGAGACGGGAAGCCTTTCAGAGCCTGTTTCCTCACTGGTAACATACGCATAGTAATGTGTATACTCCATCTGTTACTACCAGGATCGAAGGAGAACGTGCGGAAATCTGGGTCCTACACTCACGGGGCCTGAGAGCACTATGGCGACAATCCTGGGTCAAAAAGCTAAACTTAGAACTCTTCCATTGGAGCTCATTATACCCCATCTTAATGTGTGCGCTTAGTGGGCAAAACCTTAGCTCCATGAGTGCCCGTTTGACTTTTTACTGAAAATGGATGTGTGAACAGTTCCATTCCACCAGAACTCTGAGTATCGGGGTCTTCCGCCGTCCAGTCTTCCATTTCTAGGGAGTCAGACTCCAGGGAAACAGCGCTTTTCATTTCATTTCTGTCCTTGGGCAGCTGGGTTGTAATTTGTTGCTCGTTGTTCCGTCACTAAGTCGTGTCTGACTCTTTGTGACCCCATGAACCACCGCACGCCAGGCTCCCCTGTCCTTCACTGTCTCCTGGAGCTTGCTCAAGCTCATGTCCGTTGTGTCGGTGATGCTTCCAACCCTCTCATCCTCTGTCATCTCCTTCTCCTCCTGTCCCCAGTCTTTCTCAGCATCGGAGTCTTTTCCAATGAGTCAGTCGGCTGTTTGCATCAGGTGGCCAGAACCACAAACGATTCTATGGCTGATGAAGACAACATGTGTATAAATTAAGCAGTCAATTCTAAGAGGTTGGGCCTGGCCTCAGACCAGGACTCTGGGGCCAGGATGGCTCAGTTCAAAGCTAGTCTCTGCTGCTCGTTATCCTGACAGCATGGACGAGAACGCAACGCACCTTCTCTGATTCAGTGCCTGGGCTTGCAAATGACGACAGCGATCCCACTTCATGGAATTACAGCAAAGCAATTCAGTTATATGTCCTATAGCTGAATATGCAGTCAGGTGTATACAGTTATATGACATAAACTGCATATATGCAGTCAGATGTATACAGTTATATGACATATAACTGCATATATGCCGTCTTTCCCGTTATGATGTGATTAAGTAAATTAATACCTGAAACGCGTGTAGGCACAAGTCCCCATTAAGGGTTATAATTGTCAACCTCCAACCTCTGCTGTGGGTAAAACTCACATGCTCTTTATAGTGGGTCCGACTGGGCAGGTTGTTTATTATTTTATCCCCCAGATGTTTTTCATGTGAAGTCCTTTATAAACCTCAGAATACTTCACAGACCTCCTTTCTATGTAGCAGTCCACCTTTTAGTATCCACCAACTAAGTAATATGTAATCACACACAGCAAGCAGGCATCTGTGGTGAAGAAAATCACGTCCATTGGATGAACCCCAACAGCATTCACATACAGTTCAACACAGGCGGTGCGAAGGCGCCAGTCTTCCTGTTGGTTCAAGGTCCTGGCCGGGTTTGCCGTGCGTCCACATGAGAGCCTCTGAGGGGCCATACGCCTGCCCCCGGGGAGCAGGGCCCCGCCTTCACTCTGGCAGCAAGTCCTCATCGCGTCGCGTTGTCTCTGCGTGCTTCTTTCTTTTTAATTTTTGTTTATTGGAAGCTAATTGCTTTACAATATTGTACTGGTTTTTGCCAAACATAACATGAGCCAGCCATTCCCCGTGCATTTTTACCTGGGTTTCCTAATGGTCAGGTTCATTATTTTCTATCAGGCATGTCCGGTGGCCTCAGATTAAGCCCTCATTGTCCCTCGTAGGGACCAGAGACGGTCTTGAACCGGTCCTTCGTCTGTGAGCTTTGCCGCCAGGGCTTTTAAAGCACAGACACGACCCTGCGTTCACCCTCACGAGGCTCTGCTGCTGTGGAAATCCCTTTCCCTGCTCCGGGGCCCCACGGCTGGCCCCTGCTGCCCTGCAGCCCACCACGTGCCATGGAGCCTCCTGCAGCTGCTTCCTTGCACGAAGCCCAGCCCCTCGTCTGTGGTGTCTGCCGAGAACTGAACCTGTGCCATTGATTGTGGGCACGTGAAAGGCAGAGGCAAGATGCCTGGAGAAGCAAGACATTCGGCGGTTTGACCAGGAGTATTTCTTGAGACAATCGTGAAAATGCTATAAGGAGATGCAAAGAAAATGGACGATGCTGATTTTGCCCACTGAGGCTGACACCAGAATGCCTGTTGTATCAGACAGCTACTGCGTCATAACAAGTAGCTCCAGCGTGTTAGCTGTCATCACTGACAAGTGTTCATTTCTCACGCATCTGCTGATCTTGACTGGGCTCCCTGGGAGGCTCCAGGCTGCACGTGGGCCTGGGTCTGCCTCCTCTCAGCCTGAGTGAAGACACTGGGAGTGCCCTTCTGCCGGCAACACCTATGCCCAGGGAGACAGTCCACACACACCCAGGTGTCCAGCCCCAGCTTGCCTCGTGCCTGCAGACACCCTCACGCAGCATGCAGTTCCTACGTCTGAGCCCAAAGTCACAGAACAGGGAGGACCCCCTGCCAGTGTGGGAGGAGCTGCAAACCCCTGGCGTGGGGAGAGAGGATGGATCGGGCCAGCTCGGCATCATTTGTTCCTGGACGTGAGGGTGCAGTTATCCCGCGGGATGACTGAGAGGCAGAAGCACCCTCAGGGTGGGCGTGAGCATGGATGAGGAAGCGATGCACTTCTGGGCCCTCCAGCCTGTGACTGCCGTGGCAACTGGGCTGGGCAGAGGCCACTGACGGCGGGCACACTGGCCCACTGGCCCCACGGTGCTGCAGGAGCCCGCCGGCAGACGGCACCCAGCAGGACCCGAGGGGGGGCCAGGAAGCGGGGGCGGATGGACTCACTGCTCCTGTCTGCAGCAGACTTGTCTGAAAACCGCCCACAGCTCAGATGTTCCTGCAGAGCAGACGCGTGCCCACTGGACACGGGACCCGAGCAGATGCGCACGCTCTGTTCTCACAGGAAAACTTGCCTTTCCCAGGAAGTCAGTGCTCAGAGGCCCGAGACCCTGATTACCTCGTCGTTATCATTATTGCTATTGGAGTTTTGTTGATGAACAATGTTGTGCTCGTTTCGGGTGTATAGCAAAGTGATTCAGTTATCCATGCACATATGTATACATATACATCTATCCTCTTTTTCAGCTTCTTTCCCCATTTAGGTTATAACGGAGCATAGAGTAGAGTTCCCTCTGCTATACAGCGGGTCCCTGCTGGTTATCTATTTTATATATAGTAGTGTGTGTATGTAAGGGACTTCCCAGGTGGCGCTAGTGGTAAAGAACCTGCCTGCCAAAGCAGAAGACAAGAGACCTGGGTTCGATTCCTGGGTGGGGAAGATCCCCTGGAGGAGGGCGTGGCAACCCACTCCAATTCTTGTCTGGAGAATCCCATGGACAGAGGAGCCTGGCGGGCTACAGTCCATGGAATTTCATAAATCCAGACTCAGCTGAGTAACTAACACCAGGATCCTTATTTCACTTTTAGTAAAAGGGCTTTTCCTGTGTCATTTAGGTGTCTGTCTGCGGGGAACATGTCCACGCGGTAAGGCAGGCTGGGGTACAGGCGCCCCCCCCCAGCAGCACCCACCCCAGGACAGGAGGCTCCCCCCTGAATGCTCTTGGACCCTTCCTGGGTTGGGTCTTCTGAGAGGAAACTACTGTTGAATTTCCACCACTCAAGGATCCTTTCTCTGGACTGGCATTTTCTATAAATGAAATGATAGCACCATCTAACCCTTGATTTCTGCCTCTTTTGCTCATTATAATACCTTTGAGATTCACTCTTGTTGGCTATAATTGTTACCCATTTTTTTCTCTAGTTTATATGAATGATTGTATATTGTATGCATAGACCATGATCTGTGCCTTTTCCAGTAAGTGGCTATTTTAGTTGTTAACGTTTGGGTGATATTGAGAGTGTTGATTAAAAAAATACAGTCACAACCGGAAAGTAGAGAGTTACTTTATCTGGTGGGAATGTTTAGAACTCCGAGCCCAGGAGACAATATCTCAGCATCTCTGAGAAAACTGCTCCAAGGAGGCAGAAGGGGGAGTCAGGCTGTATATGTCTGTAACAAAGGGAGCAGGAAGTTTGAACCTCATAGATCAGATATCAAGTAAAGAAATTTAGCATTCTGTGATGGGAAGGTACAAGCCTCTGGGCTCGCTGAGTTCTTCCCTTTCATGTGAACCTCAGCTGTCTGGGCCGTCCTGTCTGCTGTTCACCCTAAGGAGAGGCTGGTGACGGCTTCTTGTATCCCCAGCTCCTCAGCAATCACTATGGGGGTGGGATGGCAGAATCTGCCGGATCACAGTTTGGGAGCCCTCACTCACCTTTGGAGGCCAGAAGTCACTGGCGGCTGTGACAGTCCTGTTTATTGATATGGCAGGAGGCGTTTTCATTCCACAAGTGAAGCCGCCCCATGCGTCCTGCGCTCATCGCCCTGGGGACGCGTGTTCTGTTTACTCTGGGGATGGTGACTGCAGCCATGAAATGGAAAGACGCTTACTCCTTGGAAGGAAAGCTATGACCAACCTAGACAGCATATTAAAAAGCAGAGACATTACTTTGCAAACAAAGGTCCATCTAGTCCAGGCTATGGTTTTTCCAGTGGTCATGTATGGATGTGAGAGTTGGACTCTAAAAAAAGCTGAGCACAGAAGAATTGATGCTTTTGAACTGTAGTGTTGGAGAAGACTCTTGAGAGTCCCTTGGACTGCAAAGAGACGCAACCAGTCCACCCTAAAGGAGATCAGCCCTGGGTGTTCATTGGAAGGACTGATGCTGAAGCTGAAGCTCCTATACTTTGGCCACCTGATGTGAAGAGCTGACTCATTGGAAAAGACCCTGATGCTGGGAAAGATTGGGGACAGGAGGAGAAGGGGACGACAGGATGAGATGGGTGAGTGGCATCACCAGCTCAATGGACAAGGGTTTGGGTGGACTCTTGGAGCTGGTGATGGACAGGGAGGCCTGGCGTGCTGCAGTTCATGGGGTTGCAAAGAGGCAAACATGACTGAGCGACTGAACTGCACTGAACCCCTGGAGCACATGTCACACTGGGTGAGGGATGCAAGAGGGTACCCTCGGCTGGTGTCCTCACCAGCCTGCATGCTTCTGGTCTGAGTCATCAAGGCCCCTCTCCTGGGCCCACCGAGGGACTTCCTGTGAGTTTACTGCATTTTCCTGGTAACCAAGGATGCCTAGGAATTTTCTCACATGCTTATTATTCATCTTGAATTGTTTGTTCAAATCTTTGCCCCACTTAGATTATTTGTCTTTTTTAATTGATTTGTAGGGTTCATTGACATACTCTGAATATTTGTCAGATGTATGTGTTTTAGGAACATTTTCTCCCTGTCTGGGGCTTGCTGTCTCACTTTATTAATAGTATCTTTTGGTGAGTGTAAGTTGTAAAATATATCAGTGCTGTCCAGTTTACCAGCTATCTCTTTTCTGTGTCTATTCTAAAACTCCTTCTCTAACCTAATGTCACAAAGATAGTCCACTGTATCTTCCATGAAGAATACATATTTTTAGCTTTTTTGTTTAGCTCTCTATCTCAGGGGCTTCCCAGGTGGTGCTAGTGGTAAAGAATCCTCATGCAGTACAGGAGAGGCAAAAGAAACGAGTTCAGTCATTGGGTCAGGAAGATCCCCTGGAGGAGGAAATGGCAACCCACTCCAATATTCTTGCCTGGAGAATCCCGTGGACAGAGAAGCCTGACTGGCTATAGTTCGTGGGGTCTCAAAGAGTTGGACATGACTGAACGTCTGAGAACAATCTATCTCAAATAAAGGTCTGTGTATGATGTGAGTTAGGCTTTCTTTTTAAATTGGCATATGGATAGCCCATTGTTCAGAATCGTCCTTGAAAAGATTTTCCCTTTGAATTGATTTGGTGCCTTGTAAAATATCAGTTGAGCATACATTTCTGTGTCTATTTATGAACAGTTTATTCTTTCTCCTCAATCTGTTTAATTATCCTTATTTGGATAGCATTCTGTCTAGATAAGCAGTTTTACAATAACTTTTCAAGTAAGGTGACATTAGTCCCCCATGTTTGTTATTTTGGAAGAGCGCTTTGGATATTTCAGGTCTTTTGAATTTTCATATACTTTTTAGAACTAACATGTCAGTTTCTACAAAGACCTTCCTAGAATTTTGATAGAAATTATTTTGAGTTCACAGATCAATTTGGGGATAATTAGCATGATAACATCAGTGAGTTCTCTAATCAATCAATGTGGTACTGTTCTCTCCTTTTAAGCATATCCTCTTTATTTTCTCAGGAATGCCTTTTAGTTTTCAATCTCTTGCACGTCTTTTCCTCAATTTATTCTTGATTATTTTATGTTTTGATGTCATTGCAATGTCATTTAAAATACTTGTCTTCTGACCCTCCATGCAAGTCTATGGAAATTTCACTGATTTTGTGTGTCACTTGCTGTCTTCACTTATTATTTCCAGCAGTTCCTTTCTACAGGTGTTTCAGTTCCTTATATGTGCACATTTCCGTCATGTGTGATTAAAAACAGTTTTACATTTTCTTTTCAATCTTTATTCCTATCTTTTCCTTACCTTTTTTGGCATTGCCCAGGACCTCTAATATAATGAAAAATAGCCGAGATGAGATTCTTTTCCATCTTAGAGTGAGAGCATTCAATCTTGTATCACTTCCTGTTAACTACAGGAAAAAAATGCGCTGTTTACCAGTTAGAAAAGATTTCTTCTAACCCCCGTTTTCTAAGAGTTTTGCCACTTAATTGATGAAGTAGTTCCCTGTAATAAAAAGGAACCTAATTTTCTTTGCCTAAAACCAGATAGGCTTACTGTAACTGAAAACTTCTGCTCTCAGGGTGTAATATTATCACAACACCTAAGCGAGTTATGAGCACTGTTTCTAGCATTTTTAATAATCGCTTCAAATTTGCAAGACACGTCATCCTCCGTAAGCACGTCCTGTGCTGGCTGTCAGCGCCTCCACCCGCCCTGGGAGGCAGGAGCCTGGGGAGGGCGTGTTTGGCAGATAACTCTCTGTTTCTGTGACTGATTCCCTGAACCCAGGAGGGAGGAGAGTGGGACTCATCTGCTCATCTCCATTTCATACCATGCAGCCATGTTTCTGGAAGGATTACCAGAGGATTAAATCAAAACCCTTTGACTTTGAAAATTAAATCCACTCAGTTGCCTCCGCATGACTCTACCTGAGGATAAATAAGGAGATGAGAGAAGAGAGAGGCGCCTGCCGGTGCCCATCAGACGTGAGTGGACGTGAGCGTCGCGTCTGGGCACGCTGTCGACACCTGCAGTGATTTCTGAAGGCGTCCGAAGGCGCTGCTGCTGCTGGGAAGTGATTTTATATAATTCTCTAGAAACGAGGCACGTCTGGGAACGCAGACTGTTCCAAGAGCAGATCATCATGTGAGGAAAGGGACCAGGTCCCTTAACTAATAGCGAGAACCTACGGCTGGGCGACACTCCCCCCACAGCATGCGACAGGAGGGAAGCTGCAGTGGAGAGTGTGGCCAGAGGGGAGGGGTCTTGGCACAGAGTGCGGAGCAAAGGAGGCAGGTTCCAGGAGGCAAGCGGGCCCCAGAGTGACTGCTAGGGGCAGAGTCCTGCGCCAGGTGATGGTTGGAACACAGACAGGTTCAAATATTTCAGTGTGTGGAAGCTTCTCCAGACTTCATACCTGTTGGAACGTGAAACATAAAACCCTGAGTGTTAAATGAGAAGCCGTAAGCAGGGAAGCGAAGTGAAGTGAGTGGAGTCGCTCAGCCGTGTCTGACTCTGCGACCCCTTGGACTGTAGCCCACCAGGCTCCTCCGTCCGTGGGACTCTCCAGGCAAGAGTACTGGAGTGGGGTGCCATTTCCTTCTCCAGGGTATCTTCCCAACCCAGGGATCCAACCTGGGTCCCCCACATTGCAGGCAGATGCTTTATCATCTGAGCCACCAGGGAAGACCATGAGCAGGAAAACGCCACGGAACGGGTGCCTGCAGTGGGCATCCTTCTGAAACACGGCCAAATGGGAAGAGCAGGCTGTTAGAATGAGTGTGGTTTGTTATTGCTTCCTATAAAAATGCTTCAGGCTTCATCGTATTAAAATCAAGCATTCTCTGTTTAAAGTGATCTTCATTTAACAGTTTTTTTTTTTCTCTTTAAGTTCATAAATGTCTGGAGGCTACTTGTCATCTAATTCCCTTTGGTTGTCAGATTATTTGAACAATTTATCAAATACCTTCATAAGTCACTAAAATCTGCTAGTTTGGAAAATAAACTAATTTTAATGGACATTCTACCAAATTTACAGAAGTAGCTTTCTAAAAATACAGAGTTGTTGTATGAGTTATTAGAACGGATACAAGCAAATTGGAATTGTACTTGTGTTTCTAGTCTAATATATATGTAAAAAAATACTGAGGCAGAGTATTTCCAAAGTGCTAAGTGCACCTCAGAAGCGTGCTCAAAATACAATGAGAAGCCCAGGAGATGGATATCAAAACCAAAAACATCGACAAGTTCACAGCATTCGGGAAGGCACAAACACAGCTGCTTGGAACTAGAGAAGCTTAAGTCAAATTTGCCACAGAAGAAAGTACAGCACAGTCGCCATAATTATCGTCAAGAGTTCACACGCGTTTGTGTGTGAACAGTACCATCCGGAGGTTAGTTAAGCTGGAGCAAGAAGACAGCCACTGAGATATGTCTGCAAAGCCAAGGCTCGGGTGAGAGTGGATTTAACACACCAAATGGAAAGCTATCCTTTTGTAGAGAGTGTTGAGATCTGGTGGCATGATGAATCACACATATAACTTGGAAATTTGAGTAGACCCCTCTGTTACCAGACACAAAATGTGCCAAATCTGCAGCTGAAGTCTGATCTATTTTAATTCTCATCTGTTGCCCGAGGCTTTGTTATATACCTTGACTTGGTTCAGGTGCGTAGGACAATGGAGCATAAGCCTGGGTGTTGTATTAATGAAACAGGAAGTTATAGAAAGAAGATGTGGTTTAAAAGCATTTGTGATACTAAATGCGATAAAATTTTCTTTGGGGTTATGACTCTGGCTCTTTACAGGACCTTTTACTCTTTGACCTTCTGTGTCTAATCTGTTGTTGTTGTTGTTGGGTTGGCTATGTTAAACCTTTGCTCATTATTAGTAACACCTTAAAGTGTCCTAGAAGCCTGCCACCTAGCAGGCATTACTCCAGCAGCCACAGTGACTGAGAGGCAGGCAAGACAGTCATGGTACGGGGTATGGAATCTGTGAGGTGAGAATTTTGCTGGAGCTCATAAGGCTAGTAATTCAAGACTAGAGAACAACCAGAGTCTGTCTCCTAGCCCAGAACTTGACCTTTGCCCGTAAGACAGGACGCTGGTGCAGAAAAGTCTCCAGGCCTCACGTGATTTCTATTCAGTTTCTAATTATCCAGGAATGAGAACCTCATTCATCGCAACATCTTTTTCTTTTATTTCTCCTCAAAGTATGTTTCAGACTTCTTTCACTAGGGAAAAAAAAAATCTTTCTTTGACCCAGTGATCAGTTCTAAATAATCTCTCAGCTTTTCCTTTGCCATGACAAACTTCTCAAAGGGGGCCTCTCTCTGAGCAGTTTTGCTCAAAGATACAGTGCCTTACCTTTCTTTGAATTCCCTCATGTTAAAATTTCTTCTATACTGTGTTCACTTTTCTCTCTTTATTCTTCCTCCACACATTAACTCCTCAACATTTAGTGTAAGAGAAACATGTAGCAAAAGCCCTTCTGAATAGGAAGGACATCTATTGCCATACCATCTGAACATACCCAATCTTGTCTGAACAGGAGAGAAAGCATAGATATTTTCATCTAACCCATTAAAATGGATGTTATAATTTGAAGTTTGTGAGCACTGGTTATTTGTTTTCTTGCTGAATTATTTCCAGAATCTCAAAGTTCATTTTCATCCATCGATGGGCATCCTTTGGCATGGATTCAAAGCTCACTTGCAGTGAGGTCATCACTGGAAGCGGCAACCTCGGTCCCCTTTGTGGCTTGACCATCAGCCAGCAGCAGGAGCCTCTGCCTCCACACACTCCATCACGGGGTCTGCAGCCCGCCCCCCCCCCCCCACTTATGCCGCCAGTTCCTTTTGACCATCTCTCCTTCCTTCTTTCCTATTTCCTCCATGATTAATCAGTTCTCTCATTTCCAGTTTCTCTAAAAATTCCCCCATTCTCTGCCCTTTCCTCCAGAGAGTCCTCCTTCCCTCCTGTGAGTCCTCCTTCCTCCTGTGAGTCCTCCTTCCTCCTGTGAGTCCTCCTTCCTCCTGTGAGTCCTCCTTTCCTCCTGTGAGTCCTCCTGCCCTGTGAGTCCTCCTTCCCTACTGTGAGTCCTCCTTTCCTCCTGTGAGTCTTCCTTCCTCCTGTGAGTCCTCCTTCCCTCCAGAGAGTCCTCCTTCCCTCCGGTGAGTCCTCCTTCCTCCTGTGAGTCCTCCTGCCTCCTGTGAGTCCTCCTTCCCTCCAGAGAGTCCTCCTTCCCTCCTATGCGGTGAGTTCTCCTTCCTCCTGTGCTGAGTCCTCCTTCCCTCCTGGGTTGCGGGCCCTCACTGACGATTTTCTGAAACGTGGCTGGGACTTGGCCCTAAAGTCCCGGCCCCCGGGTCTCAGGACTGAAAGCCCCCGGCGCCGCGACGCACAGCTGGTGTCCGTTCCTCTTCCAGGACGCAGTTGGCGTCCTGCGCAGAGCAGGGCGTCTGTGCTGAGAGAACCCTCCCCAGGCGCATCTTCCCTTTGCCATCCTGTGTGGCCCCCGTGGAACCAGAGGGGCGGAGCTCAGCTGTCCCAGTGAGGAGGGCAGTTTTTAAACAGTGAGATGGGACACCCTTCAGCTTTGGTTCCCTGGGGCCATCGTGAATTTGACTAAAGAAGATCTACTTCCTTCCATATGGCCATAAAATGCAGTTGCATTTCTCCCGTAGGAGAAACTGAATTCCCCACACGGAGCCAGGTTTACCAAGTGAAACTGCACGAGTTAACGGTTCTGCCTGCAGCCAGGATGCTTATATAAACAGACACAAACCTCTTCTGACTTGGCAAGAATATCTTCCGTATTTTACAGCGGTCTCAGCAAATTTTAAGAGGTGGTCAATTTAATCAGTCCTACTTTGCTTACGATGAGCCTTCAAATATGATGTAAAATCCTCAAAAGGGCCATTTCAAGAATTTTCCAGAACCCATTCTATAGATACAGCATGTCCTTGGATGGAGCATGAAACACATTTTGTGCCCAGACAATCACACCATAAATTCTGTTCACTAATAAAGCTTCTGAAAAAGGGCCAAGTGAACGTTAAAGTCAGCAACGTGTTTTCCAGGAGAGCTTTCTGGAACAGAAGCCCTTGCGCCAGCTGAGTCTCCTGAGTGTGGGGCTCCAGTTAGGAACGGGTCAGCCGCTCCAAGGACTGCTAAGAGCAGGACCCATTTGCCTCTGAAAACACGTGGCTCAGCCTGCATCCTTCTTGGTTCCCGCCTTGATCTGATCTAGAGTAACGCATCTGTCAGTTTAGAAAGCAAGACGAGTCATTGTCATTTGGACTCCACACCGGTTTCCCAGTTACAGTTGGAGCCAATGCCTTATTAAGATAACCGTGTAACACAGGGGTGGGTTTGATTTATCTATCTATCTATTTGCAATGAACTTGAACTTGGGCAAACTTAAAGTTGGTGAGGGAGAGGGAGGCCTGGTGTACCGCAGTCCATGGCATCCCCAAGAGTCGGATACAGCTGGGCGAATGAACGACAATTATTTGCCGGGCAAAATCTAGAATCTACAGGAAAGTACAGGGATTATAGGAAGCAATCAGGATGACGTTTTTAAGAAAGTGGGTGGTGCTGTTGCAAGAAATGCAGCGGCACTCGTTACCTGTATTAGTGATGAGCTGAAATTAGAGCAGCGTCTGCTGCATGGGCAGGTCAGCACCTGGAGCGGTGCCGAGCGAGACGCCAGTGTTTGCCGAGTGTGCCGGGCAATGCAGTGGGACGCTCGACGGGAACCGGCGCCCCATCCTGATGCTGACCTGCTTCACAGTCACAGCTCTGCTAGTTAAGATTCTTAACTTACAGACCCTCCCCTCAAAAATACCCACCTCCGGATAGTCAAAGTCACAGGGAACTTAATGGAGCTGCGTGGACGCCTTGGGGAGCAGGGGGCAGCCGGCCGCTCAGGGTCCCCATGGCCCCTGCAGCCTGGATGCTCACAGACCACACGCTGCCCTGAGGACCATGGCCGGGGCCGGGGCAGCACCTGGGCCTCCTCCATAGACGCTGAGGACCCGGAGTCTTCTCTGCCTCGGGGACCAGGGTGCTCGCTATTAGGAACAGAAGTGCAAGCCCTCGTCCAAGGGCCCCTGCCTTCCCCTCCCTCTTGCTCATTAAATGCTGCAGAACACCTATGAGATGTAGACCCAGCCCCGGCGCCACGCTCGTCCTACAGAACATCGACCTGTACTCATGGCCATACAGCCCCCATCGCCAGGAGGCTGAGGTCAGCCTGGCAGGAAGCTCCATGCATGCCTCTGAGTGGGAGCAAGGGGGCGCCCACAGGTGACCTTCACCTGTGGACGTGAGCAGGGGTGCCGTGGTCCAACCACAGCAGCATCTGCTGACACCGTCTGCAGGCTAACCAGTCACAACAGTAGGCGTGTGTGACTGTCCTCAGTGCAGACGGACTTATTAGAGTAAGAAAAATCTAGGCGGTTTTCTAACTAACAATGCCATCACTATGAGTTATCTCAGAATAGATTCATGGTCTGCCTGTGATGTGCCAGACCTTTTTTAAGGGCTGGCTGCTGCTGCTGCTGCTAAACTGCTTCAGTCGTGTCCGACTCTGTGTGACCGCATAGACGGCAGCCCACCAGGCTCCTCCATCCCTGGGATTCTCCAGGCGAGAACCCTGGAGTGGGCTGCCACTTCCTTCTCCAGTGAAAGCAGGAGCTAGCCTTCATGAAACAGGGTCTTTGGGCGGCACTGTGTGCTTCACCTCTCATCCTGACAGCGTCCCCTCTGCCGTCACCTGTCAGGGGCCTTCCTGCTGAGTACCAGGCCCCTGCCTGCAGCCACGGCAGTGCGTTCCCAGAAGGACACTCCTCCCAGCTTTGGGAAGCTCTCCCACCTGTTTGATGTCGCACTGACAATCACAAAATTCCCGTCAACTCTAGCCAGTTCATTTCAAAGCAGGTTAAGACTGGAAAGTTCCTTTCTAGGCAGAAAATCGCTGTAAAGATTTTATTTAAAACACATCCATTCAATGTATTGGTTGTTTTCTTTTTTCCTTTTATGGAGAAACATGAAAGAAAAGAGACCATTTTTGATCCCAGAAGACAGCTCAGGTGAGGAGAGCCTGTCCTGGGATAAAACCTTGACCTGCGGTCACCCTGGTTTCCGGGGTGCGGGCTCATGCGGTGGGAGGTCCACCCCAGATGACTGCCTCTGAGGCCAAGCTCAGAGACATCCCACCCCGAGGAGGGAAATCGGAAACGAGCACCACAGTTGGAATTCTTGGCCAGGAGTGAGGGGAAGGCTTAGTTCCCGGGTGTGAACTCTTGATGCCAGGTGTGTGGCAGAACAAGAACATTTAGAATGTCTTGTGCCGAGTGTTCTGTGGATTACATTTCAAACCTCGTGTGGATTTCTAGTGAGGGATAAAGTGTTCTTCACCTTTTATTTTATTTGACTCAAGTTCATCACCCTCTGAGGATCACTGAGCAAAATGGACTCCCTCGATGCTTCTCAGACGTTCTCCGTCAGCTATTCGAGGCGGAAGACGGATCTAAGTCAGTGGTGGCGGTTTACTTGCTCGGTCATGTCTGACTCTTTCTGACCCCATGGCCTGTAGCCGGCCAGGCTCCTCTGTCCGTGGGACTCTCCAGGCAAGAATACTGGAGTGGGTTGCCATTTCCTTCTCCAGGGGATCTTCCCAACCCAGGGATTCCCTAGATCTAAGTTACATCACGTCTAAATGCAAACAAGAAACTGAATCTGTTAATGTAGGGAGACAAGCCCTGTGCCCTGAAACGCTTGCTCTTGGAATTCCGGGTGACTGTCCAGCCTTCCTGGGCTGAGCCTCAGCTCTCCCCGTGCACCGCCCGCGACGCTGCCCTGACTAGGCGCGCCTCTTCCTCTTGACCGATTTCTGGGCATGCAGCCCTTTTGGGAAGCACTTCAGCGGAGCCTCTGGGGCTGATCACGCGGCAGACTCGGCCTCAGGCAGCCCTCGGGCACGGTGGCGGGGGATGTTCGCCTGGGACCCTGCTGGGGGGACTCAGTGGCCCTGGACTGGGTGCCTGCCGGCCCTCCCTCCATTGGGGGACCCAGAGCAGAGGGCCGTGGCTGTCGCTGGGGTCCGGGTCCCATCCGTGGCCTTGGGAGCCCAGGGACATCCGACCCCCAGGGAAGGTGTCCGCCTGCCGGCCCTGCCCCGCCTCCCGGGCGCTCACTCCCGTCTCCTCCTCACCACAGTGTCGTCATGTGACCAGGAGCAGCGGTCGGCCCTGGAGGAGGCCCGGCAGCCCAAGAACGGCAACGTGGTCATCCCCGAGTGCGCCCACGGCGGCCTCTACAAGCCGGTGCAGTGCCACCCGTCCACGGGCTACTGCTGGTGCGTCCTGGTGGACACCGGCCGCCCCATCCCCGGCACGTCCACCAGGTAAGCTCTGCCACGCGGGCTTCCCGCCCGCCGTGGGCTCGAGGCCCCGAGGCCCGAGCTCACCCTGCCGTTCAGCATGGCGTTAACGCCCGTGGCGCGAGGCCCGGGAAGAGCGTCCCCTGACCGGACCGGAGCTGGATGCCGCAGGCAGGGTGCTCTCCCATCCTGTTCGCGCAGGCTGCGATCGGGGAGGATGGCTCTGATGTCCGGGCTGGCTGAGCGGGTGCTGAGAGTGTGTCCCTCGTCGCCTCGGCCACTTTCGTCCGTGGTTTTGGTGATGGGGCTGCCCGCCCAGATGGCTGTCTCTAGCCCAGAGGTATCTGTGTCCTGAAGTTACCGCTATAAAGAAAGAGTGCTGAGGTCAAGGTTCCAAACAAAACCCAACCTACTCACTCATGCTTTGTGTGAGTTTGAGCAAAGCAAGTCATTTCGTAGCAGCACCAGGAGAAGACCTGCTCCCTGACCGTGGGAAGGGTATAAATGTGGGTGAGGGTGATTTTGCAGCTGTTGGTGAATGACTCGACCTTTGATTTCTCACACGTTGGGATAGAAGTAGTTTCTACGTGTTAGTTGCTCAGTTGTGTCCAACTCTTTTGTGACCCCATGGACTGTAGCCCACCAGGCTTCTGTGTCCATGGGATTTCCCAGGCAAGAACACTGGATTGGGTTGCCATTCCCTTCTCCAGGGGATCTTCCTGACCCAAGGACTGAGCCTCGGTCTCCTGCATTGCAGGCAGAATCTTTACCGTCTGAGCCGCCAGGGAAGCCCATGAGAATAGCTTCGACATGAGCCTGGTCGCCCCCGCAGCCCTGAGGTGTGAGCACTCTTGTGTCTGCTAAGTCACCCCCCAGTTTCTCAAGTGTGAGTGCCACGTGTGTGGCCGGGGAGACACATGCAGACTCCGGGAGCTGGAGTGACCGTGAGCAGCTGCTGGCTCCTGATGGAAAGGTCCGGGCACACCTGGAGCCCGTCTGGCTCATCGGGGAGACCAGGCTCCGCGGGGGCCCCGCTGTGGGGGTGGGGGTGTCCAGGACGTGCCAGGGCTCCCTCCGCCGCAGTTGTAGGAGATGGTTTCAGTCCTGAAGAGGACGCACATCTTGCCACAGTTTTACATGTGAAATCGCTTCTTTGGTTCCTGAGCACGTGTGCGTTGCAGGGAGAGCTCTTTTCTGAGAAACCTTTCTTGGAGAGTGACATCTGCACAGCCTTCACACTCTGCTTTGTGGACTGTGCGTGAAGTTGGGGGGTTTGTTCCCCAGGCTGGGTTGCATGAGCCACTGGAAGTTCCCTTAGCGCTGGCCAGTGGAGTCCTGAGCCTGTCAAGGCCAGGCCTGTGCAGATGGGCACAGAGGGTGAGGTCAGCTTCAGCACGCTGTCCCTCAGAACCTGCGAACACTTACCTTACAACTGGACAGGAAACACAAGAGAACTCCCCTGACCCCGGCATCCAGCCTGCTTTCATTCTGCCCAGATGTTATCAGAGCCCAGCACCACGTTCTCGTTTCCCCGACGTTTGCCTGCAGGAGCGAGGGACTCCCTCTTCTTTGAATTTCCAGAGGCAGACTTAGGTTAGACCCTGGGGAGGAGATGCTTCAGATTAGAGGTGTGGGTTTTCTCCCGTTTGCGTTTCATTCATTTACTCTCCCCGACGCTGGCTGTCGCGAGTCTGACACCGGCAGGACCGAGGCAGTGGCACGGCCGAGCAGAGTGGGGCCCTGTGCGGGCCCGTGCCCTGCTGGGGGCGCCCGCGGGGCCTGTCCCGTGGGGCCCGGCCCGCGGCGGCCGCGGTGGTCTGCAGGTCTGGCCGCCTCTTTGTCTCCTCCTCTCTCCATCTCCGATTCACCAGCTTGTGCTGCGCCTCACTTCCGTCCTGGCTTCCAACAGCATCACGTGGCCCTGACAACACGGTGAGGCTTTTCTTGACACCATGGGAGGCCTTCCCTGAGGTTCCTCGGTGTGCCTCCCCTCACTCTACCTGGCCAGACCAGGCCCCAGTGGTCAGCACCCAGGCGTGGACGGGGCCACCACCAGGCGCCCAGGGCCACACAGTGTGGGTTATACGTGTGACAGAGTTCAGCACAGAAGGGGTGCAACCCCTGAAATCTTGAGACGCCCCCACCCTGTATCACCCCTGAAAGAGCCAACAGACGCCCCCGCCCTGTATCACCCCTGAAAGCTCCAAGAGATGCCCCTGCCCTGTATCACCCCTGAAAGCTCCAAGAGATGCCCCTGCCCTGTATCACCCCTGAAAGCTCGAGATGCCCCCACCCTGTATCATCCCTGAAAGCTCCGAGAGATGCCCTCTCCCTGTATCACCCCTGAAAGCTCCAAGAGACGCCTGTTCCCTGTACCACCTCTTAAAGCTCTGAGAGATGCCCACTCCCTGTATCATCCCTGAAAGCTCGAGATACCCCCGCCCTGTATCACCCCTGAAAGCTCGAGATGCCCCCACTCTGTATCACCCCTGAAAGCTCCGAGAGATGTCCCTGCCCTGTATCACCCCTGAAAGCTCTGAGAGACACCCCTGCCCTGTATCACCCCTGAAAGCTCCAAGAGATGCCCCCACCCTGTATCACCCCTGAAAGCTCCAAGAGATGCCCCCACCCTGTATCACCCCTGAAAGCTCCAAGAGATGCCCCCACCCTGTATCACCCCTGAAAGCTCCAAGAGATGCCCCCACCCTGTATCACCCCTGAAAGCTCCAAGAGATGCCCCCACCCTGTATCACCCCTGAAAGCTCCAAGAGATGCCCCCACCCTGTATCACCCCTGAAAGCTCCAAGAGATGCCCCCACCCTGTATCACCCCTGAAAGCTCCAAGAGATGCCCCCACCCTGTATCACCCCTGAAAGCTCCAAGAGATGCCCCCACCCTGTATCACCCCTGAAAGCTCCAAGAGATGCCCCCACCCTGTATCACCCCTGAAAGCTCCAAGAGATGCCCCCACCCTGTATCACCCCTGAAAGCTCCAAGAGATGCCCCCACCCTGTATCACCCCTGAAAGCTCCAAGAGATGCCCCCACCCTGTATCACCCCTGAAAGCTCCAAGAGATGCCCCCGCCCTGTATCACCCCTGAAAGCTCCAAGAGATGCCCCCACCCTGTATCACCCCTGAAAGCTCCAAGAGATGCCCCCACCCTGTATCACCCCTGAAAGCTCCGAGAGACGCCTGCTCCCTGTATCAGCCCTTACAGCTCCGAGAGACGCCCACTCCCTGTATCATCCCTGAAAGCTCTGAGAGACGCCCTGCCCTGTATCACCCCTGAAAGTTCGAGATGCCCCAACTCTGTATCACCCCTAAAAGCTCCGAGAGACACCTCTGCCCTGTATCACCCCCTGAAAGCTCTGAGAGATGCCAGCTCCCTGTATCACCCCTGAAAGCTCTGAGACACCCCCACCCCCCTCCCTGTATCCATTCACTTTCTATTCACCAAACGTTTGAATCCCTCGACGTTGCAGGTGCCACCCTAGGGGACAGACAGGGAACAAAAAAGACTAAAATCTGGGCTTCACGGAGCCGCCATTCTGGTGGAGGGAAAGGGCCGGTAAGCAAAACATGTGAGCAGATGAGCTGAATGTGAGCACTGTGCTGGCCCACGACAGCTGTGCTGGAAGAAAACACACAGGAAATGGAGAGACAGCGTTGGGGTGTAACTTCCATGGAGTGGCTGGAGGCTCCCCAAAGTGCTGACGTTGTAGTCGGGTCCTGAGGAATTGAGGAGCAAGCTGACGCTGTCTTTGGGGCAAGGTGGCAGTCTGGAGGGGCGAATGTGGCCCCACATTGCAGGTCTCAGAGCCAGGATCTAGTTCAGTTTTGACCACAAGAGAGGCTGTGTTGATTAGGAAGCTCTTCATCTGCAGTAGTGATAAATCTTACAAATGGGCATAAACAGTGAGGGACAGGGTAATCTAAAGAAGAGGTGCAGAGATGGAAGACTCTCCTTTCAGTGGGTTCTGTGACTTGGTGACACCACCAAGGACATGGAGTCTCCAAAACTTTCCTCTCACGTCCTCATTGTCTTGTGATTGCCCTTGGACAGATGCCCCTCGTGGTCACAGGATGGCTTCAGGGATCCAGGGATCTCATTCAGACACCATGTTCTCAGAGGACACACAGCCCATCTCTCTCAGGAGCCAAATCACCTTTCCTAAAAGTCCCCTTGAACGTGAAGTTGCTCAGTCGTGTCCAACTCTTTGCTACCCCGTGGACTGTAACCCACCAGGCTCCTCTGTCTGTGGGATTCTCCAGGTGAGAATACTGGAGTGGGTTGCCATTTCCTTCTCCGAAAGTCCCCTAGTGGATTTAATTCATGGATTATTGGCCATAATTGGATCATATGACTATGGCTAAACCCATCAGTAGCAAGAAAAATGGATTTGGGTTAAACTGATTTCTAGGGAGTCTTGCATGCTGGGAAGTCAGTCAAAATCATCAACTTTAAGGCATATCTGATCATATGTGTGAGCCTCCCCTGGCCTCTCACAGCCCTGCTTCTACTGTGAAGGGCAGCAAGGTTGCAGAAAGCCTTCTGTATTACCATTTAAATACAGTCTGTTGCACAAATGCTATTTTCTTGTAGCTTTCTGAAATAAGCCATTCCAGGGAGATTAGTTGTGATTTATTTTGGGTAGACAGTTCACATCCCTCTCCACCAGTCATCCTCTGTATTTTCTAATGGGGAATAATGATTTTAAAATCAAACAGTAAGAACCATAAAGCGCACCGTCTTTATAAGCTGGTTCTTTCCTTGTGTCTTCCTGCCAGATAACTGCATTACAAAGGACACATTTTGTTACAGGCCTGTACCAAGGACAGTAAACACCCAGAGCAGAGAGCAGCTGCAGGGCGGGATTTCCAGATGGGATGGTCATCAGGGCGAACCATGAGTCCAACCGAGCGCTGATGCATCTCCTGGCCCCTCTGCCTTTTTGAGTGAAAACTGGCTGAGATGTCCAGATCACTGGCAGGCAGAAGCCTGAGCCTCCATGAGCTGGATCCCGAGCCTGCGTGAGCTGGATCCTGGGCCCCCGTGAGCTGGATCCTGAGCGCTGTGAGCTGGATCCCGGGCCCCCGTGACCTGGATCCCGGGCCCCTGTGTGAGCCCAGGCCCCGCGTGGTGGGATATGATCTGGGAGGAGGGGCGGGTTCCCACCTGGTCACTAACTGATGGTGGGGAGAGCTGGCGTGAGCTATTGGGTTAAGCGTGGACCAGGCTGACTGCCAGCTGCTACATTAGCACCCAGAACCAAGGGATTTCTCTTCCACTTTCTTGACGGCTAGTGAGGGCTTGTCCACCAGGCATCAGGCTGAAGGTGGCTCTTACCTGCCTGAGGGCCCTGTTCCCGGCTCACAGGCCCCCATGTCTCACTGGCCATGTGAACGTGAAATCGAATTTCTCCCTGGAAGAGAGCCTGGGATCTGATGGGCAACCAGACAATCAAGAAATGTTCTTCTTTTACATAAAATAAGTTAAAATAAACACCATTGAAAAGGGTGGTGATGGATGTCAACACAACTTACCAGGTTTTATCTGAGTCTTCAAAGGCACTGATTCTGTTTCTTGAGATTGTCATTTCTACAAATTAAAAGACAT
>SJYV01032464.1:0-25723 GCA_006410875.1 Neotragus pygmaeus | reverse complement strand
TATAGCAGTTCATTAATATAAGATGTTTTAATTTTTGTCTATAGATAATTCAAATCAGTTCTTTTTTATATTTCCATTTTTTCTTTTACGTTTATTTTTGTAGATTCTTAAATACATTTAATATTTTTATTTTTATTTTTGACTGAGCTGAGTCTTCACTGCTTTGCATAGTCCTTCTCTAGTTGCAGCTAGTGGGAGTTACTCTTCATTGCAGTACACAGGCTTCTCATTGCAGTGGCTTCTCTTGTTGCGAAGCACAATCTCTGGGCACTCAGGCTTCAGTAGTTGTAACAGATTCAGCAGCACACGGGCTGCCTAGTTACAGGGCTCCCTGGTGTGTGGAATCTTCCTGAACCAGGATTGACTCATGTCTCCCGCATTGGTGGGTGGATTCTTATCCACTGTACCACCAGCAAAGTTACTTAAATACATTTATAATAGCTCTTCCAGTAAGTTTGTGTGTAATCCCATCATTTCTAACATTTTTTTTTAGGTACACTTTTGTAAACATGTTTTTCCTCTTCGTTTTGGGTCTGCTTTTCTTGCCCCTTTACATGTCTACTAATCGCTGTTTGGGTGGTAGATACTGTAATTGTGGTTTTGATTCTATGTTTTCTTTAAAGGTATGGTTTTCTCTGGATGGCAGTTACTTATCATGTGGATTAGACGGATTCTTTGGAGGTTTCTTTTAAAGCCTTTGTTAAGCGACCTTCTTTGTTAAGAGACCCTCCAGTTGTCTCTTATCTAGATAGGGCTTGTTTCTCCTTATAAACTGTGGCCTTTTCAGGATCACTATTGAATTTTTTTGTTCCCCTCTAAGGCTTGTTGGAACATATATATCTCTTTGGTGACAGTTCTGGAAATTATATGGTTTATAGATCCACTGTTTCTACCATTATCTGGCAATTTATTCTTTGGCTGACTTAAGGAATATCAGTCTACATAAATGAAATTTATTAGTCAGTCAAATGGAGAAGGCAATGGCACCCCACTCCAGTGTTCTTGCCTGGAGAATCCCAGGGACGGGGTGCCTGGTGGGCTGCCATCTCTGGGGTGGCACAGAGTCAGACATGACTGAAGCGACTTAGCAGGAGCAGCAGCAGTCAGTCAAAACTGGTGTACCTCTATGACTACCTTTAGAACTCTTTTTCTCATAGTATATTACCTAAGGACTCATCCCCACCCCCTCAAAATTCTAAATAGATCAGCTTTTCCAAGTTGAACCTTATATCTTAGAGCTGTGCTCCAAATAGTCCATCCAGCAAGAAAGCAAAAACAACTGTAAACAGATGTCATTTTTTTTTAAATTGCTTCTTTGAAATTATGTTCAGTCTCTATATGTTTGGAGATATACTTTAGCTGGATATATAATTTTGGGCATTGGTTTATTTTTTTATAGCAATCTAAGTTTGTCAGTTTAGTATCACCTCTGTGAAATACACAGCTGTCAGTTATTTTTTATTTTATTGTTTTAGATTCCTTTGAAGTTATTGTGTTTTCTTTGGCTACTTTCAATATTTTCTCCCTATTTTTGATTTTTTTTTTGAATGTGAAAATTTTAATGTTTATCAAGCATCTTCATCTGTAGATTGATGGCTTTCTCTTAGGAAACTATTGTCTGATATCACTTGAAAAATGTTCCCCTTTTTTTCTATTGGCCACTCCCATTGCACAAACAATAAGATCTCTCAACATGTCATCTTTTCACTTCAGTTCATATGCAGTTCCATGTGCTTATCTTAACATAAAGTCAATTTTAGTTCTTAATTTCAGTTACATAGTTTTTTTTTCAATTTTAGAATTTCCACTTAATTATTTCTCATGGATTTCATATCCTTAGTAAAATCCTTTGCATTTTAATGTATTTTCTTGAGTTTATATAGTTATTTCTAAATCTATAGCCTATAATTTCACTATCATGAGCATCTCCGTTTCAGTTTTCATGGTCTCTTTTACCTCTGAATTTTCAATTATTGCTCCTTCTCCCAGCTCCCCTGTTAATATTTGATTGAAATCTAGGCATTTATTAAAATATTTTTAGAGACATATCCATCCTTTGGCAAATTTTAAACCTACTTCTGTAAGACTATAATGAGTGCTGTGTTCACCATTTTATTCTCTTAGCCTCTGTTTTCTGCTTACTTTCTTATCCTCTCACATATTTAGCATAAGAACCAATAAATACATTCAGGAGAAAAGCAATACTATAAACCTCAAATCAATATCCTCCCTTTCTCTCTGGGACTTTTAATTCTTTGCATTCTTAAATCCTAGAAATTTTGGCTGCTTTACAATGCTGTTTGAAGAATAACTTTGTGATAGATCTTGTGTTTACAGTCATTTTTTGTTAGGATAATTTTTTTGATGAATGAACTCCCATATCCAGAAGTAGAAGAAAACAACCTCTTGACTGTATTACTAGGTAACATATCCTCCCAATGCAAATCCATTATCATTGTCCTTAATGCATGCTTCATTCAAAAGATGAATTATTAACATGCTGGTCTCTAAATTGACAAATATAACATTTACTCTACCATGAGTTGGAGACAGAAGGATAACCCACAAATTAGGATGTTGAGGTTGTTATGAGAAAACACCAAATTTGTGGTCATGAAATTACTTTCTTCTCTTAGATGATTACTACTGCTTCTAAATCTTAAAAGATCTAGTTTTAAAGCTGGATTTTCAGCGATAAATTTTATAATGAATCTATTTCCATCTTTAAAATTGTACATATAATGTATAAACATTTTCATAATGGAGTGCATTTATATAACTTATGAACAAAACAATCTTTTTTAACCTCATGGGGATTTGAGTAGAAAAGCATTTTACTAATGCTGTAAAACATTACTTAAAAAAAATTTTGTGAACTCAAGACTTTATTTTCAGGAACTGACTTCTACTAGATTTTATTTACCTGGAAGAAAACCAAAGGCTTTAGCCTTATCTAGGGAAACATTAAATTAAAATAGTGATATATTGTACACATCACAATTAGGAATTTTGTTCTATGCTGACAACAACCACATGTGTCTTTCATTCTTGATTAGCTTCAACTACAAATTAGATTCATGTAAGTGGAAATTAGAGTCATGTAAGTGGGAATCCATTCTAAATCCATTCTTTTAGAAACCTTGTGGAAACCAATATTTTTTCAAAAACCTTGAAGTCCATAAAATAATATTTTAATTAGGTAGTTTTATGGATCAGTTGGAGAAATATTTTAGGCTCTAAGTAAGATGCTAAATTCATTTTCTGAACTGTCATATGCTCTCAATTTTTATTTACTTGAATTGTCAGAACTATTGAGAAAATGAAGGATTATTAAAAGACTCCTATTAATTCAGTCTGATTACCATTGAATCTTATAATCAGCTTCATATTTTAGCATGAATAACATGCAATTTTGCAGCTTGGGAAACAACATTTGGTTTTTACATCTTTATCAACATCAATCCAAGGCTGCTACTTACTTATTAAACAGCACAATTTGGTTTAAATTCAGCTCATCAAATATGAGTTTCTCATCTCTCTGTTCAAGATAATTTGACTTTCTGGAAAAAAGAAAGCACACTCATGTTGGTGTCTGATACATTAACAAAGAAATCAAGCAACTATAATTTACTATAGGTTTTGAAATCATAGATGTCCAAAATATTCTGCAATTTCTACTTTGAAATACTAAAGTCCACCTGCACTTATATTAGGAAGTTAATATTTATGCATTTCCACTATGGCAGATAACAGATTTAATATTTCTATACATCTTTAGGAAGAAGTCAGAAAGTCTGGTTTTCCATACATGGCAATCATCTTCTTAACTGGCAGCATTTGTGACAGAATAAACTCCATTAACATGTTCTATTAGTGCTCTGTGCAGTCAGCAAGACCAGGGCTGCATGAAATGATGAAATGAGGAACAGACTTCCTCAGAGTCCTGTCAAGTGCTTTCTGCAACCCAGAATATATAATTACTGCTCACATATACAGGCAGAATTTAGTATTCTGTTGTTCACGCAATCCCTGGAAATCTAAGAAGGTTCTTAATGAGAGGAATGAAAATAAAATTTTTCTGTCTGGGCATAGAGAGCCATTTATTATACTTTTATTATAGATCTATTATATTAAAAAATAAAACTGTAGAGTAAAACCTAATTCTTTTTTTCCATGGGTTAATATGATGACCAAACAACTTGGCACACTGTAAAAATCTTCAAATAAAAGAGATTTTTCTGACCAGATGCTTTTCCAAAACCAATTCATTATTGTGCACAGCAGAATATAAGGTGAGCCAAAAGCAGAGGAAATGGGAACTAATTAAGCCAGCAGACCAAAAGATAGTTGACCAAATATAAATAAATAGAAGACAGGTATTACACCATTAAAAATAATCCCAGGTACGTGTTTTAAAACAGGTATCTTGCTCTGCAGATGGCACAGCTGTTAGTACTTATCTGAAGACAGGTATTCTCTTCTGGAATAACTTGTGCAAGAAGGAACATCAGTCACTTCAGAAATATAAATAAGGTTTTTCTTCCCCTCTGCCTCCATTTTCTGCTGTCTGCCTTTCCTCTCTACAATACTCCCCTGCCTTGCCCATTTGAAATGAAAGCTACCTTCAGAGCTGACTAGCTGCATGGACCTGCCAATATAAACCGTGAGTACATTACATTTTAGTCTAACAAAATATAGGAAGCATGAAGCTAAGCAATCACAAAGGAAATGATTGAAAAGAAGAGTCAGAACAGATGCAGAATGAGGAGAAGCATGAAAAAAAAAATCAACATTAAAATCAAATCCAAGTCACTTTTTGCTAGCAAGAATGAGTCTATGATTTGTAGATTGAATATAACTAAGAAGGAAGGTATTTTTCATAACAATGACTTATGTATTCCACCTTTTGTAGGAAAAGAATTCTTTTTATATGACAGCAGTATCTTTCCGTGCTCTTAAATTTAAAGGTCTTTTTGTGTTTACGTTATAAGTCCTTAGATTGAGTGTTTTATAACTTGACCACAAAAATTCACTGCAGATAGAATTTTAAACTCAATGTATTATTCTTGTGGTGGATTTTCTAGACTATTGGCATTTTTCATGTGTCCATTTGTGAGCTAATAGGACTACATCGCTTGTTTAAATGTTCTAGTTATAGAGAACTGTTAATACAACCCCAATTCTGAGTCTTTTTTTCTGAAATAAAATTAAAATTTAAATGATGTAATACTCTCTTCTGAAGTAGTAATTTCAGATTTGTAGCATGCGTGTTTTCAGTAAATAAAAAATATTGATTTGAATTTATTAGATAAGCTGCACAAATCATACTATCAGAGCAAAGTAATAGAAGTTATTCTTGGTTCCACAGAATCACTGAAAATTAGAATAGTAAAGAACTTAAAATTCGCTTAATTTTGTAGGGTTATAATAATTACTCCAAGCAACAAGTAAGGTATATGAACCTACTATGGAACATAGTAATAAACATTTTCTTAAATTTTGCTCAAAAATGATGATATTTGTCCATAAACAATGGATAAAGGCCATCGCTTCCTTAGGGTAAGTTCAAATGTATGAGTGTGTCTAATCTGATTTCCACTTGATTTCAGAGGAATGCCTAGAGAGAGTATATTGTGTTTATATATTGCTATTCAATATCAGGGCTTTCCTAGTAGCTCAGGCAGAAAAGAACCTGCTTGCAGTGCAGGAGATCTGAGTTCGATACCTGGGTTGAGAAGATCCCTTGGAGAAGTGAATAGTAACCCACTCCAGTATTTTTGCCAGGAGAATTCAATGGACAGAGGAGCCTAGCGGGCTACAGTCCACAGAGTAGCAGAGTTGGACCCGACTGAGGGACTAGCGCTATCACTTTCATTCAGTATCAAGCTCTAAACCATCTCTCATATTTTTTTCCCCTAAGATTGCTCTTGGAACTTTGTTTAGAAACAATGATAAAAACTATGGCCTAAAATAAGTTGTGTTTGATTAATGATGCCTTTCTCTATTCCTGTGTGTTACAAGAGCGTTAAATAAGGTATTAAAAACACGAGTTTTAACCAGCATATTCTGTTAACAAGTATAGAGTACTGAAGAGACAATATCAATACCATTTTGTAGACAACTCAAATAACTTTGCATAGGCTATTTGTGTTATGTTTTGAGAGAAAGCAACACACAAATGATAATTAGAAATAAAAATAAATAAGATTTGATAAATAACAGCCAACTTATATCAAGAAGATGAGAAAATATAATGTTTATTTGAAATCATTAGGAATTTGAAATGGTCTAGGAATACCCAAGATTTTGCATATCTTTACTTTTAACATTTTTAGTACAGCAGTCTGATGTCAGCTATTCATAATAGTTGAAGCCATAAAAAGAAAATGCAGGAAGTATTATAAACCTGAAGCCTGCCAATTTACAATTGTGTAAGTTGTGAATTGAGAAAGAAGATCCTATGAAAGACTAAGGGAAAGAGTCAGAAACAGAACAAGATATGTTTTAGGTTACAAATATCTAAAGTGGAGAAAAATAAAAAGAAAGATCAATACCTTAAAGTACAGGATAAATACATAAGAAGACAAATGCCAAAAAAGTTTACTTGCTTTTATAGAAATCAAGAAAAAAAGAGATAAAGAGCAAAGCTGGTCCAGTGAAATGGCTAAAGTAGAATCATAATTACCATAGGTTGAAGATCAAATGGAAGGTGAGCAAATAGAGCTTGAAGTGCCAGAGGAACAGGCACATCAACTCTACCATGTTTTTCACACCATCCCCAGCTGTAGTACAGAGCTTGACGTCAGAAAGGTTTCAATAATAGTGTGTTAACAGATAGACAGAGATAGACTGATTCATCACTCTTCTTTCAGAAATAGAACTGAAAGGGAAGAAAATGAGTTAAGTTAAAGTCACAGGGGAATGCTGTATTTAGAAATTTTATTTTCTTGTACTTCTGGCTAGAAATTGAAAAGAAGTTCTCAACATTAGGGAATGAAAATTTAAGTATATAAGAATTGGCGGGGAGCTAAATTATGAAGGGCCTTCCCAAGTGGCACTAATGGTAAAGAATCTGCCAGCAACATAGGAGACCCAGGTTTGATCCCTGGGTTGGGAAGATCCCCTGGAGGAGGAAATGGCAACCCCCTCCAGTATTCTTGTCTGGAGAATCCCATGGACGGAGGAGCCTGGTGGACTACAGTCCATAGTGTTGCAAACAGTCAGATATGACTGACCACACACTACTGCTACTACTACTATTACTACTAAGTTAGGACACAAGGTCTAAGACAGTGAGCAAGTATAAGATGAAGATTAAGAGTATGGCAGTCTTAGCCTTTAGTACTGGAGGGCAAGAATTGTGGCTAGGTATGAAATAGATAAGAGCCTAAGTGGGAAATTTCCAAAGTATTACCTAGGTATATCATAGATTTTTATATTTATTAACATAGAAGAGGGAAAGAAATACTAGAAGGCAAGTAGAAGGTAGGACGGTGGCTAAAGATTGTAAGAAAAATTGTGAAATTTCAGAAAGGAGATTGTTTTTAATAGCAAGCAAGAAAAAAATTGAGTATTGAGTAATGACACTAAAGTTTAACTTGAAGTTAACATCATCCTTTTATAAGATATTTACAAAGTTAAGAAATTTCTAAGATAAATATGCCAGATAAATTTAAATGAAAAAAGAAGATAAACCTAGGTTTAGGTATTTTGAATAAACAAATTAAAAACATATGTTTAAAGTAACTGAGCAGTTCCAAACACCTTATTCTATGGTGCTTAAAATAGAGAAATAAAGCCAGAAGGTCTTTGACCTTGTGATAAAGGAAAGATAAAAATCTTGAGAGCTTTAGAAGGTTACAAAGCAAGTATCAATGACCTGAGAACATGAGATGGAAGGGATATTAGTATTTTACATGTATGAGGTGGAAAGATATTAGCCCTTAGGATATGACTATGAAAAGTCAGGGCCTAATTATACAAGGATGAAAATTACTGGATATGAATGGATCTTTTTTTTTTTTTTCATTGAAGTATAGTTGATTTACAAAATTGCATTATTTACATGTGCACAACAAAGTTATTCATATCATATATATTTTTCTAATTGTTTTCCATTATAGGTTATTATAAGATTGAATATAGTCCCCTCTGCTATAGCAGGACTTCCCAGGTGATGTAGTGTTTAAGAATCCCCCTGCCAATGCAGGAGATACAAGATATGTGGGTTTAATCCCTGGGCTGGGAACATCCCCTGGAGTAGGAAATGCCAACCTGCTTGAGTATTCTTGTCTGGAAAATTCCACAGACAGAGGAGCCTGGTGGGTTATAGTCCATGGGTCTCAAATAGTCAGACACAACTGAGTGACTGAGCACATGTGCTATAGTAAATACTTGCTTATGATCAAAGTACTTTCTAAGCTAATATGTAAGAGAGGTCCTCCCCATAGGTACTAAATGGACCAAATGTTGGCACACATCTTGAAATAGAAAAGACATTAATAAGCCAGATGCAAAATATGCACGGAAGTTTAGACAAGTTATTAATAGTGGGTGATACCATCCAACAATCTTATCCTCTGTTGTCCCCTTCTTCTCCTGCCTTCAATTTTTCCCAGTGTTAGGTAGTTAGAATAGGAAAAAGGAGTCCAAAATGGCAGTGGATAAAAGACAAAGAAAGGGAAAAACCCTTGAAAATGGAACAAAAGAAAATCCACGGACCAGAGTGAGAACCTCAGGTGAAACAAACACAACTCCTTCCTGGCTAGCCCAGTTTTCATAGGGAAGGTTCAGTGGGGAGGAGACAAAACATAAAAATAAGAAGCTAAGGAAGACTGAGGTCTCTCCTTTGGGATCACCCCACCCCCATTACTCTATGGTGTGCTAGCCTTTGTTTGCTAAATAAACCTCTGAGCTGTAACAGATCTGTAATACTGGTCCACCCTTTCAAATCTTTTCTGTGGCAAGACAGAACCTAGGAAATAACACACACTCCTGACACCAGCATCAGGATCTTTTCCAAGGAGTCAGTTATTCGCATCAAGAGGCCAAAGTATTGGGGCTTCAGCTTCAGCATCAGTGCTTCCAGGGCATACCCAGGACTGATTTCCTTTAGGATTGACTGATCTAATTTCCTTGTTGTCCGAGGACTCTCTCAAGAGTCTTCTGCCACATTTCAAAAGCACCAATTCTTCGGTGTTCAGTTTTCTTTATGATCCAACTCTCATATCCATATGTGACTACTGGAAAAATCGTAGCTTTAACTATACTGACCTTTGTCAGCAAAATAATGTCTCAGTTATGGATATTATAGTATGCCTGGCAGTGTAATCTAAGAGCTTGAGATTCAAACAGTGGTATAACATGAGAACAGAACTCAAGGAATAGGACAGATTCTGAAAAGAAAAACTCTGTTTATCCTAAAGGAGTCATTTGCGTTGAGGATAAGACAAACTGCACAAAAACTAAATGTAACTTCATTACAATTAAACTTCAATTTATATTTATTTTCTAGCTTTTCATTCAAAAGTTTAACATGTACATTTTGTATAAGCCCATGGGTTATTTACTGTGGATGTCTAGATGATTAAGAAATGTCTTTATAATTGAGGAGTCAACAAAATACTAGAAACTCATAGTTTATCAGATCTCATAAATGGAAAAGTTTTTTTAATATGTTAATTAATAAACACAAAATCTATTATTATCTTTACCCATAATTTGAGGTAACTGTTTACTTAGAATCTGCTAATGGAAGTCATTGCTTTATGAAGTGGAATCAAACCATCTTTCTCTTAAGGGGATAATAACTTATTTGTAAGTAAAATGAAAGAGTAATATGACATGTCATGTAAATGATAAAGACAGAAAGTGTTTCAGGAGTTTGCAAAGGGAAATTCAACCATGTTATCTCATTTCCTATAAGCTTTTAAGAGTGCTCTGTTAATAATCACTTTTCACTTATTGTTTTGATAAAAAAGAAAGTTAAATACATTCTAGAGGGATTTTATAAAATGTCTGAGGACAACCTAGAGGGTCTTAAGAAAGCAGAGCATTCTCTGAAGTTTCTCATTCTCTGCTGGATTTTCCCAAGGGAATAAAGACAATTATGATGATGAGCTATATCATTATTACTGTAATTTATTGACTGTTAATAGTACACTCAACACAGTAGTAAATAACAAAAGTGAAATGATCATTCCAGCTTCAGGACAGAGGCACATCATAAACACAAATATAGAAGGACAGGGCAAGCCCAACACTCAGTGCGGTTTTAGAAAAACTAAGTGTAGAATAAATTATTTAAACTGACCTCACAAGTATGTTAGACTTAAGAGAAAACACTGAGAAAGATTAGTAATTAGTGAAAAAATAAATAGCACTTCAATATTGTGAAATAGTATTAGATCAAATCAACCAGACCATGGAATACTGTCATAATTTCAAATATGCAGTTCCTTCTCATATAAGATCTCACATCATGCATCCTAGGCTTTGATTTGAAATTTATGATTACCACTATGAAAATGAGCCATGTCATATATTAAGCAACTCAGAAGTCCTCAGCGAGGTTGCAGGAAAATGCAAGCAATAAGTTAATAATTATGGAAGAGGTGGGACATATGAGGGCTGTAAAAAGAGGACTTAACCAAGTCTGAGGGGGTTGCAAAGATACAGTGTTGTGATTCTGACTTGTAGACTGGGATAGGAAGAAAAAACCTGTCCAGAGAAAAAGAGAATGAAAAACAGATAAAGAGTGAAAGAAAAGGTAGCAAAAGTAGTGAGAATGGAGAGTGGAAACTATCTGGTACATAAAGGCTTTTTTCACTTTTGTCTCAATCTTCTGAGATAGGCAATTCTATCTTTATCTTGATTAGATAACCTAGTACCTTATTACAAATTCATTTTGTTTGTTTAAGGATTCTATTAAGGTATAAGCAAAGAAACTTCATCCTTGATAATGCTGATATCCACTGATAACCAGAAAAAAATTAATGTCTGAAAAATTCATAATATTCAAGAAAGGATAATGATAGTAAGTGTGGTGCAGTGAGAAAGGATATAGACCTATTAAAGCAGTCTAAGAACACAGTTAATATAAACAGTTGCATTTTAAAATGTGAGATGCCATTAAGAATATGAGCAAAAAAGAAAATAAAGAAAGAGGACTTTTCTGGTGGCTCAGATGGCAAAGTGTCTGCCTACAATCCAGGAGACCCAGGTTTGATCCCTGTGTCAGGAAGATCTTCTGGAGAAGGAAATGACAACCCATTTATGGGAAGATGAGCATAGTATTCATCTAATTCTACCATGCAAGTATTTGGATCAGTTCCTTGAATTTTAGCAGATGGGGGTATTGCATAACAAAATGTTAGTAAATTTTTTAATTTATTACTTTGGGAGAAGCAGCAATTAAATGACAAAAACCTTCAAAAAATAATAGATATGAAAACCTGGGATAATTTTTCATACTTTTTTTGAGAATTTACCCTTTATACCTAATCTCTATGTGTATAAAACTGATTCATTTTAAGACATAACTTAAAAATCTTGTATTTTTATTTTTTTAATTATTTCAGCTAAAATATTTCTTCTGTGATGTCATAAAAATTTACTGTAGAGTTGTTTTATTTTATGAATCTAGCTTTTGGTATTTTATCTAAAAACCAAACAAAAAGATAACAACACCATAAAACAAAACTATCACCAAAATCCAATTTACAAAGTTTTTCTCCTATAGTTTCTTCTAGGAGTTTTATAGTTTGCATTTCATATTTAGATCTACAAACGCTCTTGAGTTAATTAATATTTTTTTTTAGGGCAGTGACCATGCTGTGACATACCACTATATGCCAAATTGATTCCATGGATCTTTGACAAAACTAGAACTTATATAAGGATGTCAAAGTAAAAATCATATGAGGCAAATTTAATTAAGCATCCAAAGAAGACTTTGTTCAATACCATTGTGATCGGTCAGAAATCCATCTGAGTTCCACTCTGTTGATACTTTTTAAGAACTAGAATAGTTTTTGAGAACTGAGGTGGGAGTGGGGTTGTAGATTATCTTTGTTTGCTAATTGATTATACCCAGAAGATAAATGAATTTTCTTGAATCTTCATGACAAAATGTAGTTTTACAACTTGGAGTGAGGTATCTATATAAGTTAGGCATTCCCCTATCAGAATCAGGATTAGAAACAGGGAGGCTACCTTCCTTACTGGTTATATTTCAAAGAATAGCCCTCAGATCCTTAACGTTATAAAACCAACAAGAAGTATTTTAGAGTACCTCAAACTGACAGAGGAAATTTTCACAATTATAAACTTTCTAAATTAAATAATCCCAAAAGAGGATAATCAGAGACCTAAACCCTGGGAAAAAAGCTTGTTTAAAATTTATTTAAACTGAGAATAGTATGGCTTTCTTCATCAAGGACAGTGTCAACTGTTGCCCTTTTAAGAAATTAGTACATTAAAGTGTTAGTTCATGTTTTTTTTTCCAAAAACACTAACCTAAATAGGCTAATATTTCATTATGCTTTTTTTTCCCAATCATTCCTAGAAAGGAGCAGAGTTTCTAAAATACTTATGATATCATTTCAAATGATAAAACTCCATACTTTTGATTTTTAAGAAAGCCTTTTTAAATTTTATCTTGAAAGCCACGGATATTTGATAACTCTTAGTCCTCAAGTCTAACATAGAGAACTAGTGACTACATATTACAAGAAACATAGAATTTAGGGTTGTGTACTAATACATGTCATTAGGTATATCTATAATTTCCACATTTTGCATATTCTGAATTTTCTTTTCCATGCAACTCTCATGAAGAATGTATTTGGACTCTGAGATTTGGGTACAATGTCATGAATTAATAATGAATTATCTCACATAGTAATAATATACTGCTTTTTCAATTAAGGTATAGTTGATATAAAACATTATGTTAGTTTCAGGTGTACAAAATAGTAATTTGATATTTCTGTGTATTGTGAATGGTCCCTGTAATAAGTCTAATTAACACCCACCATCCATGTTATGGCCTTCTCTGGTGACTCAGACAATAAAGAATATGCCTGCAGTGCAAGAGATCCAGGTTAGATCCATGGGTAGGGCAGATATCCTGGAGAAGAGAATGGCTACCCACTCCAGTATACTTGTCTGGAGAATTTCATGGACAGAGTATACTGGCAGCTACAATTCATGAGGTCTCAAATAGTCAAACATAACTGAGTGACTAACACACTACACATTACAAATTTCCTTTTCTTTCAAAGAGAACTTATAAGATTTACTCTCCTAGCAACTTTCAAATATACAATATATTAATAGTATTATTAACTACAGTCACCATACCATACATTACATTCCAAGAAATTATTTAATTTTATAACTACAAGTTTGTGCCTTTTGACCACCTTCATTCATTTCCCTTGCCCCTCACATGTTTTGTTTTGTTTTAATTTCACATGATGTAACTTTTCTCTAGATCTTTCCTAGAAAGACTGTAGTTCATTCAGTTCCACTGTGAATATAGTAAACATCTCATCCATGGAGAGAGAAGAAAAGTATATATTACTTTTGAGTTAGACTTTTCCTCTTTATTTTATCCTTTGGAAATTAATTGTCCTTAATTTAGTCTATGTTCAGTTGCTCAGTTGTGTTGTTGAGCAACACAGAGTCACTTGCTCTGACTCTTTTGCAATCCCATGAACTGCATCCTGCCAGGTTCCTCTGTTCATGGGATTTTCCAGGCAAGAATATTGGAGTGGGTTGCCATTTCCTCCTCAAGGGGATCTTCCCAACCCAGAGATTAAACCCTGATCTCCTGCTTCTCTTGCATTCCCAGGTGGATTCTTTAACATGGGACCACCTGGGAAGACTGTCTTTCTCAATTAGCTCTTGGATTTAATTTTAGCAATTCTATGAACAACAAAAACAACAACAACAAATGGCCTCATAGACCAAGGCAGAAAATGATGGCCCAACTGCTGTGGTCTTTCTTCAAAAACAATTGACGGAAAGGTCTACTAGTATAGGAGGACATTTGAAGTAAAATATATCCTACATTCTGTTTAGCTAAGACCTGTCAAGCAATGTGGTAGGAACTTTCTTTTATCATTGGTTAAAATCAATGACTTATTCTTGAGCAAAATGGGAAGTCAAACCATAGTCAGGATGAAAGAGTTATAATAATAACTTGAAGTAGTGGGTAGAATATTCACCTTGGCCATATGAGTCTGAATCCTCTCGAGGTAGAGGATATGCCCAAAGATAGCCATACCCTATCTTTTGAATATCTCCAAGAATGAGACCTTTAATCACTGTTATGATTCAGGAGAAACTGAATTATATATTTCCAATAAGATTCAAGTAAGAAGTTTTATTTATGTCTCCCATTTTGGAAAGAATTAGGGCACAGAGCACCTAGATGGGATCACAGATAATTTGGTAAACTCAGCACTCACTAGAGAGGTGGTGCTCAGTTGCTCAGTTGTGTCTGACTCTCTGTGGCCCCATGGACTATAGTCCACCAGGCTACTCTGCCCATGAGATTTTCCAGGCAATGATACTGATGTGGGGTTTCATTTCCTAATCCAGAGAGTCTTCTCAACCCAAGGATTTAGAAGTGAATTATTAAAAGATATCCTGTGTATTTTTTTAACTTTTCATTCTCCTCTGCTTATGAGCCTTTTCTTAATAAGTGTCCACACTGGATTTAGGAGAATTAAGATTGCTACAATTTCAGGAGATAGACAGCAGTGCCCAGCTTTTGGACCTCTGTCACAATAGTCTTTGGGGAATCAAAAGAAAGTTATAATCAGTGATATTATAGGAAGAGGTTGGTAGATAATTCAGGGAAAGCAGAGCTACTCTGCCTTTGGCTGGAATGAGAAGAGGGGAAGGGGTTGCTGTCAGAGGAGGTCAAGGCTTAGAAGGGAGCACCACCACTGGGGGGCAGGGGTGAGTGTGAAAAGGGTCAGCAGTGAAAGACCCTCCTGCCCAACACTTCTTTGCTCAGAGCCAGGGACACCTGAGGATCCTAGCGAGTACCTTCGTACCATCATTTCATATTTTAGTGAGCATCACACATAGCCTATACTGAACAGTCATAATATGTATTATTCTTATCACTGTTAGAAGACAGCTCTCTATCAGCATCTGTTGAAAATGGGTTTTTGGATCTGAATAAGGAGGTAGCTTGCCCCTGCTTCGAAATGTTAAATTCCAACTTATATTATTCTATGTCAATGATTGTGTCTTCCTTATGTCCTAAAATATGTTAATTCCTACATGACAAAGTTAGAGATCTTGACAGCAAAATATCCTAAGGGAAAATATAGCATCACATTTAAGAATGAGAGATCTGGAGTCAGGAAGACCTTGATTCATATCTTGCCTTCTTCATCTTTTCCTATATCCTCAAAGGCATTATTCACACTAGCTATATGATAACTGAACGTGTTAAGATTAATTTGGCCTTGAAAAATATAGAAAACAGTGTATTTAGTCCCATCAATAATATGATTGGATACTGACTAAGTATTTACAATTCACAGTCTGGATTTTGCAACCAAAAGAACACTGCAGTTTTCCCTATAGCAGCTTTGTTTGGTTTGCTCTGTACTGTTCATGTGTTGGGCTACACCCCACAGACCTGCCAGCCTGAAGAGAGAGCCCAGAATTAGCGATGAAGGCATCAGTGGTTCAATGAATGAGGAGTCTTACATGTCTGAAGCAATGTCCTGGAGCAACACCTCATTCTGTATGGCCAGTGATGGGAAGGACATGGCATCAGTCTTTACTCCAGGTGGAAAGGAGGAAATTATAAGTTACAGTGGGAATTACATCAGGTTGGCTGTTTGGTTACCAGAGTAGCTAGCAGAGGGTATTCTTCTTACTGTTTCTTTATTAAGAACAATCACCAGCTGGTGCTGGGGGTAAGTATGTAAAAAGGTCAGTCAGGTAAGTAGGGTGAAGGTGAAGCAGGCCCTGGTCGAGCAGGGAGTCTACTGAGAACAGGAGAACAGCTTGCTCTCTCAAGGCCATCTTGGGTGGCCTGACCATATACCGAGTATATTGCAGGTAGACCAAGGAAGTGTGATTAAAATTCTCTTCTTGTCACATTATCCTACTTTGATTTTCAAAGGAGGAAAATTTCCAGTGATTCATTCTTATCAAATGAGAATTCAAGTATGATGATGGAATTCATATGATTCTACTCAAATGGGAAATTTTATTGTAAGAGTACAGGTTTTAATTTGTCAGTAAGAGTATTGACACCCCAAAACACATGGAATCAATGAAGAGAGGCAGATGCATAGTAAAAACCTAACATTCAAGTAAGGACTCAAGGATACAATTGTTATAACCATAAGGCAGCACTTCTTCCAGTAAACTCTTTTATTATGATCTTCTTGACTGTCATGTCAACATAACATTCTGACTATCTGCTTCTGTTGGAGAAATTACTCAGACAAAGTAAATGGTCTCTTGGCAACCCCTTCTCTTCCTCTCTCCCTACTACTCTGCACAGTATTGCATAGATAAACAGTGTTGTGATAAAGCCAGACATCAATCATATTTTATTGACTCTAAGACATATTTTTACATGCTGATATTTATGAAATCTGACTATATCCCACAATTAATGGTGTACATAAATTCAATGCCAGGGCATATTTTTTTCTTGAGGGCACATTGAAACCTTTGTCTATCACAGTAGATGACATCTTAGAGTTGATGAAATATAATAGCACATCCTTTGGCTAGTGAAGGAAGGGATCAGAGCACTAGATCACTTACAGAAATCTTGACCCAGAATCTGAGAAAAAGCATCGTCATTATCAACAATAAGGACTTCCAAATTTTAAGATGTGACAAAGAATGATGAATAATGAAACACAAATTCTGAAATTCAACAGACCTGAAGCCTTCAGGCCTAGATTGAAACATTTATTATCAATGTGACAGGGGAGATTTGCTTCAGCTTCTCTGAGTTTCACTTATTATAAATTGGGATGGAATATCTTTAGGGCTACTGAAAACTCTGGGTAAATGTGCTAACTCTGTAACATCTATTACATATTTTAAAATTTCAAATAATTTTCATGCCATGGTTTTAAGATTGTCAGAAAAGTTGTGTTTGTTCTTCTATTTCTCTATTTATAGAGTGAAAAATGGCTGTGGTTCCATTTGGTATGTTACTCTTTACTACATCATTAATGATGCCTCATAAATGTCCTCCTATAACATGTTTATTTGGTCTTAAAATCACCTGAATATATATAATTGCATTTTTTGTTGCCTTAATTTCAGTATAACCACTGTAACCACATTGTTTTCTGGAAAATTATTTCTGTTGAAAGCAAACTTACCTTAACTAAACTTGGTTTAATTGATTTGTTCAATGGAAATACTAAGAATAGCGTTTGAAAGTTTAAATTAGTCTAAAATTGGTTACAGGAGCTGAGGGATGAAATAATGCCACAGTCAAGGCCCTAACTTGTCAAAGCATCTCCACTGGAGAATTCTTTCAAATAAATTCCATTTTTGATTCTCAGGACTATAGAGTCTCTAAATGACAACTGTTCATTCCATCATTAAGTGCCAAGGTGTTTATGTCATATCCTATACACACCATAATAGTAAAGAAAATAACCAACATTCATACAATGGTAAACAAAAATTAATGATTCAGATAATTATAAAAAGAACACTGAGCTATTAAAATTTTTCTGATCTTTAAGAAATTTCAGCCCAACAGTACATATGCTATTAAAAATAGCAAGATCATAACAAGTAGTCATTAGAATTTGCACATGTGACTGAGAATGTTAATTACAAAGTACATTCTCTAAATTATTTAGAAACTGTAAATCAGCACAACAAAGAATAATAAGTTTAAGGAATAAAATGTTTTACGAGATTTTCAAATGCAAATGATGCCAGCAACAACAGGAAATTGCTTTTTCCCCAAATGAAATATTTTATTTGAATAAAATATTGTGACAGCAATTATATTTTTTTTCTAAATAAATTCGGTGATACTTCCATTCAAATGAGATTCTGTTTTCTGAAAACCTCAAGTGTTCCTGAAACAGAATTGAGTTGAACAGAGTCCAGGAATTTCCAAAATAACAGACACAAAATTTTGCTATTAAATCATTCATTTAACAATTACTTGTCAATAATTTATTACCTGGGAGTCACTATGCAAAATGTTAGGGAAATATTGATGGACAGATCTTGAGATAACTTTCCCATCTAGAAGCATAGCTATACCTACTTTTCTCTGTACTTCTCACAAAGAAAAGATAAAAGGCCTAGAAAATATATGTAAAACAAATTTAAGATTACCCAGAAAGCTGGAGAGATTAAGTCATGCCAACTAAGCAGTTCAAGATCCAAAGGATGATGGTAATGAGTTCCCTAGATTTTTGTGTAATTTCATGACTGGATCATGAAGAAGCTGGCAGCCTGGAAATACCAACAGATGTCAACAATGATCCCCTCAAAAGCCTGTGTCTGTGGCCAAAAAACCAGGAAAGAGGCAGCTAAACAAGACAGGGGACTTTTAACCACTTTTTTTCTGGGTGAATACCACAGACCAAGTTGCAACTGCATCCCAGCAAAGGTTAAGTGTTGAACCTAGACTTCCACTCTTGCCAGGCCATAGCAAGATGATTCAACTCACCTGCCAGGGTGATGCTAGAGAAGATTGTGTGGGGAGAAACTCATCCCAGCTTGAATAGAAAGACACAACTCCAGTGTCAGAAGAGTCTAGTGGAACCAGGGAGGAGGTGACCCTCTCCCTCACAGCTGAAGATAGCATGCAGATAGTGTCCCACTAGGCAATGGTAGGGTCTGAATTCATACTACAGCCCAGCTGTCACAACAGAGTGCCTCATTTCTAGGTGTCAAAGGAGGCTGAGTCCAAACTTTCACCTTAACTGGCAGTAACAAGGTTAGCACTTCCCACATTTTACCTACCAGGCAATACGAGAAGCCAGCAAAAAATAAAAAGAGCAAGAGTTAAAGAAGATACAGAGTATTACAGTATGAAAAGTGTTCAAGTTTCATTGATTATAACTCAGTGTAACATGAACAAGGAATAACTCAAACTGGATGGGAAAAGAACCATCAGACAGCAAGAAGATTCAGATATGAGATTATAGAACAAGAATTTTAAAGCCCTATAACAAATGCATAAATAAATATTGCAAACATGTTTGAAACAAATGAAAAACTAGAAAATCTTAGTAAAGAAATAGAATGTGTAAAGATGAGCCAAATGTCCATTTTAGAAGTAAATATTGTGATCATAAAATTAAAATAACTCAGTGGATGTGTGTAACAGCAAAGTAGAGAGGACGGGGTGCGGGGGAAAGCAGTGAATTTGAAGAGCATGATAGAAATTACTCAATCTAAATTAATAAAGAGAAAATGGATGAAAAAATAATTAGCAGAGACTCAGAGAGATGTTGGAATATAATAAAAGGTTAATATTTGTGCCATCAGAGTCCAAAAGGAGAGGATATGTGTGTGTGTGTGCATGTATATGCTGAAGAAATAATGGCCGAAAATTTCCAAAATTCTGGCAAAAAACACAAGCCTGTAGAATTTGCTAGTTCCTAGAAATAGTCTAATTTCAGATTAAGAATACGGATGTATGGAAGATGGAATAGATATCAACAAATATAGTAAATATTTGGACAAAACAATGATAGACAGATTATCAGACTAGAAAATAGAAACACACTTCTCAGGGATATGGATATGTGAATCTGACCTTCTAGGTATGGAGGTTAGCAAAGGGAAATGCAAAACAAAAAAAGAAAAGATTAATAAGCAACGAAAATCTTTGGCTTCTATTTGTTACTCTGACACACGAGTGTTTCTGACTTTCATGTCATACACATTTTTAATGAAAGATGATGTAGATTCCAGGCCTGAAGTGGAGTGGCAGCAGCTTTTCAGAAGACAGGAGTGATAAACGGTTTTAACAGTTCTATGCAGGTCCAATGATAGCTAGAGAATGAGAACTGGAAGAATAATACACAGAATGGAGGCAACTGACTTTTGAAATGGTAAGTAAAGACCTGTGTAAATTAACTTGCACGCTAAAATAATAATAACATGGAAAAGACCACTAAATTAATCATTTTTGAATGCTAGTATTTAAATAAACCCACAGAATAAAGTGAAAGTTGTCTTTCAAAGAGAGAATCCTGGACCTCAGTAAGACAGCAGTGTCCATGACATTTACCAAAGACATCCCCCAAAACAAAAACTATAAAGCAATGTCCCTTATGATTATGGATACAAAAATTCCCAGCAAAATGCTAACACACTAAATTTAGTAATATATGAAAAAGATTATAGAATGTGACTAAGTGGGACTATCTCACAAATGCAGAATTTTTTGATTGGCTCACATATGAAAACCAAAAAAATGGAGTATATTGTATTAATACAAAAAGCATAAAATTACACTCGTTTCAATATTGGCAGAAAAAAAGTTTTGACAGATCTAAGCTTTTTCCATTAATAAAACATTTAATGACCAGGTTGTTGTTGTTCAGCCACTATGTCATCTCCACTGCCTTGAGAATCTATGGACTACAGCACGCCAGGCTTCCCTGTCCTTCACCAACTCCAGGAGCTTGGTCAAATTCATGTCCACTGATAGGTGATGCCATCCAACCATCTCATCCTCTGTCATCCCCTTCTACTCCTGCCTTCTGTCTTTTCCAGCATCAGGATATTTTCCAATGAGTTGGCTCTTCATATCAGGTAGCCAAAGTGTTGTAGTCTCAGCAACAGCATCAGTCCCTCCAGTGAATGTTCAGGGTTGATTTCCTTTAGGATTGACTGGTTTGATCTTGCAGGACAGAAACTCTCAGGAGTCACCACGATTGGAAAGCATCAGTTCTTTGGCACTCAGCCTCCTTTATGGTCCAACTCTCACATCCAAACATGACTACTGGAAAAAGCCTAGCTTAGACTATATAGACATTTGTCAGCAAAGTAATGTCTCTGCTTTTTAATACGCTATGTTTGTCAAAGCTTTTCTTCCAAGGAGCAAGCGTCTTTTAATTTCATGGCTTCAGTCACTGTCCTCAGTGATTTTAGAGCCCAAGAAAATAAAGGCTTTCACTGTTTCCATTGTTTCAGCATATATATGCATGAAGTAGCTGGACTGGATACCAAGATCTTGGCATTTTGAATGGAGTTTTAAGTTAGCTTTTTCACGCTACTCTTTCATATGTATCAAGAGGCTCTTTAGTTCCTCTTTGCTTTCTGCTATAAGGGTGGCATCATCTGCATATCTGAGGTTATTGATCTCCCAGTAATCTTGATTCCAGCTTGTGTTTCATTAAGGCCAGAATTACATAATCATGGTGTACACTGCATATAAGTTAAATAAACAAGATGACAATATACAGCCATGACACACTCCTTTCCCAATTTTGGACAGGCCTTCTGTTCATGTCCGGTTCTAACTGTTGCTTCTTGATTTGCATACAGGTTTCTCAGAAGGCAGGTAAGGTGATCTATTAATCTCATCTCTTTAAGAATTTTTCACAGTTTGTTGTGATCCACACAGACAGAGGCTTCAGCATAGTCAATGAAGCAGAGGTAGATGTTTTTCTGAATTCTCTTGCTATTCCTAAAATCCAATGGATGTTCATTAGATCTCTTGTTCCTCTGCCTTTTCTAAATCCAGCATGAACATCTGGAAGTTCTTCATTCCTGTACAATTGATCCCTGGCTTGGAAGATTTTGAGCATGACTTTGCTAACATGTGAAATGAGTTCAATTGTGTGGTAGTTTGAACATTCTTTGGAGTTGCCTTTCTTTGGGATTGGAATGAAAACTGACCTTTCCCAGTTCTGTGGCCGCTGCTGAGTTTCCCAAATTTGCTGACATATTGAGTGTAGCACTTTAACAGCTTCATCTTTTAGGATTTGAAACAGCTCAACTGGAATTCCATCACCTCCACTAGCTTTGTTCATAGCGATGCTTCCTAAGGTCCATTTGAATTCACATTTAGACATCATGCTCTAATGAGTGATCACACAATCATGGTTATCTGGCTCTTTTTTGTATAGTTCTTCCATGTATTCTTGCCACCTCTTCTTAATAGTTTTGGCTTCTGTTAGGTTCATATGGTTTCTATTCTTTATTGTANATTTGAATTCACATTTAGACATCATGCTCTAATGAGTGATCACACAATCATGGTTATCTGGCTCTTTTTTGTATAGTTCTTCCATGTATTCTTGCCACCTCTTCTTAATAGTTTTGGCTTCTGTTAGGTTCATATGGTTTCTATTCGTTATTGTACCTATCTTTGCATGAAAAGTTCCCTTGGTATCTCTAATTTTCTTGAAGAGATCTCTAGTCTTTCCCATTCTAATGTTTTCCTCTGATTCTCTGCACTGATCAGTGAGGAAGGCTTTCTTATTTCTCCTTGCTATTCTTAGGAAATTCTGCACTTAGATGGGAATATTTTTTCTTTCCTCCTTTGCCTTTCACTTCTCTTCTTTTCTCAGCTATTTGTAAGGCCTGCTCAGAAAACCATTTTGCCTTCTTGCATTTCTTTTTCTTGGGGATGGTTTTGATCACCACCTCCTGTACAATGTCATGTACCTCCATCCATAGTTCTTCAGGCATTCTGTCTGTTAAGATTTAATATCTTGTGTTTGTCATTTCCACTGTCTAATCATAAGAGATTTGATTTAGGTCCTTCCTGTATGGCCTAGTGGTTTTCCCTATTTTCTTCAATATAAGTCTGAATTTTGCACAAGGAGTTTATGATCTGATCCACAGTCAGCTTTCAATCTTATTTTTGCTGACCATATAGAGCTCCTCCATCTTCAGCTTCTAAGAGTATAATCAATGTGATCTCAGTATTGACAATCTGAAATTATCCTTGTGTAGAGTCATCTCTTATGTTTTTGGAAGAGTGTGTTTGCTATGACCAGTGTGTTCTATTGGCAAAACTCACCTAGCCTTTGCCCTGCTTCATTCTGTACTCCAAGGCCAAACTTTCCTGTTACTCAAGGTATCTCTTGACTTCATATTTTGCATTCCAGTCCCCTCTAAAGAAAAGCACATCTTCTTTGTATGTTAGTTCTAAAACATCTTGCATGTCTTCGTAGAACTTTTCAACTTCTTCAGCATTACTGTTTGATGCATGTACTACGATTACTGTGTTCCTGAATGATTTGTCTTGGAAACAAACTAGATCATTCTGTCATTTTTGAGATTGCCCTCAAGTACTGCATTTCAGACTCTTCTTTTGAGTATAAGGGCTACTCCATTTCTTCTAGGGTCTTGCCCTTAGAAATATATATAGTTGCCTTCCAATTTAAAATTGCCCATTCCCATCCCTTTTAGTTCTGATTCCTAAAATGTCAGTGTTCACTCTTGCCATCTTCTGTTTGATCGCTTCCAATTTATCTTGATTCATGGGCCTAAGATTCCAGATTCCTCTGCAGCATTGTTCAGATATTTGAGGTCTCTGAATCATACAGCAAATTCCCACTGGATAACCATTTTACCTATGGTAATGTACAAGTTTTGATATTACTCTTTCTATTAGTTCCCCTTTCTCTCTTTTCTTCCGCTATGTCTACAAGTCTCATCTACATGTCTGTTTCTCCAGTGCTGCCCTGCAAAAAGCTTAACCAGTAATATCTTTCCAGATTCCATATGTGTGTACTAATATACGATGTTTGCTTTTCTCTTTCTGACTTACTTCACTCTGTATAATAAGCTTTAGGATCATCCACCTCATTAAAACAGACTCAAATGTGTTCCTTTTTATGATTGAGTAATATTTCATTGAATATATATACACATATATATATATACATCAGCAATTCTCTATCCATTTGCCTTTCAGTGGACATCTACATAGCTTCTAGGCCTTAGCTATTGTAAATAGTGCTTCAGTGGGTGTACATGTGTCTCTTTAAGTTATAGTTTCCTCAGAGTATATGCCAAGTACTGGGATTACTGGTTCATGACAGCTTTATTCCTAATTTTTTAAGGAATTACTACTCTGTTCTCCACAGTGGCTGTATCAATTTACATTCTCACCAACAGTGCAAGATGGTTGCCTTTTCTTCATATCCTCTTCAGCATTAATTTTGAGAGAGTCAATTCCTAGGTACCTTTTAAGAAGTCTGAGGTCCCCAAGGAGGAGAAAAGGGGGGCCCTTGAGAAGGAGAAAGGGGTCTGAGGCTCTCAAGGAGAAAAGGACAAACTTTTTTCCTATGTTGCTTTGTCTTAGTCAATATAACAATGGATCTTGCTTGAAGATATGTTTCTCCTTAACAAGAACTTTCTGACCAATCTTGTCATCTTAAAACTTGTATACTGTGGGAGTGGGTCTGGTAAGATCTTTCTATAGTTAGTTCTAATCCTGTTATCTTAAGATGTATGTTGTGGGAGTGAGTCTTATAAAAGTGTATACAGCTTTGCTAAGACTAGAGAGTGGGGCACTCTCCATCCCCTTCTGATGTCTATGTCAGAAGCTTTCTCAGAAGCCTTTTCATACTTTAATAAAACTCTGATACACAAAAGTTCTTGAGTGATCAAGCCTGCTCCCTGGCCCTGAAGCTAAATCTTCTCTTTGGAGATAAGAATTATTCACTGTAAGCTATCAATTTTTTTGCAGATTTTTGATGATGGACATCTGATTGGTGTGAGGTGATACCTCATTATAGTTTTGATTTGCATTTCTCTAATAATAAGCAATGTTGAACATGTTTCCATATGATTATTAGCCATCTGTATGTCTTTTTTGGAGAAATGCCTGTTTAGATTTTCTGCCCACTTTTTGATTGGGTTGTTTGTTTTTCTGGTATTGAGCTGCATGAATTGCTTGTATAGAGATTAATCTTGTAGTTGATATCTAACCTCATAACATTATGGTCAGAAAAGATGTTTGAAATTATTTCAATTAAAACAAAAAGTGCCAAGCCTTGATTTGTAACCCACGATGCATTCTATACTGGAAAATGTTCCATGTACACTTGAGGAAAAAGCACAATCTACTGTTTTAGGATGAAATGTGCTGCAGATATAAATTAGGTTCAATAGTCCAAAGTATCATTTAAAGCTTGTGTTTCCTTATTAATCTTATGTCTGGATGATCTGTCTGTTGGTGTGAACAGAGTATTAAAGTCTCCCACTATTACTTTGCTACTGTCGATTTCCCCTTTAGTGGTTGTTAGCATTTGCCTTATGTATTAAGATTCTCCTATATCAGCGCAGACGGCTGCGAGAGCCGGGCCAATGCACTAAGTGTGACCAAGAGGACCTACACCACGTCCGAGGTCATTGACGGCCAGGAGGAGCTACCCCGCGTCCAAGGTCAGGGGAGGCCGGGAGGAGACACCCTGTGTCCAAGGTCAGGGGCAGCCAGGGAGAGACACCCCACATTCGAGGTGAGTGGCAGCCGGGAGGAGACACCCCACGTCCAAGGTCAGGGGCAGCCAGGAGGAGACACCCCGCATCCGAGGTCAGGGGAGGCCGGGAGGAGACACCTCGCATCCCAGGTCAGGCGCAGTGACCCTGTGGAGCCACCCCGAGCCCGAGGCCAGGGGCAGAGACCCTGAGGAGCCACCCCGGGCCCCAAGGCCAGGGGCGGCAGCTGGGAGGAGCCACCCATGCCCAAGGCCAGGGTGGGCGGCCACCCACC
>SJYV01032462.1:0-10771 GCA_006410875.1 Neotragus pygmaeus | reverse complement strand
CGTCATTCCATTAGCTCCCAATCTGTATTCCACTGCAGGCCTGCCTACCTTCCATACCCAATCTGGACCATACTTCACATTCCGTCATGTCCCCATCCTATGATTATTTGCATATAGATTATGTTTAAGCCTCTGGGTTAAGGCCAAATTTGCGTCTTCTGCTTATACACCCAGAGGCTGAACACTGTTGGTAGAAATCACACAGCCACACAGCTAGACACTACTGCCTACTCACAGGTTCAGTCTTAGGGCCACGGTACCAGCCCTCAGTCATTTCTCTTGTTCTTTTCGGATTCCTCTCACATTGAAAATCACCATCATGCTCCTCTAGCGATTGTTCAATCCATAAGCCCCACACTGTCAGCATATGACAAAGCCGCTTTCTTCGTGGCGGGTGGTTGAGGCCCTCAGGCATGACTTCTTTCAACTTTTGGCCTCCCTCATGAGCATATCTTCAGGTGTGCTCCTCAGCTTCTGTCTGCCAGGCTCAGAAAGTGCTGATTCCCTCCTCTTGTTAACAACCAGCCAGCCCTTCCTCTTTAGCCATCATCCGCATGCCTTCCATCTCCTCCTCTACCCCAGGGTCCTGCTCCCTCAGTCATACCCTCTCTCGAAAGACTTTATCTTCCTGCTGGTTCTTTCTCCCCAGCCAGTTGACATCCTAGAGGCTCTCTCTTCCCCAAATCCCTATTTGAACATTTGTCCTTTATATTTACCATCCAGTCTCTCACCTCTGCATCTCATCTTTCCCACATCCTCACTTTCCATTCATGTCTCAACCACAACCTGGCTTCTGTCTCTACCAAACTGCATTATAAAAAGTGACCAGGGACCTCCTCATTACCAAATCCACTGGACATGTTCCATCCTTTATCTTACTAGAACTTTAAGCTCCATTTGCCAATGAATTAGAAGGCAAACCAGCTAAGCGTGAGGAAAAAAAGTAGTGGCTTCTCAAAAAACAGGCTTCTGAATCCATTTTTCAAGAGTGTATCATAGCCAAATAGTCTTTCCACTAAGTTAGAAATTCAAATAGCAATAGAAACCATGCAGCATGTGTTAAATCAACTAAAACAGTGCCATCAATTTAATGATGGATTCTTTGAGTGATTTAAGATTCAAAATTATCAATTATTTACTTATCTTTAGAGTTCCTTGGACTCCAAGGAGATCCAACCAGTCCATTCTGAAGGAGATCAGCCCTGGGATTTCTTTGGAAGGAATGATGCTAAAGCTGAAACTCCAGTACTTTGGCCACCTCATGCGAAGAGTTGACTCACTGGAAAAGACTCTGATGCTGGGAGGGATTGGGGGCCGGAGGAGAAGGGGACGACCTAGGATGAGATGGCTGGATGGCATCACGGACTCGATGGACATGAGTCTGAGTGAACTCCGAGAGATGGTGATGAACAGGGAGGCCTGGCGTGCTGCAATTCATGGGGTTGCAAAGAGTCGGACATGACTGAGCGACTGAACTGAACTGAACTGATCTGTGACAATAAATAAGAATTAAATGATGAAAACAGTGCTACTTAAAATTCCTTGTATTTTCAATACCATTGAAGCCACAAAAATATCTTCAAAAATTTTTATTTAAATAATTGAAGACACACTCAAGTGACACTTCTACTCTCCTTCTCTATCCCAGAACAACCTCAACAGCCAGCACCATGTGTGGCTACTACGGAAACTACTATGGCGGCCTCGGCTGTGGAAGCTACGGCTACGGGGGCCTGGGCTGCAGCTATGGCTACGGCTCCCGCTCTCTCTCTGGCCTGTCTCTTATACACATCTTGACAGAATTAATAAAGAAAAATTTGAAAATACAGTCAGACCAAAATAAAACCAGTATTATTAATAAATGAATCACCCAAAAATGTTTGTGTTAAAAATATAATTAAATGTATAAATAACAAGCTAACCTAATCAAGAAAAGTTGAGATGAAATCACAAATCCACAAAATAATAAATGACAAATTAGAAATAGCCATGGAGACAAAGGATTAGAGAAAAAGAAAGAGGTTAAGAGATGGCTTTGCCAAACACCTTGCAAATAAAATCGAAAACCAGAAAGGAAAAAGGACTAATATACACAAATTTAATTTTCCAAACACTGGCTTCAGAAGAGAGAGGAAACTTAGATTGATTTTCGTAGACCAGCAACAAGTGTCAGTTTGTTTTAAAGTCTAGCTAGCTTCACAGGTTCAGTTCAGTCGCTCAGTCATATCCAACTCTTTGCGACCCCATGGACTGCAGCACTCCAGGCTTCCCTGTCTATCACCAACTCCTGGAGCTTACTCACACTCATGTCCATCGAGTTGGTGATGCCATCCAACCATCTCATCCTCTGTTGTCCCTTCTCCTCTTGCCCTCGATCTTTCCCAGCATCAGGGTCTTTCCACTGACTCAGTTCTTCTCATCAGGTGGCCAAAGTATTGGAGCTTCAGCTTCAGCATCAGTCCTTCCAATGAATATTCAGGACTGATTTCTTTTAGGATTGACTGGTTTGATCTCCTTCTACAAAACCTTGGAAAAACAGACTATTCTAGTAATGTTTATAGTAATCCAAAGCTTAGAAACACATGATTTTTGAAATGTTTTCTACGAAGAAATTGTAACATTGGCACCAAAAACTTAAAGAAGATTGTAATATGATTAGGTTCCTGAATTTGAATTTTAGGTTTGCTGCTATCTAGATTTGTTATCATGGATAAGTGATTAATGTCTTTGTGTCGCAGGTTTTCTTATCTATAAGGAACCTTCTAAGCCACAGATCACTGTTTGGTCCCACGAGGGCTCTTACGGGCCCTGACCTTGGCTGTCACCTAGCAGTGCAGCAGAGGACACAGTGGGCAAGGACTTGTGTCACACCCCCGGGAATTCTAAAATATACTGGGACAGGGAGGCTTTGCCTGAAAGGGAAGTGCTATATTACAAAGGTGGAAGCAATGAGCAAATAAAATTTGGGTTGCTGTGATTTCATTTGTGTGGGTGCAGATTGATGAGACCAAAGNGTCATTCCATTAGCTCCCAATCTGTATTCCACTGCAGGCCTGCCTACCTTCCATACCCAATCTGGACCATACTTCACATTCCGTCATGTCCCCATCCTATGATTATTTGCATATAGATTATGTTTAAGCCTCTGGGTTAAGGCCAAATTTGCGTCTTCTGCTTATACACCCAGAGGCTGAACACTGTTGGTAGAAATCACACAGCCACACAGCTAGACACTACTGCCTACTCACAGGTTCAGTCTTAGGGCCACGGTACCAGCCCTCAGTCATTTCTCTTGTTCTTTTCGGATTCCTCTCACATTGAAAATCACCATCATGCTCCTCTAGCGATTGTTCAATCCATAAGCCCCACACTGTCAGCATATGACAAAGCCGCTTTCTTCGTGGCGGGTGGTTGAGGCCCTCAGGCATGACTTCTTTCAACTTTTGGCCTCCCTCATGAGCATATCTTCAGGTGTGCTCCTCAGCTTCTGTCTGCCAGGCTCAGAAAGTGCTGATTCCCTCCTCTTGTTAACAACCAGCCAGCCCTTCCTCTTTAGCCATCATCCGCATGCCTTCCATCTCCTCCTCTACCCCAGGGTCCTGCTCCCTCAGTCATACCCTCTCTCGAAAGACTTTATCTTCCTGCTGGTTCTTTCTCCCCAGCCAGTTGACATCCTAGAGGCTCTCTCTTCCCCAAATCCCTATTTGAACATTTGTCCTTTATATTTACCATCCAGTCTCTCACCTCTGCATCTCATCTTTCCCACATCCTCACTTTCCATTCATGTCTCAACCACAACCTGGCTTCTGTCTCTACCAAACTGCATTATAAAAAGTGACCAGGGACCTCCTCATTACCAAATCCACTGGACATGTTCCATCCTTTATCTTACTAGAACTTTAAGCTCCATTTGCCAATGAATTAGAAGGCAAACCAGCTAAGCGTGAGGAAAAAAAGTAGTGGCTTCTCAAAAAACAGGCTTCTGAATCCATTTTTCAAGAGTGTATCATAGCCAAATAGTCTTTCCACTAAGTTAGAAATTCAAATAGCAATAGAAACCATGCAGCATGTGTTAAATCAACTAAAACAGTGCCATCAATTTAATGATGGATTCTTTGAGTGATTTAAGATTCAAAATTATCAATTATTTACTTATCTTTAGAGTTCCTTGGACTCCAAGGAGATCCAACCAGTCCATTCTGAAGGAGATCAGCCCTGGGATTTCTTTGGAAGGAATGATGCTAAAGCTGAAACTCCAGTACTTTGGCCACCTCATGCGAAGAGTTGACTCACTGGAAAAGACTCTGATGCTGGGAGGGATTGGGGGCCGGAGGAGAAGGGGACGACCTAGGATGAGATGGCTGGATGGCATCACGGACTCGATGGACATGAGTCTGAGTGAACTCCGAGAGATGGTGATGAACAGGGAGGCCTGGCGTGCTGCAATTCATGGGGTTGCAAAGAGTCGGACATGACTGAGCGACTGAACTGAACTGAACTGATCTGTGACAATAAATAAGAATTAAATGATGAAAACAGTGCTACTTAAAATTCCTTGTATTTTCAATACCATTGAAGCCACAAAAATATCTTCAAAAATTTTTATTTAAATAATTGAAGACACACTCAAGTGACACTTCTACTCTCCTTCTCTATCCCAGAACAACCTCAACAGCCAGCACCATGTGTGGCTACTACGGAAACTACTATGGCGGCCTCGGCTGTGGAAGCTACGGCTACGGGGGCCTGGGCTGCAGCTATGGCTACGGCTCCCGCTCTCTCTCTGGCTGTGGCTATGGGTGCGGCTCTGGCTTTGGCTACTACTATTGAGGACGCCACGGAAGACTCTCATCCTCTACACCTGGACACCAGGATTCACCAGTTCTGAACACCACGTATACTGAACCTTGCTGAAGATGTGCCTTTTAATGCCCTCAACATCGGATACAACCATGCTTCCTTTTCTGTTTTTAACTCTGAAGAAGAGGAATTGAAATTCATCCTGAGAATTCCCATATGATCCCTTGTTATAATAGTGGTCACAGAGTCTGTCTTTATATTTTCATGCTGAAGTCATTTCTCTCTTTTCCTAATAAACTTGCTTAATCTGGGAAAAAAAAATAAATAATTGAAGCCCTTTTCAGAAGACTAGAACATTAAAGTGTTAATTGACAAAGAAGAACAGACTGCTTTTTCTCTGCTGCCAAATTTATGGATTTATTAAATATCTTACAGACCTGGAACACAGAGTTCTACAGCTATAAGAAAAAATCACATGAAATTGGAAATGACAGTCTCCAGAACTATGTGGAAGTGCAAATTAGCAGTACANGATTTATTAAATATCTTACAGACCTGGAACACAGAGTTCTACAGCTATAAGAAAAAATCACATGAAATTGGAAATGACAGTCTCCAGAACTATGTGGAAGTGCAAATTAGCAGTACATCCCAGGATCTGTCCAAGATGTATAAAAAATGAAAGTCAATAGTTAGATGCACTTGGGGCAAAATTAATAACAGAAATGCAATTAAGGGAGAATGTAATAAAAGAAAAGATTGTTTAAGGAAAGTGAAAAATAAAAGTGTCATTCTTAGATGAGCAGTTTAGATGTCTAGAGGAAGGGAACTGTTTGATTTCCATGTGCTTCCCTATCATGATACCCAATGAAGAATCTTAGAGACACAGATGAAAACAAGGTATTAGCAGCTCATGAGGTTAAGGGAGACAGAGGTGCTAGGGAATCGTATTCTGGAAGGGTAGCCAAGACTATGAGCTGTATTAACTGATAGCACATAGCCAATCTACAGTGCCAAATGGATACAGACCAGACATGTTAGACGCCAAACAGATCATGCCACTGTTCAGAATTGTTGTTGAGAGGATCCAGTTTCAAGATCAGGTGTCTATAGCTTCTGGAAATTTCTAGCAGAAGACTGGCAAGAGGGCAACAAAAGTAGTTAGGTATCCCATCAGCTATAGAGTGCAAGTGAGGACACTTCACATAGGAGGACGGAGGGAGGTGCCTGGAAAAAAAATCTTTGGGTAGAGCCCTGGCAGGATCCAGACTCTCACTTTCAAGGATTTTTAAGACCAAGTCTGGATCCCATGATGGAGATTGTATTAGTTTCCTATAGCTGCTGTAAGAACTTACCACCAAATTGGTGGCTTAAAAGAACATTTATGCACATCCTCATCCTCCAAGATTTTTGTTCAGACTCCTAGACTATAAAGAAGTCTTCCAGATGATTCTGTTGCAGGTACCTGTAGAACACATTTAAGAGACACTTATTATTGAGTGCTGATGGGCAGATTGACCTTTAGGCTTTCACCAGTCTTTGGAAACAAAACCTTCTAATTTAAAAAATATATGTCTTGGCTTAAGAATAATTTTGAAAATAGAAATTAAGATTTCAAAAGCATAGGTCAGAATTATGCAGCATGGCTTTGAGGTTATCAGAAGCTGTGATAGGCACAGCTACTGCAATATGTGAGATAACACAAGGTGAACAGTGATTAATAACGTTTAAGAGAGGCTGGAATCAATAGGTCAGTTATAATGGCTATTCTCGCCATAATTACTGAGTTAGCATATGATTTACTGTTACTGGATCAATAAAGAAGACAGTCCTTAAATGTTTAGGCAAATGTGTATGTGAAAAGAGGGTAAAACATAGGACCAGCTAAAGAGTAAATACAGTAGAAGATTTATCCAAGGACTGTGTTTTCTCAGAGTGATTTTGTTGTGTCATTGTGATACCAATTGTTTTGAAAGCAAAAGCAAACTTGAAGCTTCTCACTTAATATACCACATACCTACACTTGTAAGTGAATTTTTTGAGTAGGATTAGCACTTGGTAAAAAATCTGAAAACTACTTGACCAGTGATTTGTATTGAAAAGGATCTTTTGCACTAAAAGGGATCTGATTTGACACAACAAAGACAGTGAAGGCAATAAGTTAGAACATTTTGAAAGAATGGACAAGATTGGCATGAGAAACATTTATCATCTCTATTCCAGAATCTTCTACAGTTTGAAAAAGGTTTTGTATTGATTGTTATAGAGGACAAGCAGTGAGGAATGAAATCACNGATTTGACACAACAAAGACAGTGAAGGCAATAAGTTAGAACATTTTGAAAGAATGGACAAGATTGGCATGAGAAACATTTATCATCTCTATTCCAGAATCTTCTACAGTTTGAAAAAGGTTTTGTATTGATTGTTATAGAGGACAAGCAGTGAGGAATGAAATCACTGCTGCTGCTGCTGCTGCTAAGTCGCTTCAGTCGTGTCTGACTCTGTGCCACCCCATAGACGGCAGCCCAGTAGGCTCCCCTGTCCCTGGGATTCTCCAGGCAAGAACACTGAACTGGGTTGCCATTTCCTTCTCCAATGCATGAAAGTGAAAAGTGAAAGTGAAGTAGCTCAGTCATGTCCGACTTTTAGTGACCCCATGGACTACAGCCTACCAGGCTCCTCCGCCCATGGGATTTTCCAGGCAAGAGTACTGGAGTGGGGTGCCATTGCCTTCTCTGAATGAAATCACTATGTTGAGGCAAATTACATAAAGTCAGACTCTAAAGTTGTTCAGGAATAGTTTTTTTTTTAATATTTATTTATTCGGCTGAGCCGGGTCTTGGTTGCGGCATGTGGAATCTAGTTCCCTGACCAGGGCTTGAACTCATGCCCCCATTGGGAGTGCAGTCTCAACTGCCGGACCAGCAGGGAAGTCCCCAGGAATAGTTGTTTTTAAAAAGATGATAGTAGCAATCTGAGTGGCAACCTCAGAACCTTAAGAAACAAAAGGGGAGGTGCCTTTTATTTGTTTTACATACAGGACACTGTGAATGATTAACTGTTCATAATGAAACAGAGGAGAGGATATTTGAGGAGAAACTAGGTAGCTTTGAAGATACCCCACATTTGAATGCTGCTTTACTCGAAGTCCTCTTATTTAAAGTGGTCAGAACAGATCTGTAAGCTGAACAACTCTATGTTAGGAATCATAAAATGTACATGTCATAAGCTTTACATTCACTTGCCAATCCTATGCTGTAGGAGTCATGCCTTCTTCTAGTGCAGGTCTGATTGGAATTTGTCCTGCTTATGTCACGAGATGGTGTATATGTTGGCTGTGCCACACAGCATGAGGGATCTTAGTTCCCCAACCAGGATTCGAACCTGTGTCGCCTATACTGAAAGTGTGGAGCCCTAACCACTGGACTCCCAGGGGATTCTCAGTGTTAGGTGTTGAGTGGGGTTTTCTCCAGCTTTTTTTTGTACATCTTCAAATTAAGCACCCTAGCTGAAAGCAAAAGGGATGAAGTGGGCCACACCTTAAATTTATAGAAAGTGAAAATGAAGTCGCTCAGTCATGTCCGACTCTTTGCGACTCCATGGACTGTAGCCTGCCAGGCTCCTCCCTCCACGGGATTCTCCAGGCAAGAGTACTGGAGTGGATTGCCATTTCCTTCTCCAGGGGATCTTCCCGACCCAGGGATCGAACCTAGGTCTCCTGCATTCCAGGCTGACGCTTTAACCTCTGAGCCACCAGGGAAGCCAAATTTATAGAAGTGACCGTAAGTCTAGCTGGCCATTTGCCTCCAAGACTATGGAGAAGAGCGTACTGGCTCTTTTATCCTCTCCTCCCTAGCTTTTATCTACTAGCTTTTACCCACTTCTCCTTCGGCCTTACTGCATTCAAATGGAAGACTGGAAAGAGGAAAGAGGTGAATTTGGGGAAAAGAGTAGTACTCAGGAAGAGAGGTGATCCCCTCTTTTCCCTGTGAGGGGAGGCAATACCCTGAATAATTGGGGAACATTTGCTGGAAAGAAGGCTGACCTGACATTCCTGGGTTGGACATCTGCTCAGCTTACTGGCCTGCCCTGCTGAGACCCAGGTTGGGGGGGCGGGGTGTGCATTAAGGAGTGATAAGAAGGGCAGTCCTCTTGGAACTCCTCGTGAACGTGGAAGACAGATTTTGATTGTTCCTGAAGGAGGCATTTTGGTTGGAGACCATACTCAAACAAGATCTGTTCAGATCCTCATGCATCTGTCCATGTTCAGCCTTTAAAGGCTTAGTTACACCAGTAATGATGACCAACTGGGCTGAGAAGCACATCTTGCTGGGGAAAGGGACACTGACTATTTCTTCTCTTCTTTTTCCCATCCTCTCACCAGAGGGACAAATGCGGAGAAAGGCAGGGAAATTGGAGAGCCACAGAGAATAAAGAAGAACGTTTCAAAAGACTGAAGTTATAACAGGACTGCTTTAAAAACTGGAATGAGATAGTTTTAAGGACCAAAAGTGATTAAGAAGCTTAACCATAAAAATGAAACTCCCAAAGGGGTGGCCATAGCACAGCTGGTGGCAGTTATTCCAGAATGAAAACTATTTCGCATTTGTATCCAACGAATTGAAAGCTTTACTTTAAAAAAAATACTTGAATAATTTACTCCCATAATGCATAGCCTTTTATTTCCAGTGGTGTTGTTTTTTTTTCCCTTCAGTGAGAACTTAGACTCCAGGGATGCAGTCTCAGAAAGGCATCCTGTGAAACTGTTTTGCTCCACCCACTCCATCTTTTCCCACCCATGTCTAATTTGGCAGCAATTTTTGAAACAATTTGCATTTATTGAGTTTTTTTCCAAAGGGATTCAAGTTTTCATAACAACAGTGTTCTTATACTAACTCCTTTGGTTCACGTAATATTTTAGTTGAATCAAAGAATTAGGAAAACAAGTACAATGACATAAACAAACTTGGGAACTGACACAACTGATTCTTTGGAGGTAGACGATCTGAATGGAGCGAGCAGAAGGGATGGGCATATTAGAGATGCTGTCCCCCTGACTCCTCTCCAGCATGTCTGCTCACTTGATCCTCCAGGTCAGACTAACTGGCCCATGCATGGCACAGAGGGTGCTCACAGCTAGTGGGCTTCTATTGCATGTTTTAAAGCTGTGAGAGAAAACATTTTGAACTACAGTAGGGACATCTGGGGTTTCCTTGGGTAAATGTAAACTATTTCCTNCCTCCAGGTCAGACTAACTGGCCCATGCATGGCACAGAGGGTGCTCACAGCTAGTGGGCTTCTATTGCATGTTTTAAAGCTGTGAGAGAAAACATTTTGAACTACAGTAGGGACATCTGGGGTTTCCTTGGGTAAATGTAAACTATTTCCTTTAACTCATTAAGTATCCGCACTCTCTCTGCTTGAAAAGAATCCTTATTTGATGTAAATGACTCACTGCTAATGATTGCCAAGGTAAAATGCATAAAAACTCCCTGAATGTAAGCAGCAGGAAACACTACCCTGCTCTAAGCAATAGAAAAGAACACCATCCCTCTCCAGAGATCCTTCAGCATCGCCCACCTCTGTTTTCAACTGCATTTTCTGCAGATTTCAAGCCCAGATTTAATCAACCTCAGGCAGTATGCAATAATATGTTAATGTCTCATTTTGTCTGCATTGATCTCTCTAGTAAAGAGAGCTGATATTAAGAGGGCATATCCAGATGCATGCCTTATTTCTAGTCCCCATTCAAGAGTTTCCTCATTAGAGCTATTATCTTAATTTTACCTAGAATAACTGTTTGTTGTCTCTAGGAATTTGGTTTCGTTTCCACTTCCCATTCTGTGGGAGTGACAGAAATCTAATCTCAGTGAATTCAAGGGTTTCCTCCAAAGCACACTTTTTCTGAGACTGAAGATTCTTCAATATCACGAAGGAAATGAAAATAGGAAAAATCTGATCCTGAAGTT
>SJYV01032460.1:371263-422838 GCA_006410875.1 Neotragus pygmaeus | reverse complement strand
ATACAGTCAGCAAAAACAAGATGGGAGCTAATTGTGGCTAAGATCATGAACTCCTTATTGCCAAATTCAGCCTTGAATTGAAGAAAGTAGGGAAAACCACTAGACTATTCAGGTATGAATCAAATCTCTTATGATTATACAGTGGAAGTGACAAATAGATTCAAGGGGTTAGATCTGATACACAAAGTGCCTGAAGAACTATGGATGGAAGTTCATGATGTTGTACAGGAAGCAGTGATTAAGACCATTCCCAAGAAAAAGGGGGCTTCCCTGGTGGCTCAGAGGTTAAAGCGTCTGCCTCCAATGCGGGAGACCTGGGTTCGATCCCTGGGTCGGGAAGATCCCCTGGAGAAGGAAATGGCAACCCACTCCAGTATTCTTGCCTGGAGAATCCCATGGATGGAGGAGCCTGGTAAGCTACAGTCCATGGGGTTGCAAAGAGTTGGACACGACCGAGTGACTTTACCTTCACCTTCACCTTCAAGAAAAAGAAAGGCAAAAGACAAAATGATTGTCTGAGGAAGCCTTTCAAATAGTTGAGAAAAGAAGAGAAGCTAAAGTCAAAAGAAAAAAGGAAAGATATACCCATCTGAATGCAGAGTTCCAAAGAATAGCAAGGAGAAGTAAGGAAGCTTCCCTCAATGATCAGTGCAAAGAAATAGAGGAAAACAATAGAATGGGAAAAACTGAAGATTTCTTCAAGAAAATTAGAGATACCAAAAGAATATTTCATGCAAAGATGGGCCCAATAAAGGACAGAAACAGTATGGACCTAACAGAAGCAGAAGATATAAATAAAAGGTGGCAAGAATACACGGAAGAACTATACAAAAAGATCTTCATGACCCAGATAACCGTGATGCTATGATCACCCACCTAGAGGCAGACATCCTGGAGTACGAAGTCAAGTGGGCCTTAGAAAGCATGACTACAAGCAAAACTACTGGAATTGATAGAATTCAAGCCGAGCTATTTCAAGTCCTAAAAGATGATACTGTTAAAGTGCTATACTCAATATGCAAGCAAATTTGGAAAACTCATCAGTAGCCAGAGGACTGGAAAAGGTCAGTTTTTGTTCCAATCCCAAAGAAAGGCAATGCCAAAGAATGTTCGAATTATGGCACAGTTGTACTCATCTCACATGCTAGTAAAGTAATGCTCAAAATTCTCAGCCTTGCTTCAACAGTATGTGAACCAAGAACTTCCAGATGTTCCAGCTGGTATTAGAAAAGGCAGAGGAACCAGAAATCAAATTGCCAACATCTGTTGGATCATCAAAAAAGTGAGAGAGTTCCAGAAAAACATCTATTTCTGCTTTATTGACTATGCCAAAGTCTTTGACTGTGTGGATCACAATAAGCTGAAAAATTCTGAAAGAGATGGAAATACCAGACTACCTGACCTGCCTCTTGAGAAACCTCTATGCAGGTCAGGAAGCAACAGTTAAAACTGAACATGGAACAACAGACTGGTTCCAAATAGGAAAAGGAGCACATCAAGGCTGTATATTGACACCCNTGCCAACACTAAACATTAGCAAAGTTTCCTTTCAGGGGTACAGTATTATTTCATTTTTAGTTTAAATTTCACTGTCTTTTCCTGTTTAATGGCCTCCATTTTTAAAACACCTTTTCACACAACTTGCCCAACATAAGTAATAAATAGCAAAGAAGACTTTTGATTATACCATAGAAACAGACTAAAAGGCAACATTCCTGGAAATAGTTAGAATTTTGAGGAGTCAGATGAGGGCAACCAAAGTAGTAAGGAGATTAGAAATCATCAAAGTGGCAGTACAAAGCCTCCAGGAGGATTGGTTCTGAAGGAAAGAGCATTTGGAAGATTGTCATGTGGAAGACAAACATTTCCCATGGTGCTTCTTTGACCCAAATAATGATGCTACAAGCAGGTATGTAGCAAGTTAAATAAGGAAGAGATTTATAATGGTTCTCTGAATTTTCTGAATACAAATAAAGGAAGCTGTCTGAGAGGCAGGGACTTTCCTAGCAGAGAAGACATTCAAGGGAGCCTAGAGACCTCTCAGAAGTGCTGCAAAAGATTATAAATCAGACAAGGATGAATGAGTTTTTTACTTTTCAGAGTGTCCTCTACAGACTAGCAGCGTGAGTGTCACATGGGAGCTTATTAGACTTGCAGAATTTGGGTTCCAGCTCAGACTTCCTCAATCAGAGAGTGCATTTCAGCAGGACTCCCAGGAGTATATTAAAGTGTGAGGAACACTGGACTAAATAACTTCAATAGTTCTTTTTTAATTGGAATGATCCTGTGAATTTAGGCATGATCTCTGGAGGAGGATCTTGGGCATGGCATGAGGATGGTGGAGGAGGTCCCATTGAGCTGGCAGGGCTTGTTGGGTTTTTCTGACTTCTCCTTTCATTTCTGCATCAAGTTATTAGCAGTGCCTGTGGTGATACAAGGAAGAAGTGGGTTGCTTCTTACAAAGTGAATATTGAACAGTTGACTCTCAAGGTCAAAGACACTTGGGGATTATCTGGTTTATAGTGTTATTGTTGTTTGCCATAGCTTTATTTTATGCAGAAAGGACCGAAGCGCAGATAGGACTGAAGGGTAGAAAGGGGGAGTCGCTTGCCCAGGTTAAAATTAAAACTGATAGTTTCTTTGTACTTCAACTTCTAACCGAGTTTGTTCTCTCCCTAGCTTGCTATCTCTCTGCTCCTCCATCTCTTTCCCTCTCCACCTCTAACATACACACAATTCACAGGTTAACCTGCTTTTTAAATTAATCTGGTGTCTGTCCTCAGGGCCAAATACAAAAACCAAGGAGAGATGGGACTGTAATACCACAGAAGGAGTCTTTTCCAGGCTTAACAGAGCAGCCTGTGAAGAGCAGTATGAACAGCAGTCGAAATGGAAAGGAATGTAAACTAAGAATGCCAGAACTTTTCAGCATAACATATACTCTTCCTTAGTTTGCCCTCAGGCTCTCCAGCTGAGGTTTGCCATTCGTTTCAATAAAAAGTCTTGATCTAGACCAGAGAAGAAAATGAGGAGGAGTTACGTTGTTGTTATTCATTCGCTAAGTCATGTCCAACTCTTTGCAACCCCATGGAATGCAGCACACCAGGCTTTGCTGTCCTTCAGTCTCCCAGAGTCCACTCAGACTCATGTACATTGAGTCAGTGATCACATCTAACCATATCATCCTCTGTTGCTCCCTTGTCCTCTTGCTCTCACTCTTTCCAAGCATCAGGGTCTTTTCTAATGAGTTGAATTTTCCCATCAGATGACCAAAGTATTTGAGCTTCAGCTTCAGCATCAGTCCTTCCAGTGAATATGCAGCACTGATTTCCTTTAGGACTGGCTGGCTTTATTTCCTTGCAGTCCAAGGGACTCACAAGAGTCTTCTCTGGCTCTAGAATTCAAAAGCATCAATTCTTTCGCACTCCGCCTTCTTTATGTTCCAATTCTCACTTCCATACATGACTACTGGAAAACTATATCTCTGACTATATGGACCTTTGTTGGCAAAGTAATGTCTCTACTTTTTAATACACTGTCTAGGTTTTTCATAGGTTTTCTTACAAGGAGTAAGCATCTTTTTATTTTGTGGCTGCAGTCACCATCCACAGTGATTGTGGAACCCAAGAAAATAAAGTCTGTCACTGTTTCCATTGTTTCCCCACCTATTTGCCATGAAGTGATGGGACTGGTTGCCATAATCTTAGTTGTTTGAATGTTTAATGTTGATTAGCAGTCCTAATCCAAGTGACTTGAAGACCTGTCTATAACCCGAGTTCCACCATCTCAGGGATGTTCAGCATAATGGGTCCTTGGCCAAGTTATTTTATATATGTGTACTTCCATGTCCTTATGCAGAAAAATATGAATTATTCTTATATCACCCATTCACAAGGCTTTTGTAGTTCTCCAATACTTTGGGAAAATACTTTGCAGCTCCCAAGAGATTGTTCAACTATGGGGCTTCCCTAGTAGCTCAGATGGTAAAGCATCTGCCTGCAATACGGGAGACCTGGGTTCGATCCCTGAGTTGGGAAGATCCTCTGGAGAAGGAAATGGCAACCCACTCCAGTGTTCTTGCCTGGAGAATTCCATGGACTGAGAAGCCTGGCAGGCTACAGTCCACGGGGTCACAAAGAGTTGGGCACAACTGAGCCACTAACACACACACACACATATCAGTAATAAAAAGGCTGTCAGTTTTCCCAATAAATACATTAAGATTAATAAGAGCACTCAATCAAACCTCGTTAAATGGATGAATACATTCCTGAAGGAAGGAAGGAGGAGGGAAGAAAATTGGAAGAACAGGAAGCTTTCAGCTTGTGTGACACTAGAGTCTTTTTTTGTGATGATCAAGTTTTCTGCAAGTTTCTTTCTGGTCTTCTGGTCTCATGCTTCTTTCATAGGTTTTGCTTTTTCATTGAGGATACTGAACAGGTCAGTAGTATAGTGAGAAGAATCAGGATTCTGTGGTTAGGCAGACCTAGATTTAACTTTGCTGCTTGAATCTATATTACACTGGGCAAGTTATGTACCCTATCTAAACATCAATTTCATATCAGTAAAATGGGATTGCATGTGTGATCATTGCTAAGTCATGTCTAACTCTTTTGTGATCCCATGAACTATAGCCACCAGTATCCTCTGTCCAAGGGATTTCCCAGGCAAGAATACTGGAGTGGGTTGCCATTTCCTTTCAGCAGAATGGGTCCTTGGCCAAGTTATTTTATAGATGTGTACTTCCATGTCCTTATGCAGAAAAATATGAATTATTCTTATATCACCTATTCACAAGGCCAGGGAATCTTCGCAATTCAAGGATCAAACCCACATCTCCTGCTTAACAGGTAGATTCTTTAACACTGAGATACCAGGTAAGACCAAAATGGGATTAACAATTCCTGACTCATTAGCATTGTTGTGAGGATTAAATGCAAAATGTGTATAAATAATTAAGCATAGTGTTTGGTGTACAGCAGTTCAGCTCAGTTGCTCAGTCATGTCCAACTTTTTGAGACCTCATGGACTGCAGCATGCCAGGCTTCCCTGTCCATCACCAATTCCTAGAGCTACTCAAACTCATGTCCATAGAGTCAGTGATGCCATCCGACCATCTCATCCTGTGTCATCCCCTTCTCCTCCCACCTTCAATCTTTCACAGCATCAGGGTCTTTTCAAGACCCTGTTCTTCAAGTTTTTCATATCAGGTGGCCAAAGTATTGGAGCTTCAGCATCAGTCCTTCCAATGAATATTCAGGACTGATTTNTCCTGAACACTTATGCCAGGTTTTAGAGAATATAATACCATGTAATAATAAACGATTGCAGAATATACTGTGAGCCTGGACAGGAAATGTCTAATTTTACTATGGGGAGTGAGGAAAGCTTCATAGAAAAAAAACTGATGCAGAGATGTTGTGAATGAGTAGGAATTTTGGATCAGTCTTTTTCAGGGTTTATCAGTTATGTTATTCTTTTCAAGGAATTCATTTTCCCCTTCTTCTCTCTGTTGCATGTTTGTTTTGTGTTTTATTACTATTCACTTTTATCTTTATCATTTCCTTACTTTGTTTAATTTGTTCTTTTTGTCTTGAACTTCTAAAGATGGTATTTAGTTGATTAGTTTTTACCTTTTTTCCTTTTCTAATGTACAGCATTTAAGACTAAATTTTAGGCATCTCTTAAAGGCATCTCTTAGCATGCCTTTAGTTGGGTCCTACAAATTTATGTAGATTAATCAACTATATTATCTACATCTTTATTATCATTCAGTTCAGATTGTAATTTATTCTTTGCCCCCTGCATTATTTAGATGTGTACTACTACTTCTACAAATATTTGAGAGTTTCATTTTACATTAACTTAAAAAAAAGATTTTTTGGATAATTTTATGTCAGATTATAAGCTTTACATAATTTCAGTCACTTAATATTTGTGGGACTTTGTTCTCTAGTCAAGCATATGATCAAGTTTGGTGAATAGGCCAACAGAGATGAACTTGAAAAAAATATGTATTCTGTGTTTCTTGGGTGCAATATAGAATGACTGTGAATTTAGTCAACTTTGTCAATCTTGTTCAAATCTTCTGTATAATTATTTTTTTTTTGTCTGCATTTTCCTTTTTTCTTTTTCTGTACAGATTTCAATCTGGTTATTTTTCCCCTTCTTTTCAGTTAATGAATTTTCAGTTCATGTAGTTTGCTGATTAGGTCAATCTATTGAGTTCTTAATTTTCCTTCTTATATTTTCAGTCCTAATATTTTCATTTGCTTCTGAAAACTTTCATTCCTCTGCTGAAATTGATATTGTCATATAGGTTCTTGCATATAGTTTCATATATTTAAAGTCTATATCTATATATAGTATATATATCTATGAACAGTATGAAAAAGCAAAAAGATATGACTCCAGAATATGAGCCTCCAGGTTGGTAGGCGTCCAATATGCCACTGGGGAAGAGCAGAGAAATAGCTCCAGAAAGAATGAAGAGTCTGGGCCAAAGTGGAAATGACATTCAGCTGTGGATGTGTCTGGTGGTGCAAGTAAAATCTGAGGCTATAAAGAACAGTATTGCATAGGAACCTAGAATGTTAGGTTCATGACTCAAGATAAAATTGGACATGGTCAAGTAGGAGATGGCGTGAGTGAACATTGATATTTTAGGAATCAGTGAACTAAAATGGACAGGAATGGGTGATTTTAATTCAGATGACCATTATATCTACTAATGTGGGCAAGAATCCCTTAGAAGGATTGGAGTAGCCCTTATAGTCAACAAAAGAATCTGAAATGCAGTACTTGGGTGCAATCTCAAAACCAACAGAATGATCTCTCTTCATTTCCAAGGCAAACCATTCAACATCACAGTAATCCAAGTCTATGCCCCAACCGCAAAGGCCAAAGAAGCTGAAGTTGAACGGTTCTGTGAAGACCTACAAGGCTTTCTAGAACTAACACTAAAAAAAGATATCGTTTTCATCATAGGGGATTGGAATGCACAAAATAGGAAGTCAAAAGATATCTGGAATAACAGGCAAGTTTGGCCTTGGAGTACAAAATGAACCAGCACAAAGGCTAACAGAGTTTTGTCAAGAGAACACATTGGTCATAGCAAACACCGTCTTCCAACAAAACAAGAGACGACTCTACACATGGACATCACCAGAGGGTCAGTATTTAAATCTGATTGATTATATTCTTTGCAGCCAAAGATGGAGAAACTCTATAGAGTCAGCAAAAACAAGATCGGGAGCTGACTGTGGCTCAGGTCATGAGTTTCTTATTTCAAAATTCACACTTAAATTGAAGAAAGTGGGAAAAACCACTAGGCCATTCAGGTATGACTTAAATCAAATCCCCTATGGTTATACAGTAGAGGTGATGAATAGATTCAAGGGATTAGCTCTGGTAGACAGAATGCCTGAAGAACTATGGATGAAGGTTTGTTACATTGTGTAGGAAGCAGTGACAAGAACCACCCCCAAGAAAAAGAAATGTGAGAAGGCAAAATGGTTGTCTGAGGAGGCCTTACAAATAGCTGAAAATAGAAGACAAATGAAAGGCAGGGAGAAAGGGGGAAGATATACCCAACTGAATGCAGAGCTGCAGAGAATAGCAAAGAGGGATAAGAAAACCATAAGTGAACAATGCAAAGTAATGGGGAAAAACAATAGAATGGGAAAGACTAGAGATTTCTTCAAGAAAATTGGAGATACCCAGGGAACATTTCATACAAAGATATGCACAGTAAAGGACAGAAACTTCAAGGACCTAAGAGAAGCAGAAGATATTAAGAAGTGGTGGCAGAATACACAGAAGAGCTATACAAAAAAAGTCAAGCTTTACTGGTGGCTCAGGTGGTAAAGAATCTCCCTGCATGCAGGAGACATGGGTTCAGTCCCTGGGTCGGGAACATTCCCTGGAGAAGGAAATGGCAATCCACTCCACTATTCTTGCCTAGGGAATCCCATGGACAGAGGAGCCTGGCGGGTTACAATCCATGGGGTCACAAAGAGTCAGATATGACTTAGTCAGATATAACTAAACAAGAAACTCTGATGGTGTGGTCACTCATCTAGAGCCAAACATGCTGGAATGTGAAGTCAAGTGGGTCTCAGGAAGCTTTATTATGAACAAAGCTAGTGTTAGTGATTGAATTCCAGCTGAGCTATTTCAAATCCTAAAAGATGATGCTGTGAAAGTGCTATACTCAATATGCCAGGAAATTTGGAAAACTCAGCAGTGGCCACAGGACTGGAAAAAGTCAGTTTTCATTCNATTGGGAGCTTGTGTACACTTGTGGTGGATTCATGTCGATGTATGGCAAAGCCAATAGAGTATTGTAAAGTCAAATTTAAAAAATAAAAAAATTAATAAAATAAAATGAAAAAAAAAATAAAAAAAATAAAAGGAGCCCTGAGGCACGGTAATAACATCTGACCCTTGATGGCCAGCTCTTTGTAGGAAACAAAGTTATTTTGCTTTGTTACTAAAGCTAAACGTCATGATTATTCTGTGCACAGGTATCATCACCCCGTTTTTGTAGATGAAGAAATCAATGTTGGAAGGAATGTTGTAACTTCTGAAGGACATATAACTTCATATATAACTTCTGGGATATATAAATAGGAACTTATAGAGTCAGGACTTAACCTCAAGTTTACCGACTGTAAAGTCTAGAAGTGATGGCTGATTACCCGAGAACAAAGGAGGGAACATGAAGTTGAAAAGGAGCTTGAGTGTATTATAGCAAATAATAATTACCATAAAATACTCAGGGACCAAATTATGATCTTTAATCATTAGGGAACAAGCTTTCTTCATTTTTATGTTGTTTCCAAAGGTAACGTGCAGGTGATACATTTCTAAAAGTGTCTTAATTAAAAAGATTACATTTATAATATGGAATGAACATTTGGAAATTTTATTTATGCCAAATATAATGCCCAATTCGTAAGATGTTACTGTGTTGAGTGTCACTTTAGAAGGTGGAAGGTAAATAAATGGAATTCATTATCTAGGGGAGTTAAAAGCGGTTTGTGTAAGTTTAGTGGTAATAAATTCTTAGCAGTATACTAGAAAAATGTTTTCAAGCTAATGTCAGTGATGGCAGTAATATTCTGCCATAAAGCATTTATCCATCATGGCTGTGTTTAAAACAGAGTACTAGGAAGACTGAGCAGTAACCTAGGTTTTGTTACGTTTCTTCTAGGTTTATGCTACTGATAATTTCTTGGTTCAAAAAAAGTTAGACTGTGTAGTCGACACGTCAGCTGGACATTTGTTGTGTGACAAAGACGAGTCAGTAAAACATTCTGTGCCTGAGAGCTTCCATCTGTTCAGTGCCATAGAAATAAGCAAGTTGTACCCAATATTGAAGCATAGGGTATCTCATCATTAACTAAGATTATATTATATTATATTAACTAAGATTATATTAGTTATATAGTAACATAGTAAACATTCAATTGTAATGTTATTGTTAGATTTGTGTTAGTATTAATTACAATAACATCTGGTGCCACCCTTCACATGATAAAGCAAAATGGTATCTAGAATCCATTCTAAGAAATTATTCGGTAGCTCTAAGTTTTTGTTTTTTCTTGGGTCTATTTCTCAATTCTGGCACTGGACGATGTGTTAAATCTCTAACTAAGGTTAATANTATCTGTAATTAAATAAGTTTTTTCCTAGGACGCCTACTCTGTCTCCCCTTCGAATTACCCTGGATCCACCAGGGCTGGACCCCGACAATCCCAACTATATTCTCTCCCTTAGGATTTTGGCTTAAGAATCACATTCTCCAAAAGAATAAAGAGATTGACTTATCTTAGGTTTCTTGCCTAATTCTATGAATTACAGAGGAGGTCCAGTTCCCTACTAGAAGATGGGAGGAGAGAACCAGACAGGCAGTAACAACAGAGGTCCATTACCTAACCTGTGAAAGTCACGTCTTTATATATTCATCTCATTGTTTCCTCTTTGATCTACCAGATTAAGCCATGGGTGTATTTAGGACCCAGGAAAATGAGAACATAGCTTGCCACATAAGAGAACATGGCTAAGCTCGAGTTCAGAGTATTCTCTTTCTCTAGATTTGTTTGTCTCCATATAAAGAGTGTTGTAATACCACCCTTATAGTTACTATTATCACAACCATCACAACAATTTATTGAGTAATTTGTTCAGTATTAATATTTAAGCTATTTATCAAACAGAATATAATATGATTATATATTAATTAATATATATAATATAATTCTTCCCCCATGATGCTTAGAATCTAATGGCAAGACAGTCATTTAGTGAAATAAACACATAAAATGATTTATGGTTGTATTTGGAATAACTATGATAAAAGAGAAATTCATTAGTTGTAGGGAGAATGTAATATGGAGACTTGGTCTTACCTGGCAGGGCAAAGAAGTTTCTGAGGAGATAAGGATATCAGAGGATGTATAGAAATTAACCAGATGAAGGGAGCTCAGGGATAAAAATTTACACAGAGATGAATATGGAAAGGGTTCATACCTATCAGAAGCATGATTTATTTGAGTAACAGAATGAAAGATCATGTGCTAGAAATGCAGAGAACAAATGAAAACATCCTGGGTGTGGTGCAGTCTTATGGAACTTAATGGATCATTTTAAGTATTCTGGTGTTTAGCTTAAGATAATAAAAATCTATTGGATCATAAGCATGGGCGTGATATGACCAAGTTTATAATTTAAAATAATACCTCCAGTTACTGTATGAATAGTCTGAGGGGTTAGGAGTCAATGTAGAGTATATCAGGAAATAATTGTAGAAGTAGATGAGATGAATGAGGAAAGCTTACACTAGATTGGAGCAGAAATAAAGAGAATTAGATTTGGAAGATATTTAAGGAGGAAAACAGACAAATTTGGTGATTTGGATATAGAGAAAAGGAGAAGAGAGTGATCACTATGATTCCTAGGTTTGGACTGGTGTAATTGAATGGATGATGATCTAGTCAATCATACCAGCCAAGATATAGGTAAATTCACATTAATAAAAAAGGTGGAAATAAGCCTGAACTTAGGGGGGATTATGTTTCATTTTAGACATGTTGGCTTTGATACATCTTGATTACAGCTATTCATAAAAATCCAGAAGTGGTTGGATATATGTAACTAGAACTCACAAAGAAGATCTTGACTATACATCTAACTGTGTGAAGATTTGTTGGTAGAAGATAATTAAAGCTCTTGGTGTGGGTGAGGTTGCCTGTGGAAAGAGTACAAATGAGAGGGGATCTAAATCAGATCCCTGAGGAATTCCAACATTTAATTTCAAGATAGAAGACGAACTTCATCCAGGATCCTAAGAGATTCTCTAAGAAGTCAAGACAATTATTCTTGACTCTACGAAGGGTGTATAATTGTAATGGTGGGGAATGTGGATTGCACTGATCTGAGGAGACAGAGGGAAGTAAGGAAATGAGGATTTTTGAATAGGCAGTAATTGTAGAAGTTATTTTGAGAAGTTTGGCTGTGAAGGGGAAGAAGAGAGATGAGATTGAGACTAGAGAGTAAATTTGGGGTTATGGGATTACTGCTATTTTTAATAGAAGAGATTTTTTTTAAAGCAGAAAGAATCCCTTTGAAAGAGAGAGAAAAATGGATGAAAGATAGAAGAGAGAGAACTTAAAAAGAGCAAAAGAACACTATATGTGTGTAAGATTGGTTATTAGGTGGGGAAAGGGGGCATACACCTCCAGAGTTAGAATTGACCTTGATAAAGATGAAAAGACAGCTCCTCTATTGTGAGAGAAGGGAAGGTGGTTTCTAGATTTTGTAGCAGAAAGTTGAGTGACTTTGGCCTGTGTCTGGGGGCTTCTAGTTTCTTTGTGAAGCACAAAGAAATGACTTCTACTGAGGCATCAAAGAGATGACTGGGAGAGGGAAGTGGGTGGCAAAAATTCAGAGGTCAGGTGGAAGTTTGGGGACAGTAGAGAATGACTCATTTAGGCTTATCAGCTAGTAGGAAACTGAGTTAATCAGTAAAAGCTGTAAAGTTGCTGTGTTAATGAAGGTCCATGTTAGACTGGTCAGTCCATCAGCCAGCATATATTTGTTGAGCCAGGTATTGCTCTGTCCTCAGGATATAGTAGTGAGTGAGAGGGAAAACTGTATTGAGGAACCTACTTGTTAGTGACAGGGTGGTGAGTGGTGGAGGCTTCTTGGCTCCACAAGAAAACTTGTTTTTCTTTCAAGTATAGATATGTTACTAAACTACTCTTCTCTATTCTATGATTTTAACCAATCATGCTTGACTGTTGGATTATAGTCATAAATACAATAGATAAAGTTTTACAAATAAGATAGAGATTTGCCTGGAAAGTTAAATTAAAAGTTAAATTTAAAAAAAAGTTAAATTAAAAAAAAAAACAGAAACAATGGAGTTTGAGTATCATTAAGTGTATTTTAAATAATTGATCATGGAGACTAAAATAATAGAAATTTAAAGAGGAGTAATGAATTCATGAGCTAATAGTTGCCTTGGGGGTAGCTGAAGAGGCAAACTGGAAGAACAGGGGATATGGTTGAGTGGGATTCATAGATATGTGGTTTTATAGATAGAATAATTATAGTTAAATGAAAAATCTAGAGTATGATGCAAGACAGATTGGCTCAGATGGAGTTGAGGGGACCACTACAGATGAGATGGTCATGAAACTGAATGGGCAGAGTGTCAAATGGATTTATACACGTGGAGGTGAAGCACCAACATGATGATGGGCTTTGTGGAGAGAGACGCTCTAAAGCAGGTACGAGAGTCTTTGAGGAATGAAATACATGCCTGGGACATTAGTTCTGACAGCAGCGAGTGAAGAGACAGGATGGTGTGTGTGATCTCATGATTCTCAGCAGCGCTTTTGTTCCTTGTCAGAGTGTCAGTCATTCCTAAGCATTTTACATATGACTTGTTCTTCAGGATATTCCCATGACTGTTACCTCATTTGCAGATAGGGAAGTTGATTCTCAGAGACTTGGTTACTTCAGGCTATAGAATTAATAATTGGCAGAACTGAGATGAGAACCCAGGGCTGTCTGGTAGGAATTTTTGAAAATCCAGGTTTTAGCTTTTCAGCTGAGGAAGTAGTGGCTTTTGAATTGTCCTACTGGCTCTTCATGGCACGAGAATCAAACAGAAACACTCCAAGCAGGTCCATGCATAGCAGGCCTTGGATAAAGCAGATCAGCAGACAGGGAAACTCTTCCTGTCTCCCTCAAGACTTCTGATGAGGTGTTTGAGATGAGTGAATGTGATCATATCCACTGGAAGGAACTGGAAAGTTCCATCGTGCTCTGAAAGACCCTTGTCTAGCAGGCAGAACATGCTGGAAGAAGACAGCAGCAATTGAATTGCCATCAGGTGACTGGTGTAAGGGTTCTGGTATGGAGTAGTATGTAGTACCCAGTATGAGACTAGCTCAGCTGGGATTCCATCACCTCCACTAGCTTTGTTCATAATGATGTTTCTTAACGCCCACCTGACTTTGGACTCCAGAATGTCTGACTCTAGGTGAGTGATCACACCATTGTGGTTATCTGGTTTTTTGAATAGTTTTTCTGTGTATTCTTGCCACCTTTTCTTAATATCTTCTGCTTCTGTTAGGTCCATACCATTTCTGTCCTTTACTGTGCCTGTCTTTGCATGAAATGTTCTCTTGATATCTTTAATTTTCTTGAAGAGATCTCTAGCCTTTCCCATTCTATTGCTTTCCTCTATTTCTTTGCAGTGATCACTGAGGAAAGCTTTCTTATCTCTCCTTGCTCTTCTTTAGAACTCTGCTTTCAGATTGGTATATCTTTCCTTTTCTCATTTCATTTTAGCTTCTCTTCTTTTCTCAGCTATTTGGAAGGCCTCCTCAGACAACCATTTTGCCTTTTGCATTTCCTTTTCTGGAGACAAAAAGCTAGTGGATACGATGGAATTCTAGCTGAGCTATTTCATGTTCTAAAAGATGATGCTGTTAAAGTGCTGCACTCAATATGCCAGCAAATTTGGAAAACTCAGGAGTGGCCATAGGACTGGAAAGGGTCAGTTTTCATTCTAATTCCAAAGAAAGGCAATGCCAAATAATATTCACACTACCACATAGTTGCACTCCTCTCACATGCCAGTGAAGTAATGCTCAAAATTCTCCAAGCTAGGCTTCAACAGTACGTGAACCAAGAACTTCCAGATGTTCAAGCTGGATTTAGAAAAGCCAGAGATCAAACTGCCAACATCCATTGGATCATAGAAAAAGCAAGAGAGTTCCAGGAAAACATCTACTTCTGCCTTATTGACTACACCAAAGCCTTTGACTATATGAATCATAACAAACTGTGGAAGATTCTTCAAGAGATGGGAATACGAGATCACCTTACCTGCCTTCTAAGAAATCTGTATGCAGATCAAGAAGCACCAGTTAAAACCATACATAGAACAGTGGACTGGTTCCAAGTTGGGAAAGGAGTACATCAAGACTGTTTATTGTCACCCTGCTTATTTAACTTACATGCAGAGTTCATCATGTGAAATGCCAGAATGGATGAAGTACAAGGCGGAATCAAAATTGCTGGGAGAAATATCATAACCTCAGATATGCAGATGACACCACCCTTATGGCAGAAAGCAAGACAGAAACTGAAGACCCTCTTGATGAAAGTGAAAGAGGAGAGTGAAAAAGCTGGCTTAAAGCTCAGTATTCAAAAAACAAAGATCATCCGGTCCCATCACTTCATGGCAAATAGATGGGGAAACAATGGAAATACTGAGAGACTTTATTTTCCTGGGCTCCAAAATCACTGAGATGGTGACTGAAACCCTGAAATTAAAAGACATTTGCTCTTTGAAAGAAAAGCTATGGCCAACCTAGACAGCATATTAAAAAGCAGAGACACTACTTTGCCAAAAAATGTCCACCTAGTCATATCTATGGTTTTTCCAGTAGTCATGTATGGATGTGAGAGTTGAACTATAAGGAAAGCTGAGCACCGAAGAATAGATGCTTTTGAACTGGTGTTGGAGAAGGCTCTTGAGGGTCCCTTGGCCTGCAAGGAGATGAAACCAGTCAATCTTAAGGGAAATCTACCCTGATTTTTCATTGGAAGGACTAATGCTGAGGCTGAAACTTCAATCCTTTGGCCACCTAATGTGAATAACTGACTCATTGGAAAAGGCCCTGATGCTGGGAAAGATTGAAGGTGAGAGGAGAAGGGGACAACAGAGGATGAGGGGGTTGGATGGCATCACTGACTCGATGGACATGAGTTTGCGCAAGCTCTGGGAGTTGGTGATGGACAGGAAAGCCTGGCATGTTGCAATCCATGGGGTTGCAAAGAGTTCAATACACCTGAGTGACTGCAACTGAACTGAAAGACTGCAACTGAACTGAACTGAGTATGAGAGTGATGGAGTGGCTGTTTCTGCAGTTTAGGCAGAAAGGCAGAAAGATGAACATGAGGCATTGCATAGCTGTTATTTTTGGCCAAGACTCTGATTATATTAACCTAGGTACCACACTCCAGTACTCTTGCCTGGAAAATCCCATGGACGGAGAAGCCTGGTAGGCTGTAGTCCATGGGGTCACTAAGAGTAGAACAGGACTGAGAAAATTCCCTTTCACTTTCATGCATTGGAGAAGGAAATGGCAACCCACTCCAGTGTTCTTGCCTGGAGAATCCNTGCAACTGAACTGAACTGAGTATGAGAGTGATGGAGTGGCTGTTTCTGCAGTTTAGGCAGAAAGGCAGAAAGATGAACATGAGGCATTGCATAGCTGTTATTTTTGGCCAAGACTCTGATTATATTAACCTAGGTACCACACTCCAGTACTCTTGCCTGGAAAATCCCATGGACGGAGAAGCCTGGTAGGCTGTAGTCCATGGGGTCACTAAGAGTAGAACAGGACTGAGAAAATTCCCTTTCACTTTCATGCATTGGAGAAGGAAATGGCAACCCACTCCAGTGTTCTTGCCTGGAGAATCCCAGGGACAGGGGAGCCTGGTGGGCCGCTGTCTATGGGGTCACACAGAGTTGGACACGACTGAAGTGGCTTAGCAGCAGCAGCAGTGACTAAGTTATATCCCATTCCTGGAGGTGCTGCAGCATGCAGCAAATTACCCAGTTAGAGGTGTCAGGAACAGAGAAACTAGACAATACTTTTTGGGGCAGGCAGAGAACAGTGTAACAGGAATATCAGCAAGAGGACTGCTACATGAGGGAGATAGAAAGATGAGGTAAGACTGTTGGGTTTCCCCAGCTGATACTCCCTACTGCACTCCCAGAAGATTTTCAGCTCTTTGATTGCTTTTTATTTACTGCAAGTGAGGAAAATATAGACTTGGACCCTGAAAAGAAATAAAGCTCCATACACCACCAAATGAGTTCCCCTAAACTGGCCCATTTATAATATGAGTGGGAAACAAATATCTGGATGATCAAGGTGCAATTTATAGTAGAGCACAGGGGGCAAACCTGACGAGAATGCCACAAATCAGGAACAGAAATGTAGCGTTCAACTCCCAGTCTTGAAATAAGAACTGCATATAATCAATTTACCTTTTCCAGGGACACCCTTCTGATAAAGCTTAGAATACAAGTATGTATTCCTTCCCCTTTATCCTCCAGAAGCTCTGCCCTTGTTTATGTGAGATTATTATACAGCAGCTGTCTTCATTACTATCTCATTTTTTACTGATGGGAAGTGTTACTATGGTGATCCTGGAATATAGGCCTGAATACAGACCATCATGGACTTATCCCAAAGTAGAGGCAATGGATCAGTAAGGTGTTGTAAATTCATCTCCTTTCTTCCTTATATATGAGCTTCTTCAATGAAGGGATATTTGAGTTCCTGGAGAGGAGCCCTTGGCAGCTAATGGGATGGATACGGGTCCTCACATAGCTATTTCATAAAAATTTGAAGGTTAGCAAAGACATAGCCCAGCACCTTGAAGAATGGACAGTCTTTCCCTCTTCTCTGTTGCATAGGCATAGACTGTTCTCCTATGCTCCAAGTATCACAAAGATTCACCACTATTAATAAATGGAACTAGGAGTATGTGGATGCCTTCTTAAAAGCACTTTACTGACTCTAAATAGCTGAGATTCATGACTTATTGAGAGTAGTTAATTTGGGTGTTTAAATCAAGATCAAGGACCTTTAGAGCAGTAGAACCCTTAAATATAACCTAAGCTGAATTTTTGACTTGTAGATGGGGAAACAAGGACTAGAGGTGGGGAGAGATGAGTACTGCTTAAGATACTCAGTAACCAAGAGGCAGATTGATTAATTTAGAATGAAAAGCATTCCCCCCCCCCCGCCTTTCTGATAGGCTCTTCCACTAAATTCTTCTTTAACAAAAGGCTTTCAGGGAACAAATCTTTTCTTCCTTGTTGGGAAGAAAGTTGATGGGGATAAAAATAAATCCAGAGCTCTTGCTTAACATTAAGATTGATTTAAGCATTTAAAGCCACTGACCTAGCCTCCTAATAGAGCCTGGCTCACTTGGAAGTTATTACTAATGGATCTGAAACCTTGAGGAGATGAGCAGTATCATTGCTCAAAGCAGGCTTCTCAATACATGTCTCAGTCAATCTGACAGCAAGACTCTTTTATCTCTGGTTTCTTAGTCTCCAAGCCCATTAGCTTAGGCATCCTTTGATATATTTCTGTCGGTTCCTTCTAGAGCTCCACTGGTATTTATGATAAGTCTTGGTGACCTCACATCATTGGATGATGTCAGAGTATTACTGTGACAATTATAGTTTAGACTAAAACATGTGGGTCTCTTGGAGACATTGGTGAACCTTGGTAGAAATGTATATCTATTTTATTAATATTAAGGTTAATTTGGGACTTTGTATTGCCTTTTCACCACTGTCAAAAGCTGATGATCTTAAGAACTTTATGCTTGAGAAGAGACATAATAATGAATATAATTAATTGAGATTTGGGATAGATGTCAAGGATCTTAGAAACAAATGCTGACTTTCTGTTGATGGAAAAGTTATTTTAACCTCTCTCAGCCTCAGTTCCCTCATAAATGAATCAGGCTCAGAATTGCATACCCTGTCAGGATTGTTGTGAGGAAAAGATGAGGACATACAAGAGAACTGGATTAGGGTTATCACTGTTTCCAGCTTGTAGTCAGCACTGTGTGAAGAAAGGTACAAGGGGCCTCTGTGCTCTTGGGGGCCATTTGACTCAGATTGTTTCTTCAAACGGATTTCATATCTGTCAGTTCACTTAATGTTGACACCAACAATGAGAGGTGGGCATGGGAGGGAAAACTGACATATTCATCACCAGGCAGAGTTGGGACAACAGAGCTTTAGTCCTGGCTGGGTTTTATTTATTTATTTGGAATTGATATATTTGCTTTTTAAATTAATTTTTATTGGAGTAGAGTTGCTTTACAATGTTGCATTCATTTCTACTGTACAGCAAAGTGAATCAGCTATATGTATACATATTTCCCCTCTTTGTCACCACAGAGCACTGACTAGAGTTCCCTGTGCAATACAGTAGGTTCTCATTAGCTATCTATTTTATACATAGTATCAATAGTGTATATATGTCAGTCCCAATCTCCCAATTCATCCCACCCCTTCCTTCCCTCTTGGTATTCATACATTTGTTTCCTATATCTGAGTTCTCTATTTCTGCTTTGTAAATAAGATCATCTATACATTTTTCCTATATTCCATTTCCTAAATTTCATTCCATATATGTGTTAATATATGATCTTTGTTTTTTTCTGGCTAGAGTTAAATGTAGCCCATCTGATCTTGAAGAAGTCATCTTCATAAACTGCAAAACGAATTACTTCTTTCCCCAACTTGAAATCCTTCATTAGCTTCCGTTTGCTGTTAGGATAAATCCCAGTGCCGTCAACTTGTTCTGCAAGATCTCACACCATTTGGCCTCTCCCCACTTCTCCCTCATCTTTCTCCTTTCTCACTCTTTCTCAATGCATTTCAGCAACAAAAGACTTCTTTTAGTTCTTCCAACCCACCTTCCTTTCCTGCCTCCAGGTCTTGCGTATGCATCTATTTCAGCCTCTAATGTTCCTTCCCTTGCAAAACTGCCTCTTTCTCCTACTTCAGTTCTCAGCTTAAATGTCCCTTGCTCAGAGATTTTCCCTGAATACCTTTCCTAGAAACAAGTGTACCATATTATTTTCTGTCATAACCTTTGTTTTCTTATATTTGCAGCAATCTCAATTTGTATTTCTTTCTTTTTTTTGGGTAATAATCACTTTCTTCTATTGTGTTTACTTGCTTTATCTTCTTTGGTCTGTCTATTACTTTGGAATGTAAGCTTCATGAAAGTCAGAACTATATTCCACTTATGGGTGTGTTTCCAACATCTGGAACAATGACTGGCACCTAGCAAGCACTCAGTAAAAGTTGCTACATGACAAGTGAGTGAATCGATACATCACTCTCGGAGTTTTTGGTTCATTATAGATGAAAATATGCTCTAACAGCACCTCTGCTAATCACTCTCTCAACTACAAATAGGAGAGGAAATGTGCCTCTTCCATTCTGTGGCTGTCACTTTGTAGCCTCTCAGACCTGTTTGTTTCTTCTTTTATATTTTCCTTTGCTTGCTTGAGCTATGTGTTCAGTTTGGCATACAGAATTTATTAAACCAAAAGTTGTAGTCATGAGAACACAAGACTGGCAGTCTAGAAATCTGAATTCTAGACTTAGGCTTTTGCTTACAACATGATACTGGATAAGTTAGGTGCCTACTTTGGCACTTTAATTTCTCCCATGGTTATAATGAGAAAATTGGACCAGAGGAGCCAAAGAGATCTTTTTCCACCTGGAACATTATTTAAATCTAACCTAGATTGTTGACGTCCCTTCCATCAATTCATCTGAATAGCCCTAAAAGGCAATTACTTTTAAAATAGCAGTGGTCATCTGGAATCATGTCTGGGTATATTGGTCAAAATAGAATTGCCATTAATCAATTATTATTCATGCCATAAAATTTATAATTCTGAGGGGAAATCAAGCTTCAGAATGTCTTGCCAGTGAACAAACTATTCTCTGTCCATGATGCATGGTGGGTCTTTTCAAGAGTACTCTGGGAGCCACGAGCAGTGGCCAAACAGAAGGGAAGAGTATTGTGTCCTCACATCGTTCTCCATCTGTTCCATTTGTAGGTCTGCCAAAATTTTCCCAGCAAGACTCTTCCAAACTTCCCATTTCATCCCAGATTACACACACCTAAGCCCTGGCATGGAGGTCCTCATTTAGAGCCAGTTTTGGAAATAGTGGAAATGTCTGACATACATTCAGATTTCAGTTCTCATTACCTACCCTGCATCCAGTGGCAAAATAGAGAAGGTATGGTCTTGTTGAAGAGGTGAAGCTATGGAACCAGGAGCCTGGATTTGAATTTGACAAGACTTGTGATAATGACTTAACCATTCTAAGATAAGTTACCTTGTCTATGAGAGAAGCAAAATAATAGTAACAAAGTCATAAGTTGTTGACAAGGTTAAATAAAATAATTGTGTAAAATACTAGCCTAGCTAAAAACACTAAAATTTTAGAGTATTCGGGGCCTAAAATACTTGGCCCATGCAATCAGTATGCATTACTTGGAGATTTTGTGTTTTATTTTCAAATTTCAGTCATTTATTTAAATATTTTGTCAACTCCCAAGTGATGCATATAGTTTGAAATAAAATTATATAAAGTGAGTAAATTCAGTTTTGGCAGGAGTTACAAGTACAAAAAATGATGAAGTCACTGGAAACTGGAAAACTATACTGACACTAACAAAATAATGTATTTAAGTAAATACCTAAAAGGATTAGCTTATTTATTACTTATTTCATTAAACTATCTTAATGAAAATAGCCATGTCATATTTTCTAATTAGAAAGAATTACTGCAAACTTTTCAGAAAATTTACCTCTGCCTGGAGGTAACTACTACTAACGTTTTAGTTATGCATCCATAAAAGATAGCCATTATTTACAGCTTTTATTTTTTGTTTGAGTAAAAACCAGAGAATTTTCAGCTCCATCGAGAGTCTTTGCTTTATCTGTTTTTGATATATTGACCTTCTGTGTCATCATCTGTAAAGCTGATGTTTGGATTGTGATCTTTAAGATCCTTCCTGCTCTGAAATGCTAAAGTGAATAGAATAAGGCATATTTGGCATTGTAAGAAGATAAACAATTGACTCTTTTTTTTCTAAAATATTTAAGAATTCTTGAGCACTGGTGAAAGATAGCTATGCTTTCTCATTTACAATATAGAAGTCAGAGAGTGAGTATACAGCAAACTGTGAAGTAGGTAGCATTTTTTGGAAACTCAGACCTTCCCACTCCTCATCCTTCCTGAGATGTCTCTCCTGCATTTCTAGCCTTCTTCTCCCACTCTGCTTCTCTCTCCTTCTATGGGCCTGTGATCCGGTGGATTTGGTTTTATATAGGTGTGAAAATAGTTTATGAGGGAAGAGGCAGGGGGCCTGAGAAGCTAGGTGGTAGAAAGACGCACTGGTTCTGTTTTGTTTTCTTTGGTTTTCTCACGGAAGTAAAATGTCAAAAGCTGAGAGAGAGGAAAAGGAGAGAGTGCTGAAGATTTCAGAAGAGATGAGGACATGTGAACGTCCATCTCAGAGGTTGAAAGAGTGGGCTAGTAAGGGACATAGAGTGAAATTGCGGGGCAGTACTAGAAACCCACTTCAGTATATTGATCATACATTTACTGAGAGACAAGTTACACTGTTAGTGAGTTTTTCTCCAGCCCCTTTCTGCTGCTTGAATATTGTTGCAAACTAGGGGGAGGATTGAGGTAACTAAACTTGGGGTTTTGCCAAGCTAGGGTAAAAGAGGAGAGAGGAGACAGGGATTTGTGGAAGATGTAAAAGGAGTGGTTGTAGAGACTGATCATTGAATTGGAAAAAAATAAGAAAGGAACTGGGGAAATGAGATAGGTGATGGACAATGAGGTGGGTCCAGTGGGCTGGAGGTCCTGATGTAGGGCAATGATTTGTGAAGGAGAAGAAGGGAGGGTATAAAATTAACATAGTTGCAAAAATAAGAGCAGATGTTTGAAAAAATATTTCACAAGCAATGCAGTTATTAGTAACAGCAACAAACTATGGCCATGGTGTTGGGTGGCCATAGAGATGAAGGATCAAACTGGAGGTGAGATAGTAAAGGTTGGAGAAGCTCAGGAGTTGAATAGTGACATTGACATTTATTTGGAAAAGATCAGGACTATAAGATGTAGCCATAGAGTGGAGGAGGTGAAGAGTAGTGATATGGCTGTGAGAGAGTAGTATAAAAAGGGTGCAGAGTAAGACATGCATTGAGGTTAGGTCTTCAGTGACTAAGGAAGCTAAGGCAGGTGGCTTGTGACTGCAACAAAGTGGGATGATGGCTGGTCGAGCTTGATGGCCCATGCTTAAGAAATTGTGGGTTTTTAAAGAAAGAAGGAGGAAATAATTGACTATAAATGATTGTGACGAACATGGAGAGTACCCAGTCTCACCTTCAGGCTCTGTGCAATGTGGAAGGAAAAACACCTTTCATCTGAGAGCCCTACAGGGGACAGAGGTTCCTCAGGAAGGAACCTGGTTTCACAAGGAGCACACACATCATTATGTGATGGAGAAGCTAAAAAGAAGTTGGAAGAACCAGGGAGTTTTCTGGGATAGACCATAAGTTCTAGAGAACTGAGAGGAAGAGCTCAAATGGATGGTGGTGGTGGTTAATAATGGCTGTGAAGTCAGATTAGAGGAGGTTCATAGCTTATCTGAGTAATGATTGTTGATCCAGAATAATACTTCTCAAACTTCAAGGCACCTACAAGTCTCTTTGGGATATTGTGAAAATTCAGATTGAGTAGGTCTTAGGGAGAAGAGGAGATGGGGGTTGAGATTCTGGTTTTCAAACGTGAGGCAAGCTGATGCTGAGGCTGCTGGCTTGAGGACTGCACTTTGAGGACTGAGGCTCCGTAGGCTTGGACTAGTGTGAGAGCACCAAGGTTGGGAGGGGATGTCGGAGGTGCATTTGATCAAGGATATTTGGAGCTCTGAACGTTCTCACAGAACTATTTAATAGTTCCTGCCATTTTTAGAAGGTCCGTTTTTAACCTTTGATCCTCCTTGTTCCTTCTCTGAGCCCAAAGCACCTGTGTCTAATACACATTTACTCCACTCAGTGCATTATCTTTGTTTCATAGGTGTGTGTATATTATTCCAACAGGATCATTCCTTAGAGCCAGAGACTGTGGGGAATAGTAGAACATTTGTGGATCATTAAGCCATAACACCTGACTATCTATACCATTTACTAGCTCTAAAAAAAAGCAGTGGAAAAAACCATTTACCTTTCTGATCACTTTTATATGTGAAGTGGGGATAATCATGCCTAACTGCCTTTTATGAAATTCAAATGAGATGCTTGATATAAAAAAGTCTTGTTACCTGTAAAACAATATAATAATATGATAATGTTTACTGCAAGGCTTGGGTTTCTCTGGTACATATCAGATGGCATTCTGGTAGTCACTGGTCTGATCTGTGCACATTGCTATACCAATGTTTAAATATTTTTAATAGAACTCCTGAATATTATGTTTCATAATTCTTATTATTTATTGTGTCTCTTTACAGTGCTAGCAGAAAAATGGGCATGAAATTGTTGTTGTTGAATTAAAGGTGGGTAGATATATGAACATCTACCCCAGGGCACACTGAGTGCAAATGAAAGTAATTTCAAAAGTCTGTGAAATGAGTTGTTTCTAAAGACAGTTAACTCACTTTTACCAGGAAGAATTAAGATGTCATTTTTTTGTTCCCTAAATTTTAAAGTGCCCTCATCACAGTTTCTTACGTCGTCTTCCTCTTGAGATTATACCTTCCAACACTGCTGCTGATTGATGATTGATTCATGCAGGTGGCCTCAGCTAGGGAACAAGGGTAAGCACAGCCAAGCTATGATTAATCTTACCCGTTTAGTTCTGGAACAGAACTCTCTGTTCCAAAATGGATTATGGGCACTCAGGTCCAAAGTTCTTTAAAGACCTACTAGATATTTTAGGAAAAGACTTCCTAGGTATATAGGAAAATATTTTTACAAACAGTTTGTTCTCTCATGATAGAAGTATATTGTTTTTTTGTTTTTGTTTTTTTTTTTCCCTTGGAAAGCTTGCTTAAGCAAGGATTGGTTTTCCTGTGTCTCTGGAAATGAGGTAAAAAGCAAGGATTTTGGAGTTCAAGTTCTGATTCCACCTCTTAGTAGTGAAATCTTGAACATTACCTAATCTCTGCAAGCCTTGGGATTCTTACTGCAGGACTGGAATAATTGTGGTATCTTCCTTGTAAGATTGTTGGAAATGTTGAGACAATGTGTTTGAAGTAAGTAACACAGCATTAGTCCTAAATAAATGTTAGTTCTCGGTTACTGTTAGTTCTTGTATTATTACTACAACTACTGCTTAAAAAAAAAAACCCTGGATATAGGGCTTGATTCCAGTATTTATTAAAAATTGTATAAATTCAGTGGTTAAAAACAAACCAAAAAAAACCCATCCAGTTAAGATGGGCAAAAGATTTAAAAAGACTTTATAAGGTATACAGATGGAAAACAGGCATACGAAAAAGATGCTTGATATTATTATTCAATAAGGAAATGCAAATCAAAACCATAATGAAGTACCAGTTTCAGTTTAGTTCAGTCATTCAGTCATGTCCAACTCTTTGAGACCCCATGGGCTGAAGCACACCAGGCCTCCCTATCCATCTCCGACTCCGGGAGTTTACTCAAACTCACATTCATTGAGTTGGGGATGCCATCCAACCATCTCATCCTGTGTTGTCCCCTTCTCATCCCACCTTCAGTCTTTCCCAGCATCAAGGTCTTTTCCAGTGAGTCAGTTCATCTCATCAGGTGGCCAAAGTATTGGAGTTTCACCTTCAGCATCAGTCCTTCCAATGAATATTCAGGACTGATTTCCTTTAGGATTGACTGGTTTGATCTCCTTACAGTCCAAGGGCCTCTCAAGAGTCTTCTCCAACACCACAGTTCAAAAGCATCAGTTCTTCGGTGCTCAGCTTTCCTTATGGTCCACCTCTCACATCCATACATGACTACTGGAAAAACCATAGATTTGACTAGATGGACCTTTGTTGGCAAAGTAATGTCTCTGCTTTTGAATATGCTGTATAGATTGGTCATAACTTTTCTTCCAAGGAGCAACTGTCTTTTAATTTAATGGCTGCAGTCATCATCTGCAGTGATTTTGGAGCCCCCCAAAATAAAGTCCCTCACTGTTTTCACTATCTCCTTGTCTATTTGCCATGAAGTGATAGGACTGGATGTCATGATCTTAGCTTTTTGAATGTTGAATTTTAAGCCAGCTTTTTCACTCTTCTCTTTCACTTTCATCAAGAGGCTCTTTAGTTCTTCTTCGCTTTCTGCCATAAGGGTGATGTCATCTGCGTATCTGAGGTTATCGATATTTCTCCCAACAATCTTGATTCCAGCTTGTGCTTCATCCAATCCAGCATTTCATATAATGTACTCTGCATATAAGTTATATGTATTCTGCATAACTTATATGTAGAGGTACCACTTTATACCTCTCGGAATGGCTAAATTTATAATACCAGTTAACAGTACTAATGACTATAATAAGTGTTGGCAGAGATGTGGAGCAACTGGAGTTGCCATACACTTCTGACAGGAACACACATTGTAAAGCCACTTTAGGAAAGAATCTGGCACTTTCTTGAAAAGCTAGAGATACCACTACCACGTGACCCAACCTGGCTTCTCCTAGGTATTTACCCAAGAGAATTAAAAGAATACATTTGAATCAGTTCTAATGAGATGGGTGAAACTGGAGCTGATTGTACAAAGTGAAGTAAGCCAGAAAGAAAAGTAAGCCACCAATACAGTATACTAACGCATATATATGGAATTTAGAAAGATGGTAATGATAACCCTGTATGCGAGACAGCAAAAGAGACACAGATGTGTAGAACAGTCTTTTAGACACTGTAGGAGAGGGAGAGGGTGGGATGATTTGGGAGAATGGTATTGAAACATGTATAATATGATATAAGAAACGATCGCCAGTCCAGGTTCAATGCAGGATACAGGATGCTCAGTGTTGGTGCACTGGGATGACCCAGAAGGATGGTACGGGGAGGTAGGAGGGAGAGGGTTCAGGATGGGGAACACATGTACACCCGTGACAGATTCATGTTGATGTATGGCAAAACCAATACAATATTGTAAAGTAATTAGCCTCCAACTAAAATAAATAAATTTAAATTTAAAAAAATGTATATCCAAATAGTGCTTCATATATACACACTCATATGTTCATTTGTAATAGCCATACATTGGGAAAAAGTCAAATTCCCATCAATAGTTGAATGGATAAACATATTGTAGTATATTCATACAATGTAATACTACTCAATAATAAAAGGAATTTAATATCCTGATACATACACCAGGACAGATGCATCTCAACATAATTGTGCTGAGTAAAAGAAGCCAGACAAAAAAAGCACTTACTGTGTATTCCATTTATATAAAATTCTATAAAGTGCAAGCTGTAATGACCAAAAGATCAGTGTTGCCTGGGAATGGGGTAAGAAGACAATAAGAAAAGGCAAGACAGAGGAATTAGAGAGGGATATGGGGACATTTTTAGGAGGATAAGTATGTTCGTTATCTTGATTGTGTTTATTATAGTGATAGTTTTACAGGTGTATACATTTGTTAAACTTATCAAAATTTAAACATTAAGCACAGTGGTCGATGATACCATTAAAAAGCTGTTAACAGAAAAGGACATATGGTGGCTGCCGCCTCCACTGCCTTTCCAATGCTTCTAAGGCTGGAAGACTCTCCTTAATTTGACTCTATCTTACTGATTAGCCTCATCTATTACTGAACCTTCTGCTCACTGAGACCATTTTCTTCCTCCCTTCCCCTGTGAGTTCCTGCCTTTCTGCCCCTCTGGTCATGGTATTGCCCCTGTGTGTAAGCCCTACTTCTTTCTTATCCTGACAAGTATACCCCTTTCTAGAGACCACCCCCAAAACATTTCTTTTGTTCATTAATCATACATTCTTGGATACTGGTTTTTTTCATGTTTTAAATTTTATTTTGTTTTTAACTTTTTATTGTATATTGGAGTATAGCTGATTAACAATATTATGGTAATTCAGTTGGGCAGCAAAGGAATTCAACCACACATATAATATGTATCCATTCTCCCCCAAACTCCCTTCACATCCAGGCTGCCACATAACATTGAGCAGTTCCCTGTGCTAAACAGTAGGGCTTTGTTGGTTATTCATTTTAAATATAGCAGTCTGTATGTCGATCACAAACTCCCTACCTATCCCTTCCACCCATCCTTCCCCCTAGAAACCATAAATTCCTTCTCTATGCCTGTGAGTCTGTATCTGTTTTGTAAAAGGGTTCATTTGTATCATTTCTTTTTAGATTCCACATATAAGGGATGTCATATGATATTTCTCCTTCTCTGACATAACTTCNAACACATGTACACCCGTGACAGATTCATGTTGATGTATGGCAAAACCAATACAATATTGTAAAGTAATTAGCCTCCAACTAAAATAAATAAATTTAAATTTAAAAAAATGTATATCCAAATAGTGCTTCATATATACACACTCATATGTTCATTTGTAATAGCCATACATTGGGAAAAAGTCAAATTCCCATCAATAGTTGAATGGATAAACATATTGTAGTATATTCATACAATGTAATACTACTCAATAATAAAAGGAATTTAATATCCTGATACATACACCAGGACAGATGCATCTCAACATAATTGTGCTGAGTAAAAGAAGCCAGACAAAAAAAGCACTTACTGTGTATTCCATTTATATAAAATTCTATAAAGTGCAAGCTGTAATGACCAAAAGATCAGTGTTGCCTGGGAATGGGGTAAGAAGACAATAAGAAAAGGCAAGACAGAGGAATTAGAGAGGGATATGGGGACATTTTTAGGAGGATAAGTATGTTCGTTATCTTGATTGTGTTTATTATAGTGATAGTTTTACAGGTGTATACATTTGTTAAACTTATCAAAATTTAAACATTAAGCACAGTGGTCGATGATACCATTAAAAAGCTGTTAACAGAAAAGGACATATGGTGGCTGCCGCCTCCACTGCCTTTCCAATGCTTCTAAGGCTGGAAGACTCTCCTTAATTTGACTCTATCTTACTGATTAGCCTCATCTATTACTGAACCTTCTGCTCACTGAGACCATTTTCTTCCTCCCTTCCCCTGTGAGTTCCTGCCTTTCTGCCCCTCTGGTCATGGTATTGCCCCTGTGTGTAAGCCCTACTTCTTTCTTATCCTGACAAGTATACCCCTTTCTAGAGACCACCCCCAAAACATTTCTTTTGTTCATTAATCATACATTCTTGGATACTGGTTTTTTTCATGTTTTAAATTTTATTTTGTTTTTAACTTTTTATTGTATATTGGAGTATAGCTGATTAACAATATTATGGTAATTCAGTTGGGCAGCAAAGGAATTCAACCACACATATAATATGTATCCATTCTCCCCCAAACTCCCTTCACATCCAGGCTGCCACATAACATTGAGCAGTTCCCTGTGCTAAACAGTAGGGCTTTGTTGGTTATTCATTTTAAATATAGCAGTCTGTATGTCGATCACAAACTCCCTACCTATCCCTTCCACCCATCCTTCCCCCTAGAAACCATAAATTCCTTCTCTATGCCTGTGAGTCTGTATCTGTTTTGTAAAAGGGTTCATTTGTATCATTTCTTTTTAGATTCCACATATAAGGGATGTCATATGATATTTCTCCTTCTCTGACATAACTTCACTCAGTATGACAATTTCTAGGTCCATCTATGATACTGTAAATGGCATTATTTCATTCTTTTTAATGTCTTAGTAATAGTCCATTGTGTATATACACCACGTCTTCTTTATCTACTCCTCTTTTGATAGATATTTCAGTTGTTTCCATGTCTTGGCTATTGTAAACAGTGCTGCAGCGTTTGGGGTGTATGTATCCTTTTGAACCACGCTTTTCTCTGGATGTATCCCCAGGAGTGGGATTGCAGGATCATATGGTAGCTCTGAAAGTGAAAGTCGCTCAGTCGTGTCTGACTCTTTGTGACCACATGGTCTATACAGTCCATGGACTTCTCCTGGCCAGAATACTGGAGTGGGTAACCTTTACCTTCTCCAGGGGATCTTCCTAACACAGGGATTGAACCCAGGTCCATTGTGGCAGATTCTTTACCAGCTCTATTTTTAGTTTTTCAGGAACCCCCATACTGTTTTCCATAGTGGCTATACCAAGTTAAATTCCCACCAACAGTAAGAATTTATTACCCTTCTCTCTTTTCCCTCTCCAGCCTTTATTGTTTGTGGATTTTTAAATGAAAGTCCTTGGGTAGTTTTTATGACACAGAATTTAGATTAGGATTTAGACATCCTTCAGCAACCAGAAAAGTCCAACTCCTGCTCTCATGAGGCTCACAATCTGTTCAGAGGTATAGTCAAGTCAATTACTGTGTTACAAATATGTTCATTATTTTTGGCCACTCAGCTTTCTTCATGCTATGGGAGAATTCTTTAGGGGTTGTTGGTGGAAAGTAGGACATATTTCTTCCTAAAGGTGCTACGACTGTTCCCCGCTCCTTGAGTATGGGCATAGGATTTCAGATTGCTAGCTTAGTGCTCTTGCTGACTGGGAAATTTTGAGAGAGTAAAGCAGAGATGCAAGTACAGTTTGGGTGTGGCAGAATCAGGTTAGGAGCAGCAGAGCAAGTGCCTCATGGTGCATTTGCCAGTGTCAGTATCTCAAAGAGACCATGCCTGTTCAGAACAATTTGGTTCTTACCCATCTTCAGATCCTGGTTCAGATCTTTTGCCAACCCGATACTTGCAACGGTAGACTTCACTACTTGCCAGATCCCAGCTAGTGCCCCTTGCATTAGAATATCCGCCCCCCATCTCCCCACCCAAGCTTCTGATGAGAGATTGAATAGCAGCTGACAGCTGTAAGAGTTGGGAAGGAACTGGCTGCAGCCTTGAGAGAATGTTATTATAGAAAATCATTAATGTTGAGGCGAGAACAAGAGCTGGAAGTTCAATATGATCAGAATTGCTCAGAGTAGACCACGGACTCCTCTGGGGTAGCCTCTCTTCCTGCCTTTGATTCTCTCTCCTTTACTCCATACTTTCATCCTTTCCATCATTTCCTTTCCTGCATCCCTGGAGCACTAGGTACCTGAGAGATGCAGGATGAGTCAGATTCAATTCCTGCCACCAAGGATCCCTGGACTGGAAGTTACTGCAGTACCTTCTAATGCTCTAGATAGCGTTGAGCAAGGGTTTCTCTTTACTTCTTGGTCCTTTTACTTTATTTCCTTATAAATCCAGGAACTAGGGATAATTTTTAAGGTTTATCTGCCTGTTCAAGTTTACTAGTTTTCACATATCATCACTTATCATGGGCTCAGCATTCAGTTAAGAATGTTATTTGATACTCGTGAAAATGAAACAGGCAAGTACTATTATTGTGTCTCATATTTTGTAGATGAGGAAACCAAGGCTTAACAAGGTTAAGGAAATTGAAAAAGATAGCTCAGCAAGCTAGCAGATGGAAAAGTTAGAATTTGAACCCAGCAGGTCTAACTCCACACATAACCCCCATGCTATATTGCCTTTTCTTTTTTTAAAGTCAGTGCCTTTGTTTTACAGCTGGCTTCAGTTCCGTTCAATTCAGTCACTCAGTCATGTCTGACTCTGTGACCCCATGAATCGTAGCACGCCAGGCCTCCCTGTCCATCTCCAACTCCTGGAGTTTACTCAGACTCACATCCATTGAGTCGGTGATGCCATCCAGCCATCTCGTCCTCTGTCATCCCCTTTCCCTCCTGCCCCCAATCCCTCCCAGTGTCAGAGTCTTTTCCAATGAGTCAACTCTTTGCATGAGGTGGCCAAAGTCCTGGAGTTTCAGCTTTAGCATCATTCCTTCCAAAGAACACCCAGGACCCAGCTAGAACTAATTGAAACTGCATACTTGCCTGGGCTCTGGCATCAGAATTGCCTATGGTCTAATGAAAGCTTCATTACATTATGAGTGTCTTAGGGCAAATTACTTAACCCCTCTCAGACTGTCAATGCATTAATAACAATTTTTATACTAGAAACTATTGTCATACTAAGTTTTGCTTTACGAATCAATAGCCATTGATTGCCTGGCTCCCAGAATACTGCTGCCTCCCTTATTTCAGTGCCAGTAATGTCAGCATGGACAGGGAGGCCTGGCATGCTGCAGTCCATGGGGTCACAAAGAGTCAGACATGACTGAGCAACTGAACTAAACTGAACTAATGTCAGCATTATAATGTAATATCGTTCAAGAAAGCATTATCTTTTTAGCGAGGTCCTGGTGGCTCAGATGGTAAAGCATCTGCCTGCAGTGTTGGAGACCCCGGTTCGATTCCTGGGTCAGGAAGATCCCCTGGAGAAGTAAATGGGAACCCACTCCTGTACTCTTGCCTGAAAAATTGCATGGATGGAGGAGCTTGGTAGGCTACAGTCCATGGGGTTGCAAACAGTCGGACACAACTGAGCTACTTCACTCACTTCTTGTTATTATTGATAATAAAAATATTGATTGGGTTGAGGGATTATACTATGCCAGCCCATTATCTCATTTATTCCTCATGACAGCCATGAAGGATATACACACAGAGAATATATACAGTAATTATTCCCATGTCACATATGGAAGTACAAAGTTCAGAGAGATGATGAAAATCATGCAGTTTATAACTGGTAGGACTGTAATTCGATCCAGACTTCTCTGATTCTAGACTTATACTCTTAACCAGTCTGCCATTCTGTCACCAATAGATAGGCCAGAAAGAATTAGAATAGAGTCATTATTACAAAAAATATGGATTCATTTGTCTCTCCTGTCATTTTCTCCATGAGAGGAAGGACTAGAACAGCATGAAGAACATAGTTGTGTGGGAGGACTGGCCAATTAAAAAGAGAGAAAAAAGCCTTGAAAGCCAACTTCCCAGGGCTGAGGAGGGCTGGTTATGGAGATTAATTTGCCTTTCCTTGTTTGGCTTTGTCCTCATGCTGGGATTGCTGCTAGGAGACAAGGCAACCCTGATTCCAATTAGAATTACAGAGGCTCAGGGCTGGGAAACCTAGATAGCATATTAAAAAGCAGAGACATCACCTTGCCAATAAAGGTCATTATAGTCAAAGCTATGGTTTTTCCAGTAGTCATGTGTGGATGTGCGACTTGGACCATAAAGAAGGCTGAACATTGAAAAATTGTTGCTTTTGAACTGTGGTGTTGGAGAAGATTCTTAAGAGTCCCTTGGACAGCAAGGAGATCCAACCAGTCAATCCTAAAGGAGATCAACCCTGACTGTTCACTGGAATGACTGGTGCTGAAGCTGAACTCCAATTCTTTGGCCACCTGAGGCATGAGCCAACTCATTGGAAAAGACCCTGATACTAGGAAAGATTGAGGGCAAGAGGAGAAGGGGGTGACAGAGGATGGGATGGTTGAATGACATCACTGACTCAATGGACATGAGTTTGAGCAAACTCTGGGAGACAGTGAAAGACAGGGAAACCTGGCATGCTGCAGTCCATAGGGTTGCAAAGAGTCATACATGACTTAGCAGCTGAACTAAAACAACAAGGGTTGGGAAAGAATTTGGAGACTGGAGCCTTCAACTCTCCTCTATTGAAAGCACCCACTCTATAACAACAGGAGTTGTTAATTTTCTCCCCCGTCTCTGCTGTACCACCTCTGTGCCCATGAATTCACTACAGCCTTCAGACTGGCTCTCTGCTTCAGAGCTCCTCTCTTGTCTCAAGTTTGAATTTCCTTGGTTTTGTTCTTTTTTGTTGATCAACAAAGAACAAGTGTGCTAATTTTTCTGTAGAATCGTAAAATGTAATTGTACATCTTTTAGGAAGAAACAATCACATCACATACCCTGCCTCCCAGTCTTGGTGCCATCCACTGACCTGGTTCCTCCTACTCATACTTCTGGTTTTAGGTCTCACGTCACTTCCTGAAAAGACTTTTCTCTCACACCTTAGACAAGGTCAGTTTCTTCTGTTTTTATTTTTATTTTTTACAGCCACAGCATCCACACCAACAATTACATAATGATATGTTGAATGTTCACATTTCCTCCCAGGAAACGATCTGTTAAAGGTCAAGAACTTATTGGTCTTGTTCATATGTGCTTCTTGGGCACTGTGCTTATTCCTTTAATTCAATATTTTTATGGATAACCTTCTGAATACCAATTACCGTACTTTTGAACAAGAGTGATTCAGTCCTTCACCTAATGGACTTTAGAGTCTAGTGGAGTTCTCATCCTCATTTCTTCAACTTTTACTTCTTATGTTGTTACTGAACACAAGTTTGTGTGCCCGACACACAGTGAGGCCAAACAAACCTCCATGTTGGGGTTTGGAGCAGAGAAAGGTTTGTTGCAGGGTCATGCAAGGAAAATGGGTGGTTCCTGCTCAAAAAAAATCCCAAACTCCTCAAAGGATTTCAACAAAGCATTTTTAAAGGCCAAAGCGATGAGGGCAGGGGTTCCCAAGTGGCTTGGTGGTGAAGAATCCGCCCACCAATGCAAGAGACTTGGATTCTATCCCTGGGTTCAGAAGATCCCCTGGAGGAGGAAATAGCAACCCACTCTAGTATTCTGACCTGGAGAATCCCATGGATAGAGGAGCCTGGCGGGCTACAGTCTGTGGGTCACAAAGAGTCAGACACGATTGAGTGACTAAGCATGCATGAGGGAGAAGGATCACAGGATGTGTGATCAGCTTGTGCACCATTCTCTGATTTGTTGATGGTGAGGTAATAAGAGTATCACAGGAATTAACAATATCAATCCTTAGGCTCCTGGAGAGCTGGAGGCTATGTACTCATGGCCATCAAACAGTTAACATCTTGGTGGGGGGGGGGGTTCACATCTGTAAAACAACTCAGGAAATGTGCCTCAGACACTGTTATCTAGGTACTTCAGAGAGGAGCTAAAGCAGAGGATATGTGGGGAGTATCTACTCGCCACTCTCCGGGAAGACCTCATGAGGTCCTGCTCAGTTACAGTAACAAGTGGTAATAAAAGAATTTAGCTGTGTGATCGCTCTGTACATTATTTTTCTAAGTGTAAGGTGGTTCGGAGTGATGGTTCAGATGTGTGCTTACTGCCATGCTTTACTGTCTAAACTGCACTTGCCCTGGTTTTGCAGATTCTAGAAACTGAGGCTAAACAGCTCACCTGAAGTTGCACAGTAGGACTGCATCCGTAGCATCATTGTTTTGTTTATTCCTTCATTCATCTTTTCAGCTCCTGCTTCCTTTTGCAGTTCTGGTTCCACTTGTCTCAGCATTTGAGATAATGAAAACTTTGGCTGTGGTGTAGGCATGGACTTCAGGGACAGAATGACTTCAGGTTTATGGAGCTCCACCCCTTGCTAATTGTGTGACCTTGGGCTAGTCAGTTAAACTCTCCAATTCTCAATTTCCTAAAGAATTTCAATTAATACTTCATAATTATTTTTTGAAAGGATTAACTGAGAAGTAGTAGTAATACTATCAGTAGCAACATCACCCCCATTAGTACCACCAGCAGCATCAAATAATTATGTGATACTTCTTATGAGCCACTAGGGTTCCTGGTGGCTCAGATGGTAAAAGAATCTGCCTGTAATGCAGGTGACCTGCATTAAGATCAGGAAGCTCCCCTGGAAAAGGAAATGGCAACCCATTCCAGTATTTGTGCCTGGAGAATCCCATGGGCAGAGAAACCTGCTGGGCTACAGTCCATGGGATCACAAAGAGTTGCACATGACTGAGCAACTAACACTTTCTTATGAGCCAAGAATTATTCTAAGGACTTACATATATTAACTCATTTAATCCCACCTGTGAAGCAGATGTTAGTATTATCCCTATTTTACAAATGAGGTAAAGGAAACATATAGAGGCTAATCATCATACCCATTGTCACCTGGGTAAAAAGAGACCAGGAAAGAAACAACAGTATCTGGATCTGCAGCCCATACCCTCAACAAACCGGCTGTAACTGTCTCTGGACAAAGCATGCAGAGGCTCAGCCCTGTGCTCAATACAAGGTGTATCTTCTGGCTAAGACAGGTTTGTGACCGCTCTGAATTGGTTTGCTCTACTTTTCCTAGGAGATCTCATCAGATAAGAGAAGCATAGTGAACATGAAGCACTGATTATCCATTCTCAGGCTCCAATGAGCCCTAAAACTAGGCTTGTGCAGCTCTAAGTGGTCAGATTGACAAAATAAGAGAAATAAATAGGTAAAGAAATAGGTAAAGAAAGGAGTAAGGCATGGAATCTAATGAGGGGAAATGAGTTTCTGATGTGAAAACTGTCTGGAAGATAACAAGGTTGATTCCTGGGTCTTCCCTACAAGTCCCTTGGCTCTGAAAGCAGCAGAATTGCCCATCAGCACCAGTGACCAAACTTGTCAGTACTGTTTTGTTGCCAGTAATACCGAGAGCTTCTGAGAATTTTAGTTCTCTTGAAAGGAGGACAAACCTTCGCTGTGTTTGCAGGCTCCCACTCTGCATCTCTGGTGTTTATTCATGGTGGAATAAGGAGGATTTTCTGTGCATTCAGACCTCATCTGCTGGTTCCTTGTCTTACACAGGGACTGAATCCCTTTCCTTCTCCCCTGTGTCACCCCTGAAACTTTGCCCGTCTGTCTTTTCAGAGTTTCCCCCATGCAGCTCTCCTTCCCTTTAAGGACCAGCCCATGTGCCTAGATGCAGTTTACTCATTCATTCACTCATTTATTTATTTACTCAAGAAATATTTATCTATCCTGTGTTAGGCCCTAGGGGTGGATACAAGAGAGAACAAACAAGCATGTGTGCTGACTTTTAGGTCATAGTAAGGAATTGAAGTTGTAGGTTCAAGGTGAAGACTTTAAAGGGTTTTTTGTGGGTATTGTGAATAGTTGTGCATTATGAGAAGATGACTTAGGATGCAAGGTGGCAAATGGATTGGAAGAGTTAAGAGTAGGTGCTATTATATTAATTATGCATATTCCTGGGGTCTGTTCTAGACCTTTCAATTCAGAATCTCTGGCTCTCACAGTTGGATTTTATCCAAGTGATTCTCATGTGCATTTAGGTTTAAGAACCACTAGATGATTTAGAGCTTACCCAATGGCTCAGTGCATAAGGAATCTTCCTGTAATGCAGGAGACATAAGAAATGCAGGTTAAATCCCTGGATTGGGAAGATTCCTTGGAGGAAGAAATGGCAACCCACTCCAGTATTCTTGCCTGAAGAATCTCATGGACAGAGGAGCCTGGCAGGCTCTAATCCAAAGGGTCACAAGGAGTCATACATGACTGAGGAACTAAGAGCACACAAATGCTTTAGAAAATGTGCTTTATACAGTGTAAGGCATTATATAAGTGCAATTTTAAGAACATTTATTTTTGCACCCAAATGGTCCTGGTCTTTGCCTCTCTTGGTCCAAAAATCTCTCTAGAGAACCACCTCTATGAAGGCAGCATCTAAATAGGCAAGAAATGATAGAGACACCCTATCTCCCAGCTTTGTATTTCTTCTTTCTCTCATGAATCCCCCATCATCTTAAATTTTCTCCCAGTGATCCACTAAATCCCATAGTTCTGGCATCCTGCTTGGTGAGCTGTGCAGCACCTTGCTGAGGGTCCATGTCTGATTCTTGTCCTCCATGTCTAGCATAGCACCTTACACATTTTCAGTGCTCACCATGGTGGTTTAGTTGCTAAGTCATGGCCAACTTTTGCAACTTAGCCTGCCAGATTCCTCTGTCCATGGGATTCTCCAGTCAAGAATACTGGAGTGGGTTGTCATTTCCTTCTCCAGGGGATCTTCCTGACCCAGGGATTGAACCTGGGTCTCCTGAGTCTCCTGAACTGTCTGAGTCTATAAAGAATCTGAATCTCAGAATTTCAGAGTAGGAAGGGCTCTTTGAGTAAATCACTGTACTCTGCAAAGCCCAGGCAGGTTAAATAACTTACCCATGATCACACATCAAATTAGTGATAGAGATTACATATAATATCAGAATTCAGAGGCCAACTTCAGTTTGTGAATGGTTCAAGGAATTACTGGAAAAAAAAAAAAAGATCATTTCCCTCTTGTTCAGAGTCAGGATCCTGTATGAAATAGGAAAGGAACTCAGGGTTTGAGAAGACAACAATAGAAAGAGAAGATACAGAGTTTAAAATGAAATAAATAAGTATCCTCACTTGCTTCTCATACAAGATTGGTTTATATTCTTATAGCAGTGAGGAGGTCTAGTGCTTCTGGACTGACCAGGTCACAGCCAGGGGGCCAGAGACGAGGACAGCATGCATGACCCTTGAACTAAGGCTGGGAAGGGACCATCTGACTTCCTGGTGTTAAGGAAAAACCTCCATTTTGTCCTTCATTGTCACAAATGTTTTCCCTCTTTCCCTTCTCAGGCCCGTCCATGCACAATGTTCCTTTCTTTAATATGGCAGTGTTTTCTTTCATACTCACATTTTTATTTATGCACAATAAATCCAGCATTTTAATGTGAATGCCTTTGGATTTGGGATCAGACATTATTATTATATACATTGAGATCTAGCTGTCCCATTACATGTAACATCTTTAACAAGTACTTACGTCTGTCTGATGATTAATTTCTTTATCTCTAAGGTCTCTAAAATTATCTGAAAAGTGATAATTAGCTGATATAGCCATTGTCAGGCTTATGTATAATAATAGGTCAAACTTTTGTTAAATTTGGTCTACAGACCACCTGCATCAGTTTCTTGCAGGTATTTAATAGAATTGCATGGTTTTGATTACATACTTTTGATTCAGAAGCTCTGGCTTGCAGAGTTGCATTTTATCCAAGTGATTCTCATGTGCATGTAGGTTTAAGAACCACTGAATGTTTTGGAAAAGTACTTTATATAGTATAGGGCATTGTATAAATGCAATTTTAAGAACATTTATTTTTGCACCAGAATGGTCCTGGTCTTTGCCTCTCTTGGCCCAAAAATCTCTCTCCAGAAGAACCCCTACAGGGTCACCATCTAAATTGTCTAAGGACACATTGATGAAGGCAAATATCCACCTGACTGGAAATTTTGCAGTCTGCTTAAGTCTTGACTCACCAACCTTTTAAAGAAAATTCTGTCACGTTGTTGAGTGTGTGTAATAACAGGATGGGGATTTAGGCAGGAAGACTGAGACACATTGCTGAACAAAGAAAAAAATCTTTGCAGCTGGAAAAAAGAAAATGAAGCTGAGCCTAGTGTTTCATATAAATGTGAGACCTGTTTACAATATTTAAAATATCTTATATGATCACACACAGAGAGTGAAGGTGAAATCTATACCTTTATCATCTTTTGACCAGATTTCTATTAATCCCTCAATTATTGTCTGAAAAATGAAAGTGTCCCTCAGTCGTGTCTGATTCTTTGCAAGTCTATGTAGACTCTAGCCCACCAGGTTCCTCTGTCCATGGGATTCTCTAAGAGGCAAGAATACTGCAGCGGGTTGCCATGCTCTCCTCCAGGGGATCTTCCTGACCCAGGGATTGAACTTGAGTCTCTTATGTCTCCTGCATTGGCAGGCAGGTTCTTTACCACTAGCACCACCTGGGAAGCCTCCCAATTTTTGTTTGGTTAGGTAATTTTTCTTGTATCTCTTTGTACGTCATCATGGAGGAGAAGAACCCAGGCTAAAACATTTCCTTGCCCCCGGCAAGAGACTGTTGCCTTGGCTGAGGTGAACTGTGCATCACATGAGGCCAGAAAACAAGAGTACCTGGTGGGAGCCAGCATCACCTGGACTAGTGCTGTCTCAAGATCAGCCTGAATTCTGTGCTGCATGAAAACCCAGAGTACTCCCAGACAGACTAGCTAAAGCTCAAGAGATAGCCAGCCACATGGGGTTTCAAGCCCTTGGATAGTACCATCCTAACGGAAACTCTTAAGATCTACTTTTGCATTCTAAACTTTTTAAAAACTGTATTTTCACTAAGGAAATTATTATTATTATTTTCAACAAACCAAACAGTAGAACAGAAAAAGCTGGGAAAAATAGCTGGGACTTATGTTCTAGCTCAGAGGTGATTTGTTTCAGCTCATCTAGGCTGAAATTACTGCAGTCTTCCCCTTAGAGCTTCTTTGGAATTTATTTTCAATTTAGACTGCGTACCTGTAAAAATAGGATGCAGAATGATACTGCAGTTTCTGAAGAAGAGTCTGGAAACCTAGACCGTGCCGTGCTTATAAACAAATACAAATATATTTGTTCTAAAGCCTTGCTTAGGTTGAGATTCCAATTTCCCAATCACTTTACCCAGAGTCTCTGTTATTAACTCTTTCTTCAGTGTGTCTTGATAGAACCACCCTCCCCTCCCATGCTGCCTTTAAAGATACTTTTAGGTGGAGTATAAAAGAAAGGTAGTTATGAAGAGACCTAATTTTTAGTTCTGACTCTACTTCTCTGTATATTTCTTTATAAAGACGTCATAACCTCTTGGGCTTCAGCTTTCTCACCAATGAAAAGGGAGGAGGTTGAACTAGATCAATATTTCTGAAGTGGTATTTCCTAGAACACAACTAAAATACCTAAAGCTAATTGCATGCAGAACTCAACAATTTAGATATTTTTAGTATGTTGCAAATCCCCTGACTTAATTTCAGGGTTAAATACTTAGAAAATCTGTAATATCCCACACCATGGAGCACATGTATGCAAAAGCTTGTTATTTGATTGCTAGTGAAGGGACTGAGTAAGAATGAGGAGACCTAGGTTTGCAAAAAATTACTGTGTAACCTTGGATGTGTCATTTTCACACATTTCCTGTCTGTTTTCTCATTTGTCAAATGAAATTTGAACACATCTGAGCTCTCCTCATCATGTTATTTTGATAATGATGCATAGTGAAAGTGAAGTTGCTCAGTCGTGTCAGATTCTTTGCCACCCCGTGGACTGTAGCCTACTAGGCTCCTCTGTCCACGGGATTTTGCAGGCAATAGTACTGGAGTGGATTGCCATTTCCTTCTCCAGGGCATCTTCCCGACCCAGGGATCGGACCTGGAAGTCCTACTGATGCATAGGCAGGCTGAAGAAAAAAAAAAAAGAAAGAAAGAAACTTTTAAGAAACGTTAACTTTCATTATGAGACTTTATTGGGATGTAAATTGAAATTGAATCAATGTAAAAAAAAAAAAAAAAGCAAAGAAAAGGAAAGTGACAAGATGCTTTCAACTGTCTTCTTGTTGCCAGGAGAGGAAGGTCTGGAGCAGCAGGTTGGTTCATCTATAAGGCCCATTCCAGTAGATTTCAGGGACAGTTGAATGTGAAGACATCTAAGGAGGCTTAAGTATAGGAGCTGGTGTCTGTGAGCCATGACTAGCGTGCAGCTTGGAGTAGGTCACAACAACATGTGTTCCACATGTAGCTGGGCCTGCACTTGGCATGTCCACCTTTTTGAGAGGATACATGCACACAGATAAAGTTGACCCCGAGGCTATGATATTCTGCCTGTTATATATATCTTTGGAGCATCTGGAAAATCCTCAGGTAAAAGCAGTGAAAAAAGATGAACTCCATCAGAATTGCTATCTGTAGGAAACACAGATACCATGATAGAAATATTAGGGCTTTGGAGCTATTCCTTTTCTTTTCCTAGAATTTCTTGCCTGTTTTTTTAGGTTTGAAGCTTTCCTCCTGATTTCTGTTTCATGGTCCAGTTCATGTCCCAGCCTCCATGAAGCTCTTAAAGGAGATCATAGTTTAACTTTTCTACACAGGCAAGATGTCTCATAACATCTTGCACAGGGATATTCACACAGTAAGTCATCAATAAATAATGATCCAGTCAAGCAATACATGAATCACTACCTATACTATAAGAAATAGTATATGTTTATATATAACATGTAAATATGTTAACATCATAAGCAGTTTTATAAAGATGGGTGATATTAATTTTATTTTCAATTGAGTTTATTGTTAAAGAAAATATAGAGAAAAGTGGGCAAGCAGAAGGACCATATTGCTGGCCAAATAGGTTTATTTTTCTTGACTCCTAAAAAAAGTCCATAGTCTGTGAAAGAGGAATAACTTCACAAAGAAAGATGAATAAGGACTTTCCCAAATCTCATCATGAAGTGCTGGTGCCTGGAATTTGCTAGGTAGCCAACATGCCATTTAGAGGTCAGGGTAGGAGTCTCTTAGCACAGAAATGTGGCCACTCAGAAAATTACCATTGTGTAATCAGTTTTTGTGTTCAAAAACTGGAGTCAGGAAAGCAAAATACTTGAAATAGAAGTAGGTCAGATAACAGATTTTGCTTTAAAATTCATTTTCTAATCTTACAAAGAATTGCTGTATTGACTCAGGCTGGACCTCTGGAGGAATAATTAAAGAATTCCATGTGGACTAAATGTACTCTCTCTTCCTTTCTATTGAGCACATTCGCATAGGCTTCCTAATGTGTCCACTTTGCTTCTTTTTCGTTTATGTTCAGTTTCCTCCTCTAGAATGTAAGGATAATAATAATAAGTGCCCTATAGGATTGTTGAGAGAATTCAATGAGATAATGTATATGGATGTGCTTTATAAACTAAGAATGCAAAATACTGTATAACTATATTATTATAACTTGTCTCATTTGGTTGTAGATTAAAAAGAATATATCTATGTAGGAAAACATAGAAAAAATCAGGGAAAATAGTAGTTATAATGAACAATATAGTTAAGTGTGAAGGGGGAGAGAGAAACTTACAGTTAACAGATTTCTTTTCTAACCTATATGAAGTTGAACGGTTTTTACAGCAGAATACAATTTGGGTTCGATCCCTGGGTTGGGAAGGTCCCCTGGAGGAGGGCACGGCAACCCACACTCTTGCCTGGAGAATCCCCATGGACAGTGAAGCCTGGTGGGCTCTAGTCCATGCAGTCACAGAGTTGGACACGACTGAAGTGGCTTAACACGCACACACGCACTATCTGTTAGAGTGTTCCAGTGAAGAGGAGAAACGTGAAATAGCCCTTCTTTCCTTTTCCCCTTGTCAAGGACATAAAAATCTGTTTAACACTTTTTGAACACCTACTGTATGCCAGGAAGTGTTGGATGCTAGGATACACTGGTGAGCAAGACAACTAAAACTTTTATATTTTTTTCAGTGATAATGAGAAAGAGAGGGGATATTAAATTAATAAGATCTTTTCAAATATGCTATGAAGAAACAAATGGATGTGACGGAGCATAGCTCCAGTAGGGGGTGTGGTGACCATGAAAAATCTCTAACTCTGAAGAATATCACTGACTGATGGCCTCGTGTGTTGTACCCAGAATCCACGGCCATGTTCACGCTGAAGTTGCCCTCATCAAGGGCTGCTCCCCACCGGTCACTCAGCATGTGGGAGGATGGAGTTCTAATGCTGGCTCATTGCTGTGGGATGAAGGACTCTTCCAATAGTGACTATGGCTTGAGGACTGGACATCAGCCTTGTCGAAATGTCGTTAGGACTGTAGCATAGTCTAAGATGCTTCTTACCCAAACCTTCCTTTTCTCTCTGTTCACAGGGGTCAAACTTAACATCACAGTGATGCCCCCATCCCCAACTCCCTCACAGGCGTTGTCTCCCAGTATATCTCTTGCATGTCTAATATCACTTGGTGCCTGCTTCTCAGAGGACTTCAACTAATTCAGGGGAGGAACTGCTCATTCCAGTGTGTGTCAGGAAATGCTTGTTGGAAGAGAAGATGGTTGAGGTGACATCTATAGCAAGAGCATTTTAGGAAAACAGAACATCAAGTGCAAACGTTATAAGGCAGGGATGTGCTTAGCATGTTCAAGAAACAGGGAAAAGGACAGTGAGCTGAAATGTGGAGAGTGAGGAAAAGAGCATTAGGATAGAAGGTCAGAAAGGAAAGAGGGGATCAAATCATGTAGGATCTTACAGGTGATGTTAATAAAATTGGGTTTTATGTTAAGTATGATGCGAAGCTGCTGGAGCATTTTGAGCTGCTGAGTGAGATGGTCTGGAGAGAAAGTACTTTCTACAGCTATATTCTCTGCAAACATGTAGTCCTGTTGACATAGAAGACAGTGGATGCCTGTCTTCTGAGTTTTTCTCAGGTGACTCCTACATGTGCCTCTGCCTTCATCACCTCTTCTCTTTCCTTCTTCAGTCTGGGAAGGGGATAGAAAAAGGTAAGTTTTGACCCTGACAACTGACAGAGTTGAGAAAAGCATACCATACTGACTTAATCCAAAGATTTTATATCTGATATTCCTCTTCTTGAGATCAAATTAGGGAGTAGAGTTTCAGATTGGTCAGTCTGATTACTATTAGAAAGTCTTTATCGTTACAAATTCTCTTTGGGTCTGAGGTTTTATTTAACAACCCCTCTTCCCCTCATCTCTCTTCACATTTGACGAATCTGGGATTTTAGGTCTTTTATTCTTCTCTTACAGAACTATCTGCACAAAATACTCTTTGATTCTCATTTCATTTGTCCAGACAGGACTTTGGGTTTTCTATACCCCCTTTCCTGATACAAGGCTTTCTTTCATGTACACAAGAGATTCTCTGTGGTTTTTAACAAATGTAATTTAACATTGGTCAGTTAATACTCTATTGACAGGATCTGCCAACCCTTAAGGACATGCTTACATGAACAAACCTTTGTAATTACAATAATGGCAGATGACCAAAGGACACAAGTAGTATGCCCTGAGGCTGTGGGTCAGGTCTGGGAATTAAGCCCTTAATAAGTTTATATCTCAGAGAAGTGATCATTTACTCTATCATGAATTATCTATTAAGTGGCTGTCATGGGCCAACCTCTGTTTTAGATGAGTATACAGTGGTGATGACCTGAAGGTATATAGTCCCTACTCATGAGCCTCAGTATTTGGTAGAATGGAAAGAGTGTGGAATTAAGGAAGGGATAAGAAAGCCTGAGCAGGACATCTGCATTCAGAACTTCATAGCTGTAGTGTTCTGGGTAAATTCCTCCTTTTTCATTCTAAGCTTCTCATCAGTTAAACAGGGATATTAAGAACTCCCCTGCTGCCACTGGGGTGGTTGCAGGAGTCACATGAAGTAATAAGTTATTACAACTGTGCAGCACATTAGATTGTTATTTGTTTTATTTTGATTTTAAATAAACCTTTCTAGGGAGTTTTAGATTTATAGGAAAACTGAGAAGATTATACAGAGGGTTCCTGTATTCTTCTGCACACAGCTTCCCCTACAATTAACATCTTATATTAGTATGGTAAATTTGTTATATTAATGAATTGATATAACTGATATTATTAACTGAAGTTTATAATTTATTTGTGGGTCAGCGATAAAGAATCTGCCTGCCAGTGCAGGAGATGTGGTTTTGATCTCTGAGCCAGGAAGATCCCCTGGAGAAGAGAAATGGCAACCCATTCCAGTATTCTTGCCTGGGAAATTCATGGACAGAGGAGCCTGGCAGGCTACAATCTATAAGGTCCCAAAGAGTCAGACATGACTTTGCAACTAAACAGCAATGACAATAATGTCCTTTGGATGTTCATCCATCCAGAATGTCACGTTATGTATAGCTGTCGTCATTCGTTAAGCTCTTGGTTGTAAAGTTGTGAACATTTCTCAGACTATTTTTTTTAATAACCTTGAGAATTTTGAGCAGTACTGGTCAGGTATATTATATGGTGTCCCTGTTTTGGATTTTGTCGGTTGCTTTTCTCAAGATTAGACTATGATCACGGGTTTTTTAGAAGATCACAGCCATAAAATTGCACTTTTATCACATCATATTCAGGCTGCAGACTATGAATATGATTTATGACTGTTGATGTTGCCCTCAGTGACCTGGCTGAGGCACTGTTTGTCAGATTTTTTCACTTTATAAAGCTGTTTCTCCCCACCTCATCGGAAAGGTGTCACTATACACACCCAAACTTAAGGTATAGGGAGGTATCTTTCACCTCTTTGAGTATTTATATGAAGCATTTGAAATTTTTTTATGTGGGAGATTTGTCTCTTTTTCCCATCTGTTTATCCAGTCACTTATTTGTATCAGTATGAACTCATGAATATTTACTTTCTTATTTCAGTTACTCTCCGATGCTATTGTATTTCATTCCTCAGACTGTTTCAGCTTTGGTCGTTGGTTGACGGTTGTGTTCCTTTGGCATACCCAGTCGCCATGGGTTTCTTCTTTCTTCCCTCCCTTCCTTCCATCCTCCTTGATGCCACGCATTCCTCTTACATATTTCCCGCCTCAGCTATAGTTTGTCTTTTCTTCAGTGAACTCTGAATCCTTTCACTGGAGAATGACATTAGCAAACGAGATTGGTGCCAGTTTATCCATTCACTTGCAAAGGACATTTTGGTGGCCTCAATAGTCTCCTTTGGTGGAGATTATAAATGAAGCTACTGTAAACATTCATATGCAGGGTTTGTGTATGTATGTGTATGCATGTGTATGGGGAGGGAGCAATTAAATGTTTGAGGCATTTCTAACTTCATTTTTTAATTTTTATTTTCAAAATATTTGTTACTGTTGTTATTCGGTGGCTGAATTGTGTCTGATTCTTTGTGACCCTGTGGACTGCGGCATGCCAGGCTGCTCCCCTGTCCTTGACTGTCTCTCAGAGTTTGCTCAGATTCATGTCCATTGAGTCAGTGATGCTCTCTAACCATCTAATCCTCTGCTGCCCCCTTTTCCTTTTGCCTTCATTCTTTCCCAGCACCAGAGTCTTTTCCAAAGTGTTGGCTCTTTGCATCAGGTGGCCAAAGTATTGGAGCTTCAGGTTCAGCACCAGTCCTTCCAATGAGTATTCAGGGTTGATTTCCTTTAGGATTGACTGATTTGATCTCCTTACAGCCCAAGGGACTTTCAAGAGTCTTCACCACCACCCAACTGAGGGTACGATAAATGAAACAGCATCATATCTGTGTCACACATTGAAAAAGACAGAAAAATTGAGGTTCTTGCCTCAATTTGTACATCTGGTGAAAGGCAGAGCTGAGACTTAATAACCCCTTTCTAACCCCAAATCTCTGTTCCTTCATTCATAATTTGCATATTTTATAGCTTTCAGTGAATTATTTGAGGAAATAATTAAAAACTCTTACATACCATCCAATAAATAACAGTTATTTTATTAAATCAGAGCTTGTTGTTCTTGTCACTACATCTATCCCCCCATCCACAAATCATAGACAACAAAAGAGTAATCTACTGTAGTATAAATTAAAAAGAGAACTAAAAACATTACCCCTACTTTTTGCTACTTCTCATTTTATTGCTTTACTTACAGAATGCTGCCAAGACACCTTTTCTCCATGTTTTTGCCATTACCTATTATCCTTTGCCATTGCTTTAAATAATTTTGGATGGTATATAGAATGTGTTTTAAACAGATAATTTAAATTAATCATATTTTTAAATTAAAAAGCANTTCTCATTTTATTGCTTTACTTACAGAATGCTGCCAAGACACCTTTTCTCCATGTTTTTGCCATTACCTATTATCCTTTGCCATTGCTTTAAATAATTTTGGATGGTATATAGAATGTGTTTTAAACAGATAATTTAAATTAATCATATTTTTAAATTAAAAAGCATACTATGTAACAGTGATGCATTTACTGCATACTAGACACAGGGCTAAGCCATTCACTTTCTTCATTTATTCCTCACAACCATCAGAGATCGCTTCTATTATAATCTCCATTTTACAGATGAGGAAACTGAGGTTCAAGGGAATTAACTTGCCCAAGAACATGCAGTGGGTAAGAGATAGGAATAGGACTTGGGATCTGTTGAAGTATTCTGTTTGCCACATTTTATTAATGATTTCCAGAGATGCATTACCTTCAAAAACAGAGTATCTCTATCAGAGATAAAAGCCTGAAATTGAGTTTATGGGAGCAAGAAAGCTATAGGGAGGGTACGGTGATGCCACCAGACCTAGAGTGGCAAAACCAGACAAGAGTGTCCTGTAAACACAGTTGCTGAACAAAAGAAGTTGAACCTAAAGAAAGAGGAAATAGTATGTCCCCCGGTGACACCATCTAATAAGAACAGCGGCTGCTCTGGGGCACTGGCCCATTATGTTAAAGTGATAATGGTGCAATTAGTTCTTTCTTCATTATCCCATGTTAACCCAAGGGTAAAATGGCACACTGAGCAAATATACTAAATTACATTAAAGTTCATGTTCAATTTGAAAATCTTAGCTGCTGGCTGCAGAGAGATTAGCAGACTCTAGCAACTTTTTCTTTTTTTTTTTAAACTGGTACTCCACCTCCACCCTAATGAAAAAGCTCAACCTTAGCACTGATTGTTTTTATCAGATGAAAGACAGGTTCCTGCAGGCAACCCTGAGTTGGCACTGTAAAGTTTCCAGAGAGAACTCTTGGCATGGGTTAGCAGAGTGAATCTTATGTAATAACCAATAAATATTTCTTGGCAAGAATGTTGGCATAGTGCTGGGCATAAGGATGATGGCCATTTATACCAAAAACAGTTTGCCTCTGGGATCCTGATCTAGTCAGCATCACTGGCATCATGAAGACAGTATTAGTGGGAAATTCAGAAGTGGGACCCCAGTGCCCTTGGTACCCTATCTGTGTGGAAATCCAGCTGGGTTTCGGCTCAGTGATGATCATTGAACTCCAGAACCTGCCAAGTGTTTCTAACATGTGGCTCTGTTGATCAAGCCTAAGTGGAGAGACTGAAGTCATGGGCTTATTAAAGTCACGTTTATCCATTTGACACATTTTTACTGATGACTTGTACTAGGTGTCAGACACCATACTCTCTTCTGGGTTCAGGAGGAAAAATATGAAACAGTTCTAAACTCAAGGAAATCACAGTGTGGGGTTGAGATAGACAAATATATACTGATATGTGAAGTCGTAGAATGAATTAATAAAGGAGGGCCACATCAGCTTATTGAAGCATTGTTTTAACGTGGTCTTTTCCAGCTATAAGAGACCAAAAATATACGTGTGTGTGGTGGGTGGGGGAACGCAACTTCTTCCCACATGTATAGGAGCCTTTGAGCCTGCCGTTTTGTCTAGGATTTTTTTAAAAACTTTAAATTTTACATTAAAGTGTAGCTGAGCAACAATGTTGTGATAGTTTCAGGTGCAAAGCAGAGCGACTCGGCTATACATATGTCTGGCATATAGCAGCAGCACAATAAACCATCAAGATATTTTTATTATTTGTACTGCTTCTATTGTTGTCACACAGATGTGATGTGTTTGCATTTCTCAGTTGTGTTCAACTCTGCGACCCCTTGGACTGTAGCCTGCCAGGCTCCTCTGTCCATGGACTTTTCATGGACTGTCCTGAACTGTCCATGGACTTTTCCAGAATACTGGAGTGGGTTGCCATTTTCTACTCCAGGGAGTCTCCCAACCCAGAGATCGAACATGTTTCTTGTGTCTCTCACCCATTCTCCCCAAAATGCCCCTCCCATCCAGGCTGCCACATAATGTTGAGCAAAGTTCCCTGTGCTATGCAGTAGGTCCTTTTTGTTTATCCATTTTGTATATAACAGTGTGTACATATGGATCTCAATTGTCAGGGATTTGGTAAAAACAAAACACTTGTTTTTCAGGACTGCAAATGACAGTTGCCAGACACAAAGTAAAACTGGCCTGTCCCAAAGAAAAGAGGTTTAGCTCCTCCTGGAATGAGTCAATAGGGTGATGAAACCATGTATGTCTAAACTGTACCACTGAGTCTTTCCTCAAAGCACCCAGAGAGGAGATACGCTCTCTGTTGAGGATGTACATTGTGTGGGGATGGGAGGTGTTCAGTGAACATGACAAGATGCACCTACGTTAAACACTGGCCCATCTTCAGATAGATCAGATGGTCATGGNTTGATGCAGGATGCTTGGGGCTAGTGCACGGGGATGATTTGGAGGGATGATGTGGGGTAGGAGGTGGGAGGGGGGTTCATGTTTGGAAGCTCATGTACACCCATGGTGGATTCATGTCAATGTATGCCAAAACCAATACAGTATTGTAAAATAAAGTAAAAATTAAAAAAAGAGAGAATAGATAACCACAGTGACCAAGATCAACAAAATTCAAAAGAGAATCACAGCAGGATGCTTCTCATAAAGTTGAAAAAGAAGGGAAGAAAGTGAGTTGATGAGAAATGTGTGTGCTAAGTCATTTCTGTCAAGTCCAATTCTTTGTGACGCTGTGGACTGTAGCCCGCCAGGTTCTTCTGCCCATGAGATTCTCCAGGCAAGAATACTGGAGTGGGTTGCCATGCCATCTTCCAGGGGATCATCCAAGCCCAGGGATTGATCCCATGTCTCTTATGTATCCTATAATGGCAGGCGGGAGTGCCACCTGGTAGGGTTATGTTGGATTAATAGCTATCTTACCAATTGTATCAGTTCTGTCTGCCTCCAGCATTTGGTACCAAACAAGTGTGGATTTCAGGAGAACAAGGATGTCTATTGTTTTTTAAGCCAATCATTACACCCTCCTTGCCTCTTAGCACTGTACAGAGCACCTGTTTCCATATATTTTAAGTCCATTTAATATGTCATCAACACAATTCCTGGAACAGTAAGTGTTTAACTTTATGTTGTTTAAAGTATAAAATTAGAGTTGTGTGTTTTTAGTTGTTTAAGGAATATATAGAAGAAGGCACCCCACTCCAGTATTCTTGGCTGGAAAATCCCGTAGACGGAGGAGCCTGGTAGGCTACAGTCCTTAGGGTTGCTGAGAGTCGGACACAACTGAGCAGCTTCACTTTCCCTTTTCACTTTTATGCATTGGAGAAGGAAATGGCAGCCCACTCCAGTGTTCTTGCCTGGAGAATCCCAGGGATGGGGGAGCCTGGTGGGCTGCCATCTCTGGGGTCACAGAGAGTTGGACATGACTGAAGCGACTTAGCAGCAGCAGCATCTGTTTTCACTCGCTCATCCATGATCTAAACTATTAAGTTTCTTGAGGTACAAGTATAGAATTGTGGTGTGTGTGTGTGTGTGTGTGTGTGTGTGTCTAAGTGTGTGTAAGAGAGAGAAACTGACTTGTAAATGGCAATGTGTCCAAAAATACTCCATATGTGATGAATTACAACTTTCTAGTGACTGTCACAGGGTTTAACAGGTCATTGGTTCCTAATTAGTGCCTACAGATGAACATACTCTCTCATTTAGAGACACTCAGCTAAGGAACATTCCAATTCTAGCAGCACCTAGACTAAAACCCTTCTTACCTTCAGTTGGAGTCTGGATATCGACATCTGCAAAGATCATGCATTGATTTACTTGAAAAACATTACCTGTGTGGCCAAGTTCTAATTGGATTCCATCTTATCATGAAAGAGATTGTACAATGTTTCCTCTGGTGCTGTTGCTCTGGCAGTTCCCCCAGTAACATTCTGCCTTGCTACCATTCTTTCAAACCCACACCCAGAGGAGTCTGGGATGTGGAAGTATTAACATTTAGATTAATTTCTCACGGCAGTTAGGTTATTGGATTTCTCCCTCTTGCCAACACTCCTTAAACTGCTGTAACTATCACAGTCTCCAGTGGACCTCTTAAATAGAAAGCGTTGGTGGAATAATGTCTACTGAAAAGGATTGTATCATTTCTGTCTACCTCCAGCATTTGGCACAAAAACATTATAATGAAATATATTTGTAAAAATGTCAGTATTTGTATTCCAGGGATCTTTGAAAGATAATTTAGTCCTTCCATGACTCTAAGTAGAACAGCTGCTTGGCCAGGCCAGAGATGTAAATGTCATGACATATGTGAAACAAATTGTCCTCTTGTGCTTAAACTTTTTCTGCTGAAATCAAACATATATTTAAAGAGTAAAATTCTTTTAAAAATAAGATTTGGAGAAAATTGGGAACTTTTATTGTTGATATTAGATGATAATATGTTGGTATTATTCCCTAATATATAGTTGAAATTCATTTATGTGTAATGAGTATAAATTTCATTCCACATATCTCAGTAAAAGAAATACCACATCAATTCATTTCTCTGTATCAAACTGAATTCAAATCTGATACCTACTATTCCATCTGTTAAGTTTTGAGGCACCTTCCCTCTCTCCCTCAGAAGAAATGGAGTAACCATCATGGTCAACAAGAGAGTCTGAAATGTAGTACTTGGATGCAATCTCAAAAACGACAGAATGATCTCTGTTCGTCTCCAAGGCAAACCATTCAATATCACAGTTATCCAAGTCTATGCCCCAACCAGTAATGCTGAAGAAGCTGAAGTTGAATGGTTTTATGAAGACCTACAAGACCTCTTAGAACCAACACCCAAAAAAGATGCCCTTTTCATTAGAGGGGACTGGAATGCTAAAGTAGGAAATAAAGAAACACCTGGAGTAACAGGCAAATTTGGCCTTGGAATACGGAAT
>SJYV01032460.1:358134-370015 GCA_006410875.1 Neotragus pygmaeus | reverse complement strand
AGCAGAGACATTACTTTGCCGACTAAGGTCCATCTAGTCAAGGCTATTGTTTTTCCTGTGGTCACTTATGGATGTGAGAGTTGAACTGTGAAGAAGGCTGAGCACTGAAGAATTTATGCTTTTGAACTGTGGTGTTGGAGAAGACTCTTGAGAGTCCCTTGGACTGCAAGGAGATCCAACCAGTCCATCCTAAACGAGATCAGCCCTGGGATTTCTTTGGAAGGAATGATGCTGAAGTTGAAACTCCAGTATTTTGACCACCTCATGCAAGAGTTGACTCATTGGAAAAGACTCTGATGCTGGGCAGGATTGGGGGCAGGAGGAGAAGGGGACGACCGAGGATGAGATGGCTGGATGGCATCACGGACTCAATGGACGCTAGTCTGAGTGAACTCTGGGAGATGGTGATGAACAGGGAGGCCTGGCGTGCTGCAATTCATGGGGTCGCAGAGAGTCAGACACGACTGAGCTCCTGGACTGAACTGAACTCCCTCTCCTTAATTTTACTCAAGGACCAGATTATCCTGTATGTCTCTGGGTCATGGCCAGAGAACAGTCATGACCAGCTCCCGCCATGGCCCTGTAGGGAGCTCACCGTCCAAACTTGCTGACTCATTGGTGGAGGGTGAGTGCCCCTGGGGACTGAGTGTGCACCTGCTGACAGTTTCTGACAGCTCCTGAATAATGATGAAAATGTCACTGAAATGATAACAAGAGAATAGACTCTTCATTCAAACATGTCTCATGGTATTGCTTCTCAGTACTTAAGACACATAACTGCAGACACGTAACTTGAGCCGTGCAGTGATAGCCAGTTGTTAGAGCACAATTTAACTGCTAGAAGAGCGAAATAGTGAGAAGATAGTCAGACTGCCATTTCATAAAAAGCTTTGTTCTTCCACCATATCAACAGGGTAGATCTTATCTGCCAAGTTAGATCCTGAATACTTTCACCTGTTTCCCCTTTTCCACTTCATCCTCACCCTTCACTGGGCCTCTAGTAAAGGACCTGTAAAAATGCAACCTACCAGATAAGTATAGGACTCTCCACTTACAGAGTTGCCTCCCTTAAAAGGAAATGTCAAACTTGTTTTCTTGTTCCACTTGAAGAAGCTCACTTGAGTTCAGTCTGCATTGGCCATCTGTGGTTGTCCCCCTAGTAAACGTGCACCATTGCCATCAGCTTCTGATTCTTGTTTGGAGATCCATCATGTTCCAGAGAAGCTGATCTGATTCTTAGAATATACTGACATTGATCATTATTCACTGTGAGCCTTTTGATGGGCAAGAGATGTTCTTACTCATTTCCTGCCTCTATCATAGGTTCTGTGTACTTTAGCCTCAGAGGTGGGATTTTCTCAGTATTCCTGTTCTTCCCTCTGGGCTGCCAAATTCTGTCTTGTATCAGGGAGTCTTGTTTGAGAGCAAGTTTCCTACCCTTCATTCAGTGGTGATGATTTAGGACTTCAGATGAGTTTCCTGACATCCCCTTAGTGGATGGTGGTTCTGGTCTAGGACTGGGAGGTGAGAGTTTCCCACCCTTTTGTAGAAGGAAATTTTTCTTATTCCACTGAGATTCCATTCTTTCTTATCCAACTGAGAAGAAAATATACATTTTATAAAAATTTTTTTTAAATTTTCTTTTGATGAGATTGTGGCAAAACAGACTTTCTTCAATGTTGCTGGGCAGAGTGCTAATATATCTGACCTGAATGGAGGGGAAATTTGATGACATGAAAGAAAATTATAGAGGTATATGCCTTTTAGGAATCTACTTCTAAAATATACTGGAACAAATATGAAGCAATGTATTTGCAGGATTTTTTATTGTACCATATTTATAAAACAATGGAATCATCTGGTTAAATAAATGTATCTATACAATAGAGTGTTAAGCTGCCATTTTAAAAAATGAAAGAAAATATTTGACATATATGACCACATATATAGAGACATCTCTAGGATAGATGGTCAAATGGAAAAGTAAGAACAAAAGGAAGGGAAGTAGATGACATGGTTAACTTTATATGATATCTCGGCTAGGCTGTGGTGCTCACTTGTTTGGTCAAATACTAATCTAGATGTTGCTGTGGAGGCATTTTCTAGATATGATTAACATTTACAATCAGTTGGCCTTAGTGAAAGTTAAAGTCACTCAGTCGTGTCCAACTCTTTGCGACCCCATGGACTATACAGTCCATGGAATTCTCTAGGCCAGAACACTGGAGTGGCTGGTGTTTCTCTTCTCCAGGGGATCTTCCCAACCCAGGGATTGAACCCAGGTCTCTGGCATTGCAGGCAGATCTTTTCCAATTGAGCTCTCAGGCAAGTTGGCCTTAAGGAAAGCAGGTTAGCATCTACAATGTAGGTGAGCCTCAACCAATCAGCTGAAGGCCACTGGAGCAAAATTCAGGTTTCTCAGAGAAGGAATTCTGCCTCTAGACTAACACAGAATTCTTGCCCGAGTTTCTAGCCTGTTGACCTGCCCTACAGGTTTCAGACTCAAGACTGTAACATTAGCTCTTTTCTGAATTTCTAACCTGTGAATTTTATGTGTCCTATTGGTTCTTTTCCTTTGGAGAACCCTGATTGTTACAGTAGATAAATAAAATATTAGATACAGTATGCTGCTTTCAATGTATAAGGTAAAATATCAGAAGAATAAACTAGAAATTATCCCACCCACAAAAAATAGATCAACCGAAGGAGACAATGGGTACAGATAAAGAAAAAAATGGAAATTAGATCTATTTACACCTTAATAAACTTGTTTCTTACTTCAAATACATTTTTTTGTTTGTTTATTTTGAAATCAGGCAAAGTTTGATCTCTTAATTTAGCATCCTTTTAAAATGCATAACTATTACTATCTAAATAACATAGTATCTAGTCTTATACATTTTTGACTTTTTATAAAGATGGAGTCATACTTTGGTTTTCAACTTGACTTTTTCCTCTAAAGTGTTTTTTCCTGATATCTGTTTATGTTGATATCTATTTATTCCTTTTTCTCTATTTTATAGCGTTGTATTATGTAAATATACCACACTTTTTCAATTCTTTTGTAGTTGATACTTCCGTAGAAATTCTTGTACAAATTTTATTGCAGAAGGGCAAAAATTTCCCTAGGGTATTTGATTAGGAAGAGAATTGCAGAATAGGGTAGAGGATAAGTGAATGTGAATATCTTCCATTTCCTAGAGTAATAGCAGTTTGCTTCATGTGGTTGTACCAATTTGCATTTCTAACTGGAAGTATAGGAATGAGTTTTCATTCTGCATTCTTCCACATCCTTACCAACACTTGTTATTGGCAGCTTTTCTAATTCTTGCTGACCTGGCAGTTAGAAAATTGTTAAATTTCAGTAACTTTATTACTTGTCTTTAGGTCTTCCATTACTTAGTATTTAAAGTTCTATTTCTCTCAATTTTTTGTTCTTTTTGATTTCTTAATGGTTGATGTTTTTAATTAGAGTTATTTTATAGTCTCTTTAGATTTCTTGTTATCCAAAGTTCTTGGGGGTTTTAACCATCCTATTATGTTTAATTTTCATTAATGATGGAGAGTTTCCTGTGTGTTTAATACTTTTAAAATTATGTTCTTTTCTCAGTGGTGCTTTATCTGGTAGAATCTTGGGCAATTGAGGCTCATATATCTGTCTACAGTGTTTTTGCTCTGGCTTCCGGTGAGCACTCTAAGAATGGGCACTTAAGTAGCCTGGGACCAACTTTACGTTAGTTACTTGACCTGAGGGTTTCAGAAACACTGATTAAGTTTCAACCTCAAATCTAAGGCTTGGTGCCAAGATAACTTTAATGCTGTAGAAAAAGAAAGATATTCATTGAGCATGTATCATTTACCTACAGTTGTCCCAAGTCTGTTCTAAAAGGAAGTTCTGAAAGATTTTTGATCCCAGTTAGAAAAGAATAGTGTGTCTTGCGGAGAAGGTAATGGTAACCCACTCCAATACTCTTGCCTGGAAAATCCCATGGACTGAGGAACCTGGTAGGCTGCAGTCCATGGGGTCGCTAAGAGTCGGACAGGACTAGGGACTTCACTTTCGCTTTTGACTTTCATGCATTGGAGAAGGAAATGGCAACCCACTCCAGTGTTCTTGCCTGGAGAATCCCAGGGATGATGGAGCCTGGTGGGCTGCCGTCTATGTGGTCTCACAGAGTCGGACACGACTGAAGCAACTTAGCAGCAGCAGCAGCAGCAGCAGTGTCTTGAACTCTGTTCCCTTAAAAATAATTACATTATAGAGCTGGAGTTACATAAATCTTCAAGATAATTAACTTGTAATGATTTATTTTTATTCTTTTTAAAAATATCCTGTATGTTCTAAGTATACATGAATATAGCTACAATATCTCTTATTTTACTAACTTTTGTGGGGGTTTTTTAAGCCAAATATGTAGTAGTTCAACAAACCACCTTCTCATTTCCTTTTAGGTGAGTGAAGAAATGCTGAATAGTTATTTCAAAAATTATAAAGTAATTCATCTAGCAGGAAATACCTGAAATGTAGGTAGTCTGTTAATTGAGTCAAATTAAAGCTAAAACAAACAAACAAACAAAAACAGCACAAATGTCCCTAAAGTAACTATTTTTTCCAAACCTAAATGTATGATATACACTTTGCAGTCAAGGCTGGCTTTGTCTTGTTTCTATCAATTCTATGGCTTTCTTTCTATTCTTCTTTGCCCTATTTTTGGTGAAAATTACTTCTCTAACAGGCCAAGTAGATGTTTCTCATCTATCCTCTTTAAAAACAAAATTCTGTTTTTGTGATAGGATTTTTTTCAGGCGTTTTTTCTTGTATTAACTTAGACATTAAGTTCCTAATACTTCCACTAGGCAGTGTTACGAAATATTAAAGAATATGTGTAAGGAATATTTTTTCAAGAAAATTAAGTATGGCTCCATAATATACAATTTTTACCTAAAAAGAAAAACTCTTGTGATAAATGTCCAATTGCTTTTCCCTATCTTTCCACCTATCCTAAAAGAAAAAAAAAAAAAATTGCTTATCTGGAGATCAGTGATATAGTATAATAACAATGCAAACATTTTTTAAAAAGTAAAAAGTTGTTGAATAGTGGCCCCCTCCAAATACATTCTCTTTAAAACTCATATTTTAAATACACTGCGGTTATCCCTGTGTTTTGAGAGTAATACCTACCAGTTCTCAATTTGGACGTTACTTCTGCTCGGGGATCACTGTGAGCTCTGTCTACATTCTCTCTCCACCAGCACCTTGAATTTCCTTTATTTGAGTATGAATAGCACTGTATCATAATCTCCTGTTATTTGCAGCTGTCACAAATACATTACTGACAAGCACATGGCATTCTTTCCAGTATGCTTTTCTTAGTCTTTGAAAGTGTTTGTTATAATCAGTGTGTCAAAAGAATAAAAGGATTACAGATATTCACCTTATTGACTCTAAATAAATAAGAAAAGATTCTAAAAGGATTTTAGAGCTAAAATAACCCAGGAAAATTGGCTTATTGTAGTCAAAGATACTTCAATTAAAAAATTCTAGAAAAAAATATTGATCTATCTATTCACATGTACAGCTGAGGAAATTGAAAACTAGGAAAGGAAAGTAGCTGCCCAAAGAGGTGGTTATTGATAAACCTGCTGCTGCTTGGAGAAGGAAATGGCAATCCACTCCAGGACTATTGCCTCAAAAATCCCATGGACAGGGGAGCCTGGTAGGCTACAGTCCATGGGGTCGCAAAGAGTCGGACATGACTGAGCGAGTTCATTTCACTTCACTTCACTACAACTTACTCCTACAAGTTGAGAAAATTATCAGCAGGTAGAAGCAGGGTTTCTACTTCTAACTCCAGAGCCCACTTTCCAATCTGCACCCCAAACTCAGGACCCTTCCCCTAGATGGGAGACTGCTGGACTGGCTGTTTAAATGGTTCAGTTCATTTCAGTCACTCTGTTATGTCTGACTCTTTGCGACCCCATGGACTGCAGCACACCAGGCTTCCCTATACATCAAAAACTCCCAGAGCTTGCTCAAATTCATGTCCATAGAGTCGGTGATGCCATCTGACCATCTTTTCCTCTGTCATCCCCTTCTCCTCCTGCCTTCAATCTTTCCCAGCATCAGGGTCTTTTCTAAGGAGTAAGTTCTAAGCATCAGGTGGCCAAAGTATTGCAGCTACAGCTTCAGCATCAGTCGTTCCAATGAATATTTAGGACTGATTTCTTTTCGGATGGGATGGTTGTATCTCCTTGCAGTCCAGGGGACTTTCAAGAGTCTTCTCCAACACCACAGTTCAAAAGCATCAATTCTTCTACACTCAGCTTTCTTTATAGTCCAACTCTCACATCCATACATGACTATTGGCTTTCACTAGATGGACCTTTGATGGCAAAGTAATGTCTCTGTTTTTTAATATGCTGTCTAGGTTGATCATAGAGTTTCTTCAAAGAGGCAAGCATCTTTTAATTTCATGGCTGCAGTCACCATCTGCAGTAATTTTGGAGCCTCAAAAAATAAAGCCTCTCACTATTTCCATTGGTTCCCTATCTATTTGCCATGAAGTAATGAGACTGGAAGGAGAAGGCAATAGCATCTCACTCCAGTATTCTTGCCTGGGAAATCCCATGGACAGAGGAGCCTGGTGGGCTGCAGTCCATGGGGTTGTGAAGAGTCAGACATGACTGAGTGACTTCACTTTCACTTTCATGCACTGGAGAAGGAAATGGCAACCCACTCCAGTATTCTTGTCTGGAGAATCCCAGGGACAGAGGAGCCTAGCGGGCTGCCGTATATGGGGTCACAGAGAGTCAGACATGACTGACGAGACTTAGTAGCAGCAGCAGTGAGACTGGATGCCATGATCTTAGTTTTCTGAATGTTGAGTTTTAAGCGAGCTTTTTAACTCTCCTCTTTCACTTTTATCAAGAGGCTCTTGAGTTCTATGCTTTCTGCGTATCTGAGTTTATTGATATTTCTCCCCAGAAATTCTTGATTCCAGCTTGTGTGTCATCCAGCCCAGCATTTTACATGATGTGTGTACTCTGCATATAAGTTAAATAAGCAGGATGACAAAATACAGCCTTTACACACTCCTTTCCTAATTTGGAACCAGTCTGTTGTTCCATGTTTGGTTTTAACTGTGCTTCTTGACCTGTGCTTCATCTCCTGTTTGACCACTTCTAAGTTACCTTGATTCATGGACCTAACATTCCAGATTCCTATGTAGTATTGCTCTTTACAGCATTGGACTCTACTTCCATCACCAGCCACATCCATAACTGGACATTGTTTTCAGTTTTGCAAACAGATTTCTCAGGAGGCAGGTAAAGTGGTCTGGTATTCCTATCTCTTGAAGAGTTTTCCACAGTTTGTTGTGATCTACACAGTGAAAGGCGTTGGCATAGTTAATAAAGCAGAAATAGATGTTTTTCTGAACTCTCTTGCTTTTTTGATGATCCAACGGATGTTGGCAATTTGATCTCTGGTTCCTCTGCCTTTTCTAAAACCAGCTTGAACATCAGGAATTTCATGGTTCACATATTGCTGAAGCCTAGCTTGGAGAATTTTGAGCATTACTTTACTAGCATGTGAGATGAGTGCAATTGTGCAGTAGTTTGAAGATTCTTTGGCATTGCCTTCCTTTGGAATTGGAATGAAAACTGACCTTTTCCAGTCCTGTGGCCACTGCTGAGTTTTCCAAATTTGCTGTCATATTGAGTGAAGCACTTTGACAACATTACCTTTTAGGATTTGAAATAGCTCAGCTGGATTTCCCTAACCTCCACTAGCTTTGTTTGTAGTGATGCTTTCTAAGGCACACTTGACTTCGCACTCCAGGATGTCTGGCTCTAGGAGAGTGATCATACCATTGTGGTTATCAGGTCATTAAGATCTTTTTTGTACAGTTCTTCTGTGTATTCTTAGCACCTCTTTTTAATATCTTCTACTTCTGTTAGGTCCATACCATTTCTGTCCTTTATCGAGCCCATCTTTGCATGAGGTGTTCACTTGGTATCGCCAGTTTTCTTGAGGAGATCTCTAGTCTTTCCCATTCTGTTNACAAAAAGACTATATATGTGTTTGCTTTAAAAATAGGGTCTCTCTCTCTCTCTCTTTTTTTTTTTTTGAAAAGTAACAGTAGGTTATAAAAATTAGAGAAATAGAGGACTTAAAAATTTAAGATAGTTAAAAAAAAAAGAAGAAAAAAATCACACAACAACATCAACACAAAACAAAAATAGTAAAGATATATCTGGCCCTTTCTCTGGTTTTGTGGGCAGTGTGGGGTCACTTCCAAGGCAGTTCCCTGTGTTTAGCTTCTTCTGTTTGCTGGTCTCTTCAGTGTCTGATTTCTGACTTGACACAGGGAGGGTGGGCGTGTGCTCATAGTGTCTCATCCATGCTGGGCCTGCTCCTTCTCACACTGCACACCACTCAGGTTCTATGTTGCTCCACCAGGAACCGTCTGAAGCCAGCCCTAGGCTTCATGCACCTCCCTGGCCTAAGCCGCTCAGGCTCGGTGCTCAGGTAGCCCTCAGAGGTGCAGATTCAGTTGCACNTCTTATCTCTCCTTGCTATTCTTTAGAACTCTGCTTTTAGTTTGGTATATCTTTCATTTTCTCCTTTGCTTTTAGCTTCTCTTCTTTTCTCAGCTATTTGTAAGGCCTCCTCAGACAACCATTTTGCCTTTTTGCATTTCTTTTTCTTGGGAATGGTTTTAATCACTGCCTCCTGTACAGTGTTATAAACCACCACCCATAGTTCTTCAGGCACTCTGTCTATTATCTAATCCTGTGAACCTATTTGTCACTTCCACTACATAATAGTAAGGGATTTGATTTAGGTCATACCTGAATGGTCTACTGGTTTTCCCTACTTTCTTCAGTTTAATTCTGAATTTGGCAATAAGGTGTTCATGATGTGATCCACAGTCAGCACCTAGTCTTGTTTTTGCTGACTGTATAGAGCTTCTCCATTTTTGGCTGAAAGATTATAATCAATCTGATTTCAGTATTGACCACTGGGTAATGTGCATGTATAGAGTCTTTTCTTGTGTTGTTGAAAGAGGGTGTTTGCTATGACCAATGCATTCTCTTGAAAAAACTGTTAGCCTTTGCCCTGCTTCATTCTGTACCCAAGGCCAAATTTGCCTGTTACTCCAGGTATCTCTTGACCTCCTTCTTCTGCGTTCCAGTCCCCTGTGATGGAAGGACATCTTGTTTGGGTGTTAGTTCTNAAACTGTTAGCCTTTGCCCTGCTTCATTCTGTACCCAAGGCCAAATTTGCCTGTTACTCCAGGTATCTCTTGACCTCCTTCTTCTGCGTTCCAGTCCCCTGTGATGGAAGGACATCTTGTTTGGGTGTTAGTTCTGGAAGGTCTTGTAGGTCTTCATAGAACTGTTCAACTTCAGCTTCTTCAGCATTACTGGTTGGGGCATAGACTTGGATTACTGTGATACTGAATGATTTGCCCTGGAAATGAAGACAGATCATTCTGTCATTTTTGAGCTTACACTCAAGTACTGCTTTCTGGACTCTTTTGTTGACTATGAGGCTACTCCATTTCTTCTAAGGGATTCTTGCCCACAGTAGTAGATATAATGGTCATCTGAATTAAATTTGCACTTTCCAGTCCATTTTAGTTCACTGACTCCTAAAATGTCGACATTCACTCTTACCATCTCCTGTTAGACCACTTCTAAGTTACCTTGATTCATGGACCTAACGTTCCAGATTCCTATGCCGTATTGCTCTTTACAGCATTGGACTCTACTTTCATCACCAGTCACATCCACAACTGGACATTGTTTTCAGTTTTGCTCCATCTCTTCATTTTTTCTCCACTCTTCTCCAGGAGCATATTGACCTGGTGAGTTCATATTTCAGTGTCATATCTTTTTGCCTTTTCATGTTGTTCATGGGGTTCTCAGGGCAAGAATACTGAAGTGGTTTGCCATTCTCTTCTTCAGTGGACCAAATTTTGTCAGAACTTTCCACCATGATCAGTCCATCTTGTGTGGCCCTACATGGCATGGCTCATAGTTTTATTGAGTTAGACAAGGTTGTGGTCCATGCTATCAGTTTGATTAGTTTTCTATGATTGTGGTTTTCATTCTGTGTGCCCTCTGATGGATAAGGATAAGAGGCTTATGGAAGCTTCCTGTTTGGAGAGACTGACTGGGTTGGGGGGAACGTGGATATTCTTCTGATGGGTGTGCCATGCTCAGTAAGTCTTTAATCCAATTTTCTGTTGATGGGAAGGACTGTGGTCCCTCCCTGTTGTTTGTACCTCCAAACTATGGTGGAGGTAATGAGGATAATGGTGACTTCCTTCAAAAGGCCCCATGCACCACTGCTGAACTCAGTGGCCCCACCCTGCAGCAGGCCACTGCCCACCCACGCCTCCACCAGAGATTCTTAGACACTCACAGGCATGTCTGGGTCAGTCTCTTGTGGGGTTATTGGTTTAAATGGATATTGGTTCATAACTCTACAAGTCAAAAATTTCTGAACAGATGGGGGTTAAATTCAAATTTAGGAAGAAGATAAGCAGAGGACTACCTCAATTGTAGTAATAACCTGAAGGAAAAAAAAATGAATCCATTTTATAGGACATCAAGGATTTAACTTAGTATACTATATTCTATGAATATTAAAAACCACACAATATCTACATTGGACCTTTAGACTCTGTCAAAGAAAATCACTCTTGGAAGATTATGTATTTCTCATATAAAATATTTCTGAATATTGAACATATTTAAGAGTATAAATGTTATGCTTATGAAACTTGGAATATGACTCTGCCTTGTTTAAATTTTTGTGAGCAGTTTGTGAAAAGAAGGAGCAACTTCTCAGGTAGTTTGGGGTGTAGTTTGGAGGGGTTATATAGGGTCTCTTGGCTGCCCAGCTTGTGCCTAAAGAGTGGCTGGATGTTGAAGAGATAAGCAGGTGGCCCTCCTATCTACAGACTTGAAGCCTGTCTTTAGATGTCTGAAATGAACATGGCATTAGCATGAACCTTAACTCCTTCTATTCATTCTCTACCGATAGTGCTGATTCTACTTAGGAAATTTCCCTTCCACAACTTCTGAAATAAAATGTTTAAGCAATTTATTTGTTTAGATATTATGGGGGTGGGGGGAGGAGAAGAAGGAAGAGACAAATATGGATTGTTTATAGTCCTCTCCTTTTTAGTTATTCTACAGGTTGAGTAAATCAGAAGGTAGTCAAGAAAGAGAGTCAGAAACCTTCTCCAAGTGAAGCTATTATACTAAAAGTGACAGAGTCAGTTCTTCCTGCAGGCCTATTAAGTGTGTATGACTTTACTTAATCCTCAGATTCATATATGAGGTAGATACCTCAGTTATCCATTTTACCAATAAGAAGATGCTGAAAGTTTAATATGCGTAATATTCTATAGCTGATAATTTTCTTTCTAGAATCTGAGTTAGCTGTAACCATTTTTTATGGTGCATTAAAAGTATTTCGGCTGAGTGCAGAAGAATTGATGCTTTTGAACTGTAGTGTCGGAGAAGACTCTCGAGAGTCCCTTGGACTGCAAGGAGATCCAACCAGTCCATTCTGAAGGAGATCAGCCCTGGGATTTCTTTGGAAGGAATGATGCTAAAGCTGAAACTCCAGTACTTTGGCCACCTCATGCGAAGAGCTGACTCATTGGAGAAGACTCTGATGCTGGGAGGGATTGGGGGCAGGAGGAGAAGGTGACGACCGAGGATGAGATGGCTATGTGGCATCACAGACTCGATGGACATGAGTCTGAGTGAACTCCGAGAGATGGTGATGAACAGGGAGGCCTGGCGTGCTGCAATTCATGCGGTCGCAAAGAGTCAGACACGACTGAGCGACTGAACTGAA
>SJYV01032460.1:304811-354920 GCA_006410875.1 Neotragus pygmaeus | reverse complement strand
AATGATGCTAAAGCTGAAACTCCAGTACTTTGGCCACCTCATGCGAAGAGTTGACTCATTGGAAAAGACTCTGATGCTGGGAAGGATTGGGGGCAGGAGGAGAAGGGGATGACCGAGGATGAGATGACTGGATGTCATCACGGACTCGATGGACACGAGTCTGAATGAACTCTGAGAGATGGTGATGAACAGGAGGGCCTGGCGTGGTGCAATTCATGGGGTCGCAAAGAGTCGGACACGACTGAGCAACTGAACTGAACTTAAATAATTTCACAAGCTAGTAGTAGAGAATAATGGCTTAACAAGCCAACAAATAAATAACATACTCCAAACAAATGATAGATTAGTTACATTACTGTTCCCCAGAGGGGAGATGAGGGGATAAAGTCCAAATGTACTTTGAGGACTATCTTTATGGAGTTGGTTCTCAGAGAAAAATGGTTTAACCATCTGTTGGCCAAACAAAAGTAAAACCTTCAAGTTGCTAGAGCATATTGCTAGGGAATGATGTGGTGATGTTGACAGGCAAGATGATTGTCTTCACAGAGCTGCTACACCAATGCCAGTAAAAGAAGAGCCTTTCTCATGGCAGGAGCTAATGCCTCAAAGTCTTTGGAGAGGTATTTAGATAGCCAAGGGTGGCCTTGCTCAAACCAGCCACTCTTAAATAGTCGTCACAAATGTGGGTGTTTACAGTCTAAATGTTCCCTCTCCATAGTTGCTTTTTAATAGGTGCTTGATAAGCCCCCAGGAGAACCCCTCTGCACCTGAGCTAGAGGACTTATCAGAAAACACAGACACATTGACATCCTGATGCATAATTTCCCTTTACTATATCAAAATGATAATTTCATTCTTGAAAACAATTTCACTCTTAAAAACATCATCATTTTTTCTTATAAACAAATGCATTTGAAATCATATCAAACCACTGCGTAGCACTGTCTTTTATATTAGGTGAGTGAAACAGCATCTGCTTGGGTTCTAGCTGCCAATATTTCCCTCCAGGAACTGAGATCTGGATTGGAGAAAGGGGAGAAGGTGGGGGAGCATTGCCTGGGGTAACTCAGAGTGCAAAATAGCTGAGGATCTATGTATTCAGTGAACTTTATGGCGTTATTACATACTGCTTGTTATAGCAATTCCTGTTCTTTTGAGGATCTCTTCTCTAATACATTAGAGGTTGCAGAATAAAAAGACATCATTTCAAGCATATGCAGGCATACCTCAGAGATATTGTGGGCTTGATTCCAGAGTTAAACAACAGTCACAAAAATAATACAATTTACTCTTTAATCAAATTCCTCAAATGTTAGCATTTAATACATGTGCTTTGTTTTCTCTTTTGAGTCCTTTTATACATGTGTATCTATTAAATGTATACAAATATTATATAATGTAATAAATATAAACCTCTGGACAAGGTACTGAGTAACTTACAGATATAATTATCCTTTACCCACTAAACACATCAGTGTGTCTTTCCTAAAAACAAAGACACTCTCTTTTATAATACAATTTTCAAAATCAGGAAATTAACACTGGTACAATACTACTACCTGATATACAGACTTTATTCAAATTTTACCAATTGCTTAATTAAATAGCTTTCATAGAGAAAAGAAAAAAAAGTCAACAAAAGCAAAAGTTTTCTGTTCCACGTTCCAGTCCACACACTTCATTTGAGTGTTGTCTCTTTAGTCTCCTTTAGTCTGGTAGTTTCTACGTCTTTGTCTCTCATAACCTTGACATTTTTGTAGAATGTCCTTTGATTTCTGTCTTTGGAAAACATAATTTTCTTGGTACTATATTTGAGTCATAAGTTTCTGTCAGAAATATCTCAGAAATGATGTTGTGTCCTTTCCAGCAAATCAAATCAGTAGGCATATTATATCTACTGGAATTGTTTGTGGTGCTGTCAACTTTCAGCACTTGACTTTGTCAGTGTCTACAAGTTTTCTCCACCATAAAGTTGCTACTTTGCCCCTCATAATTAGAAAATATTAATACTTTGAGACTATGAAAATAATCTGTTTCTCATTTAGGACTCACCTGTTAGATTTAGCATCAATCAATGGTTCTAGCCTGAGACAATTATTACTGTGGTGATTCACAAATGGTGACTTTTAAATCTCATCATTCCTTTCTACATTTTAGTTGGCATTGTAGTGTAGAAAGGGTGTGTGTTTTGTTTTGTTTTGTTTTTTTTTTTGCCTATCTCCCATCTAATTTTCTCATTTATTGTCTCTTGGATTCTTATTTGTTGGACAATATCTATTGATATGACTTATTACTTTTTCTCAGATTTTCCTAGAGTTGGCCAGGGGGGATTCACTTTCAACTAGTTTCTATGTCCTTTGATGTATATTAATCATCCTTGAGTATTCTTGCCTGGAGAATCCCATGGACAGAAGAACCTGGCAGGCTTCAGTCCATGGGGTCGCAAAAAGCTGGACATGACTGAAGCAGCTGAACCCACATACACAGTCATTCTTTGAGCACTTTCTTACTAATGGAAAGCTCCAGGTTCATATTTCACTTGGTCTGTCCTAGTCCTGGAGTCAGCCTTTCTCCAAAGAACCATAGGTCCTTTCATTGAGGGCCATATTTAAAAACTGTGATCTGGACATGACAAGTTACTGGGTGTCGATGCTTATAAGTCCCCTAAGTAGACTTACATAAGAACTCCATAGATATTTGTGGTTATGTACATCAAAAGACATACACACCTGTATCTAGAACTGTGACTTCATACTGCTATTTCCAATGTTATAGAGTTCTTCAAATTTATAATTCTTTTCTCTGACATTGAGAAACTTAACTCTAATTATCCAAAATGTATTATTTCCTTAGTCCTATAGTACATGTAATTTTAGTATTTCTAACTAGTATTTGAATTTGCAATGCTTAATTTGGTCAATTTAGTTTTGCTAAAACTGAAAAACGCATCTATTGTCTAGCATCTACTCTGTGTTTACTGTTTCTGTTTTTAGCTTGAGGGTAGAGGGCAAAAGTAAGGTATTCAGTAGTTAACTTGGAAAGGTTCAGTTTTCTTCTTCACTGGGATTATGTTACTCATTTGAATTAATTACGTTCATTAGTTTCTGTTTCTACTCCATTTTATCTCCCCAATCCTTGTCGATTTTATTTATATTTTATGTACACTAAAAATATATTTTAATAGTCAGTTCTGTACAAAAAATTATACTCAAAAGTGTCACTTCTCCAACCTCTGCCATTCCTTTTTGTCCAGTTCCCAGTCCTTCATCCCCTTTATCCTGCACCTGCACCATAGGAAATCAGTCTCTTCCATTTCTAGTTTATCATTTCTATGTTTCTTCTTGTGTAAATGAGATTTCTACAAGTTTTTTTTTCCCCTTCTTACCTAAAGGCAACTTGTAGCTTCTTTTTTGCACTTTGATATTTTATTTTTCCACATAACACAGTATTTTTACCATCCTTTCTAATAGCTGTAAGATTTGCCCTGATGTTCCTTCTTTCATTCCTGATGTTGATAATTGTGCTTTCTCCCTGTTTTTTCCATATAATTTTTTTTATAAGGGGTTGATCTTTTTAAATAATCTTTTCAAAGAAACTGCCTTGGGTTTTTGTCTTATCTACTCTTTGTTTTTCATCTCATTTATTTCAGCTCTTTTCTGTACAATTTCCTTTCTTCTGCTTATGTTGAACGTAATTTGCCTAGGTTTTTAAGGATGGAAGCAGACTGTTGATGAAAGAATGCATCTCCCTTTCTAAGATAAGCATGTAGGTCTGCACATTTCTCACCGGCTGCTCTTTTAGTATATGCAGCACATTTCTGTGTGATGTGTTTTCACTGTCACTCAGTTTGAAATACTTTTTAAAATCTCTGTAACTTTGATCCATGCATTGCTTCTATGTGGACTGTTTAATTTCCAAATACATAGGGTTTTATAGATTTTTTAAACTATATTTATTTTTAAATTGAAGGATAATTGCCTTACAGGATTTTGTTGGGTTTTTTTTGTCAAATATTTTTTTATTGATTTCTGTTTGATTCCAGTGTCAAAGAATACAGACCCTAATACAGCAATCTTTTAAAACATTTTGAGAATATTTTTAATGGCTTAGCACATAGTCTCTTTTTTGAACATTCAATGTACATCTGAAGAGTATGTTGTCTTCTTATAATTGCTATTTGCTGAGCGTAGTGCTCTGTAACTGTTATCTAGGTCAAGGTAGTTAATAATGCTCTGGTTTTTCTATGTTCTCACTGATTTTATTTTCTGGATCTTCTGTAAGTTACTCAGAGAGGAATGTTAAAGATGTTAGTGAGTACTGTGGATTAGTCTCTCTCTCCCTTTATGTCTTTCAATTTTGCTTGATGTTTTTCAAAGATCTCTTAATAGGCACATAAATTTCTAATTGTTTTCTTCCTAAGAAATTAACAATGTTGTCATTATGAACTATTTTTCATTATCTCTTAAAATACTCCTTGCCTTAAATTCTACTTTACTGTTAATATGTCACTCCAGTTTCATTATGTTTATTATATGTATAATAAATCATCTTTCATTCTCTTACTTTTAGATTATCTTTAAATTTAAATAGCAGTAGTTTTAGAAAGCATATAGTTCTTGTTTTTTATTTTCAGTCCAGTCATCTTTCCCTTTTAATTGAAGTATTCAGTCCATTTTTATTTAATGTAGTTATTAATCTGTTAAGTTTAAGTCTATCATTTTGCTATTTGTTTTTATTCAGATTGGATGTATTGTTTGTTTACTTATGCTTTCCCCATATCTTCTTTCATTCCATATTTTAGGTTAATCAGATAGTTTTAGTAGTCTATTTTATTGGCTTTTTAACTCTATTTTGTTGATTGTTTTAGAGATTATAATTTGCATTTTTCCTGGTTTCCCAGTATTTTTATTTTAATTTTATTGATGTATAGTTGATGTACAACATTATACAAGTTACAATATAATGATCTGGCATTTTAAAGATTATACTTCACTTATGTAATTATAAAATATTGGCTGTATCTTCTTTGTTGTAAAATATATCCTTGTAGCTTATTTTATGCATCATATGTGTACCTCTCAGTCCCTTACCCCTATATGCTCCTCCCCACTTTCCTCTCTGGTAACCACTAGTTTGTTTTTTGAGTCTATTTCTTTTTTGTTATATGCACTAGTTTGTGGTATTTTTTAGATTCAGCATGTAAATTATATCATTCAGTGTCTTTCTCTGTCTGACTTATTTTACTTAGCATAATGCCCTCTAGATATTTACCCATATATTTGTGACTGATTATGCTCTAAATTAGTTTATAGAATCACAGTCTATCATCATTTTCCTTTAGTTTGAAGAACATGCTTTCAGTTCAGTTCAGTCACTCAGTCGTGTCCAACTCTTTGTGACCTCATTGACTGCAGCATGCCAGGCTTCCCTGTCCCTCACCAACTCTCAGAGCTTGCTCAAACTTATATCCATCAAGTTGGTGATGCCATCCAACCATCTCATCCTCTGTTGTCCCCTTCTCCTCTGATCTTCAATCTATCCCAGCATGAGGGTCTTTTCCAGCGAGTCAGTTCTTCACATCAGGTGGCCAATGTATTGAAGCTTCAGCTTCAGCATTAGTCCTTCCAATGAATATTCAGGATGATTTCCTTTACGACTGACTGGTTTGATCTCCTTGCAGTCCAAGGGACTCTCAAGAGTCNAGCTCTCTAGTCTTTCCCATTCTGTTGTTTTCCTCTAGTTCTTTGCATTGATCGCTGAAGATGTCTTTCTTATCTCTTCTTGCTCTTCTTTGGAACTCTGCAGTCAGATGCTTATATCTTTCCTTTTCTCCTTTGGTTTTCATTCTCTTCTTTTCTCAGCTATTAGTGAGGCCTCCCCAGACAGCCATTTTGCTTTTTTGCATTTCTTTTCCATGGGGATGGTCTTGATCCCTGTCTCCCATACAATGTCACGAACCTCATTCCATAGTTCATCATGCACTCTATCTATCAGATCTAGGCCCTTCAATCTATTTCTCACTTCCACTGTATACTCATAAGGGATTTGATTTAGGTCATACCTGAATGGTCTAGCGGTTTTCCCTACTTTCTTCAATTTGAGTCTGAATTTGGTAATAAGGAGTTCATGATCTGAGCCACAGTCAGCTCCTGGTCTTGTTTTTGTTGACTGTATAGAGCTTCTCCATCTTTGGTTGCAAAGAATATAATCAATCTGATTTCATTGTTGACCATCTGGTGATGTCCATGTGTAGAGTCTTCTCTTGTGTTGTTGGAAGAGCGTGTTTGCTATGATCTGTGCATTTTCTTGGCAAAACTCTATTAGTCTTTGCCCTGCTTCATTCTGCATTCCAAGGCCAAATTTTCCTGTTACTCCAGGTGTTTCTTGACTTCCTACTTTAGCATTCCAGTCTCCTCTAAATGAAAAGGACATCTTTTTTGGGTGTTAGTTCTAAAAGGTCTTGTAGGTCTTCATAAAACCATTCAACTTCAGCTTCTTCAGCACTACTGGTTGGGGCATAGACTTGGATTACCATGATATTGAATGGTTTGCCTTGGAGATGAACAGAGATCATTAATATGCATTAATATATGATATTTATTTTTCTCTGACTCACTCCACTTTGTATAACAGGCTCCAAATCATTCGCATCACTTCAACTGACTTAACTTCCTTTTTAATGGGTGAGCAACATTCCACTGTATACATGTACTACCTCTTCCCCACCCATTCATTTATCATTGGACATTGAGGTTGCTTGCATGTCTTGGCTGTTGTAAATAGTGCTGCAAAAAGCACTGGGGTAGGTATATGTGTATATACGATTTTCTCAGGATATATCCCCAGTAGTGGGATGTTTGGGTCATATGGTAGCTCTATTTTTAGTTTTTTAAGGAGCCTCTGTACTGTTCTCCACGATGGTTGTACCAGTTTACAGTCCCCTTGGTTTTAGAGTAGAATGCCTCCTCAAGGAAGACACCTCAACCTCAGGGTGTCTCTCTACATGGTTCTCTGTTCATTTTATGTACCAGGAAGCTTCCTGTCCCAAGGTGTTTATCCTCGCCTTTTCCTCTGTCTGGAGTGTTCTTTCCCTGGATGTGTGTATGGCTCACTTTCTGTCCTTTCAGGTCTTTCCTCAACCATCACCATCTCAGTGACGTCTTCTTGGCCTTTTTATGTAAAAATTTAATTCCATTCAAAACACTTTTTATTCACTTTCTGTGCTCTATTTTGTGGCCTTAGAACTCAACATTGTCTATTTACTGCATGTTTTACTTCTGTATAGTATTTAGTATCTGTCTCATCAACTAGAATAATGAAAGCTCTGACAGGACAGGACAGAACATTACCTGGTTCTAGGTGCTTAGTAATTATTAGAATTAATGAAAAAAAGCTGTTACAAATTCTGTTACTTCTCCATTTTAATGTAGGGATTTCTCGATTTATGTTGCATATGTAATGAAAAGAATTTTCTTCCTGAGAGCCCCCCAAAAGAGAGTACATTGCTGAGAGTTAAAGAAGATTGAATATTATAATCAAACCTCTGACTTTAGCAATCAGAATTCAAAGGCTTCAAAAGGGCTTGACTATCATTTCATCCACTCTTGCATTTTGCAGACGAGGAGGTTGAGCCTCAGAGCAAAGAAACGTCTTGCCTCAGATCATGCAGAGTGAGTGGCATGTATTGATGGAGATCTTGGTAACCTGAGCTGCAGGACAGGTCACTGTGAATCATGCCTTTCTTGGTCTCTTGTTTACAAAACAACACATTCTGATAACTTTTGAACTGAGATGTTCTTAATAATCATTCTTAAAAGAAAAATATTTCAGATGATAGCAAACCCTTGCTTAGCTTTACACATATAAAATATCTGATAATTGTTAAAATATTCATATATATTAACGTACATATTTTGCTACATTAAGCTATGTTCAATTTTGGAAGAGTGCCCATATTCTGAGAACCCTGGAAGGCAAAGGGTTTTCATTGTATTCATTCATTTATTTAACAAGTATCTGCGGAATACCTACTGTGTGCCAGAAATTATCCTAGAAACTGAAGTTTTAGGAGTAAACAACACAGATGAAACCCTTGTAGAGGAGACAGATGGTAAATGATTAACAAAAGTAATTTCAGTAATGCACTTTGAAGAAAGTAAACTAAGGGTATGTAGCAGAGATCAGATTAGGAACATATTCTAAGAAGCTGACATCTGAAGAGACCTAAAGGGAAAGACCCAATCAGCCAGTTGATGATCCAGGGACAAAGGGATGAAGAAAGACACCAGCGAGAGCAGAGGTCCTTAAGCTTAGAAGAGGCTCCTCATGTTCAAGGAAGAGAAGAAAGGGACAGGTTGATTGTGGCATTGCAAACAAAAGGAAAGTTGGTATTAGATGATGCCAGAAAAAAGGCAAGAACTTGATCATTGAACCTCATACTCCTGGTGAAGATCTTGGGAAGCCATAATGGGAAATGATTTCAAGGTGGGTAACTTGCTCTGCTGTATATTTTTAAAGTCCTGTGATGGTTAATGAATAGAGAACATGTCTCAGAGGGGTAACAAATAGAAGGGAAACCAGTGAGATTACAGAAAAAAGATCAGTCAAGAGAAAATGGTCTTGGAGAAAGGAGGTTACCATGGAGATGCAGAGATCACATAATGTACCTGTAGGCAGCACACTAACCACTGATTCAGAGCAGATCCTGTGAAGTGCTTGGGTGCATACCAACTCTTGCTGGTATGACAAGGATGGAATGGCTGGTCATTGTGTCAGTTGCATCAAAAGAGAATACATGTGTTGTAAATCTAGCTTACTTCCTGGACTACTGGTTTAAGAGGATGTTACTTAAAAAACAACAACAAAAAAAGATGAACATAGGATTGCTCTGTGGCCAAAGAAGTATAGGGAACAGACCCCAAAATTAATATTCCCATTTAGAGATTCAGTGTATAAAGGCATACTGAAAATTCTGAGAGTCTAGCAGTAAAGAAAAACATTAACTTTGTCCTTCCCATACTTCCTAAGATCCTTTGATCAAGAAACCCTGTTGCCTTTTTCTTTTTTACCTTCTCACAGAACACTCACTTGTGAACTGAGGGACATGGTTTTTGAACAAACTGATACAGTGGAGCGAGAGCCAGAATAAGGGACCATTATGCTCTACTGCTATCAGTGCCTATGTTCGGTGTGCTAGGAAAGGTCATATCGCTGTTCCTGTTGGAACTTCAGTTTCCTCGTCGGTCAAATATGAGGTCACACCAGCTGATCACTGACTTTCTTTTATCAAGTTGCTTGTGTGTATATGTATGTAAAGCTGTTTTTATATAAATCCTCAAAGGCCAGTTGCTTTGTGTGAAGATGGCAACTCAGTTTAATGACAGTTTGGTGGCATTGCTTCACCCCAGCCTCTGTATTCCTCAGCTGATCATGACTTCCTCTCTCCATACTATCTGAACATTTTTACCATCTTCATTTGGAAAGAAGGCAGTTACTAGCTGGATCAGAATGGCTGCTGGCCCAAGATCTGATTCTTCTAGGAGAAGAGCTGTAGTACTGGGAAGGTGGGCCAGAGACCAGCTGGATTTAGAGCTGGCACACTCACTTAGTGGTTATTAGGCAACTGCATGGGGCAGGATGGAGTGAATGTTGATACCCAGACAATGTCTCGCAAGCCATTTGCTTCACATCTCAAGGGCTACATTTCTTTGCCAAAAGAAGATTGAGTACTGAGAAAACACTCTTGTTATTCAGAACATTTCTGAAAACAGGGAAATACAAGCCGTGTTTCTGCATATTGAAGACTTAGTTATCTCTGTTTACCAAAGGATCCATCTTCCTTCTATCTTCGTCCCTTCCTTCCCTCTTCATCCCTTCCTTCCTTGCTTTTCTTCTTCCTTTCTCATTTTGAGAAATGGGTAATCATTTTCCACTTCTCATGACCTTGAACATTCTTAGCCATGCCTTTGGGAACCACCAGCAAGCCTGAGAAATAGGCAGAAGAGAGGGAAAACCTCAGGAGGCTGGTAGAGCGAGCAGGGTTAAACAGCCATGAAGCGTGGGGTAGAAGAGACGATGAGAGTGAGAACGGTCGGGAGAAAGATTGATGGGCAAGTATCGTACTCAGTTTGGAGGAAGGAATTTGGAAAGAAGAACCATTTTCAAATTGGTGTTAACACTTGCAGTTTGAAGAGAGATAAGGGCTGCTAAGCCAAGTCCACTGGGGTCTCTCCACCTTTGCTTGTTACCTGATATTGGTAGTATTAGACGAAAATATATCAAACAATCTTTCTCCATATAAGAGAATTCTGTCTTGGGTCACTCAGTGTGTGAGCTTGTCCTCAGATGGTAACTTGTCTTGGGAAAGGAGGTAGATATGCCGTGAGAAACAGGAGAGGATAAAGCGTGGATTGGAGGGAGAAAACCTCCTGAGGAATAGGAGAGACTAGTAGACTGGGCCTGCAAAGACCATGGGTAGAAGAATGGAGTCATGAAGGAGGTTAATGATGCCGAGAGTTTTAGTGAGGTTGAGAGTGAATTGGTGCAGAAAAGAGGCTTCAGAGCAGGTGTGAGGTGACAACAGGGAAAAGATGATTTGAAACAATATTTCTATGGAATGTGAATTAGAGTTCCTTGTGTGTTATTGAGGGACACCAGTAAGACTGTGATTGCTTGTAATTGCTTCTGATTGCTGTCTCTTGAATAGGACACAGAGCAAAGACTAGGGGATGGGCAGTCACTGTTTATATGAAGATTACACAAAAGACAGAAAGCAGTGGAAAAGCTGAAAGGGGAAGATGAGACAAGTATATACATATAAGTAAGTGCGTAGTAAAGGAACTGTGAAATACTTACTGTTTTCACCAAAGACTTAACATTCCAAGCAAGAAAATTTAGATCTATGTGTACTTCTTGACTATAGCAGTGTACTGTGAATTTTTTTTTAATATTCACACAACTTGACAAATCTGATTCCTCATTTTTAAGAACATGTTGACTGTGAAATCTCTCTGGTGTGCTGTAAGAACACAACTGCTGTGGGAGAAGAATAAGTGGAACCGATTTCCTAGTCTTAGTGTTGTGATTTAACGATTCAGTACCTTTGAAGCAAATTTTAAAGTAGTCAGTACCGGTTCTCCACCCTTAGGCCAACATACTGTTGTCACCGGCTTTGCCCTCCTGACATCTACTTTCCATCAATGTTTTTCACATCGCTGGCTGTCTTATTTCCTAGGCTGCATCCAGAGAGGCTGGATATAATGAAATAGTTATCCTGTTTCCGTTTATGTCAATGTCCACCAGGGATGTGCACTGCCAGAAATAATCACCCCAGCGCTCTGATGGCCAGCATACCAGTTACACTGGCAAAAGTTGAGAATTGTTGGAAGAAGAGTATCCACATAGGGAATCACTTCATGCCTGTTCCCCAGGACACCAAGCATGCAAGGTGATGTTTGTCAGAAGGGTTCCATAGTCATGTCCAGCTACTTGATGCGTACTTGAAGCAATGCTGGTATGAGATAAAAGACATTGGGTTAAGCAGGAAGGGATTTGATTTCTACTTCCTAGGCAGGCACTTAGCCCTTTGTGTGTCCTTGGCAAGCCACTAACACTCTGTAGGAATGTAAAACAGAGGTCCATTATTTGTCTTCCCTGCAAGAGAGGGCTGTACCCATCACTTGATTGTAGTCTATGTATGTTAAAGTCCTGGCTCCAAGGGCAGAGAACCTTTACTGGTCTTCTGGCTCTGCTTCCTGAATCTGTGGACTAGGTCCAGTTACTAAACTTAGCAGAGCTAATCCTTAGGTGTGAATGATATATTTATCTCATAAGGTTGTTAGATCAAACAATTAATGATCATCATAATACTGTCAATACTTACTAGGTCAATCATAGTAGCAATACTATAATTAGCAGCAAGACTGATTATAATTATTAAACTTACTATTAAAAAAACTCACTAATAACAGTAGTAGTAACAACAGAGGAGTATCTATGGTTTATTGAGCACTTTTCCCCCAGGGACTAGTCTAAGAGCTTTACTTTCATTATCTTGAATAAGAAAATCCTGTAAATAGGTATTTAACTATCTCCATTTTATGGAGACAGATGCTGTGGTTTGTAAAGTTAAAGTTACTCAGAGTCTCAATCAGGGCACAGGAGTGAGATAGGCCTCTGTTTAGTCCAGTGTCAGAGGCTTACCTCTTCCCAAGTTCATTCTTCTAACCTGACCCTGCCCTCCATAGTAAGGGCTCATTCTCTTTAGAGTATATCAGCAAATCATTACAAATGAAAATTAAAGACATGTGGATGGGATAGGAAGCTCTAGAAGTACTTAGATTTCCTACCTTTTTTTTTCTTTCTCAATGGCAATATTTATTTAAATGTCTAGCTGTGATTGAGAAGATAATGCCATAACTTGAACATGAAGAGAGAATTTAAGTACTGATTATTGATTTAAAAAAATAAAGTGGATGGCACTGAGCCCTCAGAGATGTTATTGCATTGTGATGCTCATGAAGGCAGGCTCTTAGCCCTCTGCGCTTGATGCATGGCACATGTTCAGGGAATGTCCACAAGAATTGAAGCTTTTATGCTTTGGAAGAAAAATGGAGAAGATCTCCATCTAGTGGATTCTGAGTCAACTTCAGCTCAAAAAATACTAGCAGTGTTGGAGTGAAATTTATCTAAAGTGATAAGTAACACTAATGGATACATTATTTAGATATACAATCAGTTCAGTTCAGTTCAGTTGCTCAGTCGTGTCCGACTCTTTGCGACACCATGAATGGCAGCACGCGGGGCCTCCCTGTCCATCACCAACTCCCGAAGTTCACTCAGACTCACTGTCCATCAAGTCAGTGATGCCATCCAGCCATCTCATCCTCTGTCGTCCCCTTTTCCTCCTGCCCCCAATCCCTCCTAGCATCAGAGTCTTTTCCGATGAGTCAGCTCTTCGCATGAGGTGGCCAAAGTACTGGAGTTTCAGCTTTAGCATCATTCACAATGGAGAGATGTAAACTGAGTCAGAGCAATACTCAGGCTGAATTGTGATTTGGCAAAATCAGAAGACCAAGGGAGATATTAGAGGTTCATATGTATAGGATGTTAACACAACAGAGAGTCTGAGATTAAGGGGCATTTTAGGGATTCAGAAGCATAGGACATTAGTACAGAAGAGAGTTCAAGATTAACATCTTGAATCTCCTGCTTTTACAGCCCAGGGAAGGACAGCAACTCATTTAGGGTCACCAGGCTTCTTCGTTTCATGTCCAGTGCTCAAGCTTTTGTATCCATCTCAAATTGTATAAGTTCTCCCCATCAGAGACTATTAAGTCATAGTTACAAAAGAAGATAGATGTGATAAGTGATAAGCTCTCGCAGATCTTTTGGAAACATCTCTGTGCATACCACGAAAGCACTGCTTATGGCATGGTATTGAAACATCCCAGTAGCTCACTGAGAGGTCAGATGTTTGTCTGCATTTGCTGTTGAGGGATTTGCTAAGTATACATATCTGAAGATATGTTATGGCACTGTGTTTTGATTTTGTTGACTTTCATTCTACCTCCATTCAGCCAGGGGAGAGAAATGACAAAAAAAGCATTATCACATGTCATATTTAAGATACAGAGGGCGAGTGTATGCCTATTTTGAGTCATGGCTGTGCTCCCTCTAGGTATTAATAATATGAAGTTGGTTTAATTTTTTCTTTCTTGAATGGAGGGTCTTTAGCTCAGAGTCCTCTTGAGATTTAAGATGAAACACAATGTTGCTGCTGCTTTCGCTTCAGTTGTGTCCGACTCTGTGTGACCCCATAGACCCCAGCCCACCAGGCTCCCCTATCCCTGGGATTCTCCAGGCAAGAACACTGGAGTGGGTTGCCATTTCCTTCTCCAATGCATGAAAGTGAAAGTGAAGTCGCTCAGTCGTGTCTGACTCTTGGTGACCTCATGGACTGTAGCCTACCAGTCTCCTCTGTCCATGGGATTTTCCAGGCAGGAGTACTGGAGTGGGTTGCCATTGCCTTCTCTGATGAAACACAACTCTGTCATAATTCCTGGTCCGTTGATCTCTGTCTTTCTGGGTCTTTCTCTATCCCCCTCACCCATCCCTGTGAAAAAAATGTTTCATTTAAAAAATTGTTTTCCTTGCCTTTTCTCCCTGAATTCCAAGCCTGTAAAAGACTTGAAAGAATAGGTGATACCCAAATACCCTTTTCCTAGGTTCACCGGTTATTAATATTTGAAAGTTGTATATATTATACCTTCTGCTCATAAATTCTTCTGTGTACATCACCAAAAATAAAGATGTTTTTCAATATAACCATATGCCATTAACATAGCTAAAAATTAATAAGTCTGTAATACTGTCTAATATTTAAATTTCTTTAATTGTCCCATGCTTTTACATCATTTTTCAATCCAGGATCTAACCGAGTTAGTATATTACATTTGTTTGTTATAGCCCTGTGGTTTCTTATAACATTTTATTTTGCATAATGTTGACTTTTTGAAGATTTCAGGAGGTAGATTATAATTATTGGCGCTACTGAGTTTGATTATTTAAGTTGGAGACTCCTAGGTGTTTCTGTTGTAAAGTCACATTCTTCTGGTTATATTAAGTATTTGTGGGTTGATACTTTGAGCCTGTGTGAACATTCAGTTTTCAGATATATTTTGACATCAAAGTTTTAAGCCTCTATAGATGAACTGTAGCATCATTATTACAGTGGAAGTGGAAAATGGTAATTTTCTTTTTTTTATATACATTATTTCACATTCTTTTCAAAAGAACTGCTTTCCCCTTCTCTTTCCAAAGTATTTTAACCATTGCCATCATTTCCCTTTTACTGAAACTCAAGATGTTGCACGTTGGGTCAGTGAGAGCTCCTTGAAGCTGGCTCTTCTGTTCATGCAGGTACTTGATCACTGCCTCACTTCCTGGCACAGACTGTTCCAGGCTCATCTTGTACTCTGCCTCTGCCAACCTGGAATTAGCACTAAAAGACTACAGAGTATGATATTTAGAAACTAAGATCTGAGTACTAGATGAAGCAGTATGCAAATATTTTCAAAGCCCTGGTATAAGATGTCGAGAAAAAATGCAGCTGACTTTGCAAACTTTGTCCCATTAACCCTCTGATTAAATCATCCCTCAATCTGTTTTAATTATTGTTTCCTCAGAGAATACCAGGAAAGTCTGAGGACCCTCAGAATTAGGCTCATTTCCCTGTAACATACAGGCTTTTAGAGCCCTAAACTTCGCAATATTCATCACATCTCTAAATATTGAAATTATACCTCATCTGAAAACTCAACTAGGGAAGCAATCTTCTAAGCCTCTACGTTGTTGGCCAGGTTCAGTTCCTCACAGGCTGTCAGCCCTCAGGCCTCAGTCTCTCTCTGGCCTTTGGCCAGATTCCACCCTCCGTTCCTTGCCATGTGGTGCTCTCCAGGAGGCATCTTAACACACGGTAACTTGCTTCTTCCAACTTGCAGGGAAGAGAGGGTAATGTACAGTATAATATGTCATCCCGAAGTTGACATCAAGCCAACTTTGCTGTATTCTAATAGGGATACATGCAACTCACATTCAAGGGGAAGGGATTACACAAGAGTTATTACAGAAAGTGGGGCTTACCACAGCCCCCTTAGAGTCTGTCCATCATGCAGATGGACATGACGTTCTACTGTGGGGAATCAGACGATTGACATATGAAGTACAATGTCAAATGGTAATTTATAAAGAAAGTGAACAAAGCAATAAGATGGAGAACCGTTGCATGGGGCACCTTGCATGCGTGCGTGCTAAGTCACTTCAGTCGTGTCGGACTCTTTGCATCTTCATGGACAGTAGCCCACTAAGTTCCTCTGTCTGAGGGATTCTCCAGGGAAGAATACTGGAGTGGGTTGCCTTGCTCTCCTTCAGGGGATCGTCCAGACCCAGGGATCAAACCCCAGGCTCCTGTGGCTCCTGCCTTGTAGTTGGATTCCTTACCACTGAGCCAATAGGAAAGCCCCATAGGGCACCTTGTCTAGAGTATAAAGATGAGAGCTCTGTGGAGAGGTAAAATTGGCTAAAACCTGAATCATTAGAAAGGATTCAGTTCAGTTCAGTCGCTCAGTTGTGTCCGACTCTTTGCGACCCCATGAATCGCAGCATGCCAGGCTTCCCTCTCCATCACCAACTCCTGGAGTTCACCCAGACTCATGTCCATCGAGTCAGTGATGCCATTCAGCCATCTCAACCTCTGTCGTCCCCTTCTCCTCTTGCCCCCAATCCCTCCCAGCATCAGAGTCTTTTCCAATGAGTCAACTCTTCGCATGAGGTGGCCAAAGTACTGGAGTTTCAGCTTCAGCATCATTCCTTCCAAAGAAATCTCAGGGCTGACCNTCCTGTGCTTCTGTTGACTCCTCTGATAACTAACATCCATCACACTGTGATGCATATTAATTACCTGTCCTCCTGGGCTGTGTGTGTTTAAAATCAACAAGACTCCATTAGCTCTAATTGTATTCAGTGACATAGTGAAAAGCCACAAAACAGTGGCTTGAACTAGTAAAAGGAATAATTTGTTTCACAGAACAAGAACTCAGGGGCAGAGTCCGAGACTGGTGTGTGAGCTCGTGAGTATAACCACAGCCTCAGGCTCCAACTACCACTTGGCTCCAGCCATCTTATCATACGGCTTTTACCCTCATGGGCATAAGGTGGATATTGTATCTCTAGTGTGATGTTTCCATTCCAGGCAGGAAGGGGGAGGACGGGGAAAAGGGCAAAAGATCGGTACTTCAAGAAAAGTTCATCAGGTTTCTGTTACAAGGAAGGAGAGAATGGGTACTGACAGGCAGTCAGCAAGGTCTGCTGCGATGGCTAGATGGGCTCATTGCTGCTTCCCAGCCCACAGTCCCCACGTATGTTCCATCTCCAGACTTCTTCACTGGAGTAGATGACACCTCCACTCAGCGGCCCAAGTGAAGCACTCAGGGGTCATCCCTTACTCCACGGCCTGCATCCAGCCCATCAGGCTCCTGCTATCTCCACTGGGACACAGATCCTGAAACCCAACTTCGCCTCTACAGCCTTTTGACCCCACCTTAGGCCAAACTTCCCTCCTCTCTCCCTCCTGCAACTCCTGATCACTTTACATCCATTCTCTTCTTCACAGTGGTTCAAGGCTCCTTTACAGACATGACCCCATCACATCCCTAGAGCCCCTAGAGGCTTCCCATTACGCAGAATATATATATTGTACCCCTATACCCTGGCCCACAGGCTTGCATGGCTGGCCCCTGACTGCCTCCCTGCAGCAGACCCTCTTGCTCACCCTATCTAGCTGAGCAGGCCTTTTGCACGCCCTTTCCTCACACCCGGGGGCTCTTGCCTTTGGACCTTTGCACGAGCTGTTTCATGTGCCAGGAATGCACTATCCCCTGCCCATCCATACGAGGAGGCTCCTCACCCTCTGCCACGAGTCACTGCCTATGACATCACCCCTTTCATTTTCTCTATGCACTCCTCACAAGCTCTCCTATTGTCTTTTTCCTCCATCAGAATGTAAGCTTTTGAGGGCAGGGACTCCATCTGCCTTGTGCACAGCCATATCCCTAAGGCCTAAGACTGGCTGGCATGGCAGAGGATTCAGTATTTGTTCAGTGAATAAATGAATGAATGAATGGAGAGGTTTGTTTGAGTGTTCCCTTAGAAGACCTTTCAGCTCTTAAGACATCTAAAGAGGAAGGAGAGGAAGGAGAGGAAGGAGATAGAGGGTAGGGAATGTGATAACCTGAGATTCAAGTCAGAAATAGGAACCAGTGAGTGACCATCTTTCCACCAACATCCAAACCCTTCCTGCTGACTTCAACCTAGACAGCATATTAAAAAGCAGAGACATTACTTTGTTAACAAAAGTCCAGCTAGTCAAGGCTATGGTTTTCCAGTAGTCATGTATGGATGTGAGAGTTGGACTATAAAGAAAGCTGAACGCCAAAGCTGAACTGTGGTGTCAGAGAAGACTCTTGAGAGTCCCTTGGACTGCAAGGAGATCCAACCAGTCCATCCTAAAGGAAATCAGTCCTGAATATTCATTGGAAGGACTGATGTTGAAGCTGAAACTCCAATACTTTGGCCACCTGTTGTGGAGAACTGACTCACTGGAAAAGACCCTGATGCTGGGAAAGATTGAAGGCAGGAAGAGAGGGAACAACAAAGGATGAGATGGTTGGATGGCATCACTGACTCAATGGACATGAGTTTGGGTAAACTCCAGGAGTTGGCAATGGACAAGGAGGCGTGGCCTGCTGCAGTCCATGGGGTTGCAAAGAGTTGGACACGACTGAGTGATTGAACTGAACTGACTGCCCAAGTGATCCTTCCAGGCAGAGTGTCTCGGGGGTGGGAGTGAGAGCCTATTTGGGGAAAACTGGAGGGAGGAGATGAGCACAGGCAGACACCATATGGAGCCTGCTCTATTCTGGCCAGAAGATGACCTTACCATCTGGGGAATAATGTTGAGTGCGCCCCCTGCTGGCTCAGCCACTAACCAGCCACTAACCAGTGACTGGAAGCCCCCAAACCTGTTTCCTCCCATGGAAATGGAATAATAATATTTATTATTAAGGATTCTGTAAGATGGAATATGCAAAACGCTTATACAGTGTGGAGCAAATAGTACGTGCTCAAAATTCCTTAACCACAAAAGGAGGAAAGAGAGATAGGAAAGAGTCAGAAAGGGTCAGAAAATATAGAAAGATGACAATCAAAAGAGGCAGGTAGCTGTAAACCAGGTGCAGCCCAGTCTGGCCCGCTGGGAGTTTGACTCTCCCACAAAAGATACAGAAATATAAAGCACCCAAAACTGTAGTACCCACTCCCCGAAACTGACTTTTGAGTTCTTCTGGTTCAACACTCTTCTTTTACAAATGTTCTGAGCCCCAGAAGGAACAAAAATGTCTCTCAGGTGCCCAGAGAGTCAGCAGAAGAGCCACGCGCGGAGGGATGGCGAGCTGGGGAGGGGTCCCGCAGGTGGGCTGATGCAGTGGTTTATGTTTCCTGTTCTCCGCTGTCCAGAGGGAGGGCCTGCCCTCCTCTGTCCCCTTGGCCACAGCGGGGGGAAATGGCAGACTGAGGAGCGGGTCACTGGGCAAGAAGGGACAGGGAGGGGCAGGGGACTGACTTGTTCCTGCCCATGCCCTGCGCTAGGCGCTTCACATAACCCAGCACAGACTCAGTACTCATCAGTCCTGCGAGAGATTATCCTCATTTCACAGGTGAGGGCACAGAAGCCCCCGACCCCTGAAGAGCTAACAGGGCTCCATTCTGTGTGATTCCAAAAAGCTGCACCGCGCTTCTGCCTGGGAACTGAAAGGCCTGGATTTGGGGCCGAAACTAAGTGTCTGTAATCTTTGGCAACGGAGAAGGCACTGGCACCCCACTCCAGTACTCTTGCCTGGAAAATCCCATGGACGGAGCCTGGAAGGGTGCAGTCGATAGGGTCGCTGAGGGTCGGACACGACTGAGTGACTTCACTTTGACTTTTCACTTTCATGCATTGGAGAAGGAAATGGCAACCCACTCCAGTGTTCTTGCCTGAAGAATCCCAAGGACGGGGGAGCCTGGTGGGCTGCCATCTATGGGGCAGCACAGAGTCGGACACGACTGAAGCGACTTAGCAGCAGCAACCTTGGGCAATCCTTTCTCTCCAGCCTCAGGCTCTTCCTCTAAACAAGGAGGGTAGGCACTGGTCACTGAGGGCCCNGCCATCTATGGGGCAGCACAGAGTCGGACACGACTGAAGCGACTTAGCAGCAGCAACCTTGGGCAATCCTTTCTCTCCAGCCTCAGGCTCTTCCTCTAAACAAGGAGGGTAGGCACTGGTCACTGAGGGCCCTTCCAGCTGGAGCTGACATTCTTAGAATTCTGAACAACAGCCTTCCCCAGCTGAGTCAGGAGGAAGGCCTGCCAGACACTCCGCAGCTCTCATCTGGCCTTCCTGCCCCCGGAGCACTGGGCAGCTGTGCCCAGGGAGACCCCCTCGTCCTGCCCTGGCCGGGCAGCACAATGCCGCCTCCTCTCCCTTCCAGGGTGGTGCCCATCCCCTGACACCTCCAGCCCAGGGAGCCCGGGCCTTAGCCCCCATCACTCTCTGGGGCAAATCTCAACAGTCTGGGGAAACAAAACTAAACAATAAATTAAGCCCTTCAATTTCCCCCAAATCTTCAAGGCTTTGGGGAACCCACAGGTCAAGATTTAGATCAAGGCTTCTCCAACTAAAAAAAAAGGTTTTAAGAACTTAATTTTTTATAAAATTAAATATACTCGATAGTGGTAATAGTTACAGAACATGGTGAATGTTCTTAATGCCACTGCAATGTATACTTAAAATGATTAGTATGGTACATTTTATGTTATGTATATTTTACAATAAAAATTTTTTTATGAAATAAAAAAAAAGAAAAATGCTGGCCTAAACTTGGATAGTCTTCAACAGACCTTGCAAGGCTGTTATAAAAGTTCCTAAATGCTTACTTTCAATTTCTGTTCTTATCTCATTGCAGACCGATAACGTTTTATGGAGTGGTAGCAATCCCAGGGCTGCTCTTTGATGGAACTGATTCAGGCTGCTTAGAGGTGGACTCTGTGTCTGGTTTTGCAGTATCTTAGGAGACCTTCCAGAAGGAACATTTCTGTATCCGCTGCTTCTCAAGCAGAAACTTCTGGATACCAAGCCAGTCAACCCCAAGCAGCCCCAGGCCATTGATCTGACTTATGCCTGGACCCCTCCTTCCACCCTAGTCTGTCTTGCAGGGTCTTCTTGATGTGCATTACAAATCAAGTGTGCCTGCTGGTGCCCCTGATGAGTGTAGGGAATTGTGAGGTAGGGGAAGGAGTGGCGGGAACCGCACGAGAGGAGTGAAGTTGTGCCCTCTTTGCTTCTCACCCTACAGCAAACTTGGCCCAAGAGCCACCTACGGGAAGTCATCCTGGGCTCACGGCAGAACCGAAGAGCCCCGGCTGTGTCCCTGCCTCGTAGCACAGTCCCCCTGCACGTATNGAAAGGATTAGTCGTGTGAATATATGCAATGAGCAAAAGAGTAAGTGCAAAGACCCTGAAGTAGAAATAAATTGTTCATAAGAGGAGGCCAGTAGGCCTAGAGGAACCATTGAAATGAACCTCTTTAAAGAGGGAGGCAGTTACAAGACAGTAAGGGACTTGTGAGCCATGCAGTAGAGAGTTTGGATTTTCTTTAATTAGTCTGGAGCCAGTGGAGCAGGGTTAACACAGAGAGTGACATGGTCTATTTTCTGCTCATACTAGTACTCATCCTGACTTCTCTTTTGTGAATGGACTGAAATAAGAGAGTGACTAGTAAGGGGACTAGTTTAAGGCTGTTGTAATAATGCAGTTGAGAGATGACAGTGGCTTAGACCAAGATGAGGGGAGTGGAATGAATGAAAAGTGATCAGATTCTGAGTATATAGTTGGAGACAGGGGCTGTGGGATTTCCTAATGGGTGAAATAAGTGACCAAGAAAAGTCCTGATGTGATCAATCTATTGGGCTAAGCATTTGGATGAATGGCACTAGAGGGAAGACGGATACAAAGAATCAATGTCTTAGAGCATTTTCTTTTTAATAGACTTAATTTTTTACAGGAAATTTTAGGTTCACGGCAAAATTGAAGAGAGAGTACCCACATATACTTTCCTAAACACATGCATAATCTCCCCTACTATTAGCATCTCACTAGAGTGGTAGATTTGTTACAGTCTATGATGTGATTGCCGACTAAGGTCCGTCTAGTCAAGGCTATGGTTTTTCCAGTGGTCACGGATGGATGTGAGAGTTGGACTTTGAAGAAGGCTGAGCACCAAAGCATTGATGCTTTTGAACTGTGGTGTTGGAGAAGACTCTTGAGAGTCCCTTGGACTGCAAGGAGATCCAACCAGTCCATTCTGAAGGAGATCAGCCCTGGGATTTCTCTGGAAGGAATGATGCTAAAGCTGAAACTCCAGTACTTTGGCCACCTCATGCGAAGAGTTGATTCATTGGAAAAGACTTTGATGCTGGGAGGGATTGGGGGCAGGAGGAGAAGGGGACGACAGAGGTTGAGATGGCTGGATGGCATCACTGACTCGATGGACGTGAGTCTGGGTGAACTCTGGGAGATGGTGATGGACAGGGAGGCCTGGTGTGCTGCGATTCATGGGGTCGTGAAGAGTCGGACACGACTGAGCAACTGAACTGAACTGAACTGATGATGTGATTATCACTCAAAGTCCACAGTTTACATTAGAGTTCAGTGGAGTTACATAATCCGTGGGTTTTGACAGATGAAAACAGCACGTACCCGACTTCACAGCATCATACAGAATAGTGTCCCTGCCCTGATATGCCTTTTGCTCTGTCATGTTCATCCATTCTCCCTGCAAAACTTGGTAACTGCTGACCCTTTACTATCTCCGTATCTTTGTCTTTTCCAGAATGTCATATAGTTGGAGTCATACAATATATAATTCTTAAGATGCTTTTCTTTTAATAATATGTGTTTAACTTTATCCCATGTCTTGTCATGGCTTGATGACTTTTTTTATTAATAGTGTTCATTGTCTGAATGTCTCATAGTTTGTTTATCCATCACCTACTGAAAAACATCATGAGGGCTTCCAAATTTTGTCAATTGTGAGTTAAGCTACTGTAATCACCCATGTGCTGGTTTTTGTGTAGAAATAAATTTCCAACTCATTTGGGTAAAAACTGAGGAGTACAATTGCTGGATTGTACACATTGTGTCTACTTTTGTTAAAAAAAAAAAAAACTTGGAGCAGTTTTTATTGTATTAAATTCTATACCCACATCCTCTTCCTACTTCCTCTATGTCATATGTATGTATCACATCTAATTGGTTGTGGAATACTGCCATTTCTATATCAGTCCTTTGTATTGCCTTTTTTTTTTTTTTTTTTTTGAATTTTCCAAGATTAATGGACTGATGTGGGTGCCATCTAGTGGATGTAAGGAAAATGTGTTTTGATAGAGCAACCACAGAAAAGATTGATTAAAAATAATTAAAATCTTATTCAGTTGTCCTAAATAAGAAAAACATTTCAGTGTTTTGGATAAGGACCACATATTTACACTACAGTGGGGTCCATAACTAGGAGAGGCATAGTAGAGAAAAGAAACTAGCAAAGATTAGTCAGCAAGTTAATATCCTGAATATCTGAATTTATTTACCAAAGTGATTTCAGATTGCCATAAATATACAGAGATTTTCTAGTATGTATGTGTGTGTGTGAGAGAGAGAGAGAGGGAAGGAGGGAGGAAGAGAAGGAGGGATGGAGAAGGGATGGAGGGGAAGAGGGAGAAGAAGAGAGGGAATATTAAAGAATAAAACATGGCTGTTGTCCTCAGGAAAAAAAAAAAAAGCCAGATGCAATGACTCAATATTAAATTGTAAATTATAAATGGAAGGAGAAGGAAACCCAGAAGGTCAGGTCACAGGGAAATTGTCACTAAAACACTATGAACTGACCTGAGTTTTCAAATATGAAGAAGATATGAATAGGTAACAGAAAGAATATTATAGAAGAGGATAAATTCAGAGCAACGGAAAAAAAAAGTTTGAATTATAGAGCTCATCCAGAATACCAGTACCTGTTTGAACTTCTTTGGACTTAAAGAGGAAGTAGAAAGGATAAGTGAATTAATTGAACTATCTCTATAAGAGATAGAGTTAATTGAGCAATAGAGTAATTACTAATGAAGAGTAATTAAAATAGTAATAAAAGATGATGTTAGTATTAGCAACAACAGTGATGGTAGGTGCTAATCTTGATGTATTGCAGTTACTGTTCTAGTCACTGTGTTAATTAATTTTACATATGATCTCATTTAAATTTCATAGCAATCCTCTGAGGTGGGTATTATAGTTCTCATTTTAATTTGAGTAAATAGACATCAAGTTTTTGATAACTTTCACTAAATCACAAAGGTAATAATTACAGGAGTTTTGATTTAAACCCATTAATCAGTTTTTGAAGGCTTATGATCCCTTGAATTCTGCTAGATAGAGTGAAGCAATTGGGATGGACAGATTTAGAAACCTGAGTTGCAGATCTTGTTCTGTGGTTTACATACTGTTCCTGGGAATCAGTTAATATCAAACCATGTTGCCTCTGAGGTTCAGCCAAATTATAAAATGTGTTGATTATATTTAATTGGGGTGTTCAGTGTTTGATTCTGATAGTTGTCTAATATGAAAACACCTGAACGTATAGAATCCCAACACTTGAGAATGTATGTTAACATATGAGGATGATATAATACACTCTTAACTGATCATACCTCTTTCCTGATTTGCATGTGAGGTGGGTGTTAAGACTGCCCTCTGTGGATAGCTCTTTGCTAGCATTGGGAGGAAGGTGATACTGTGAATTGCAATAGTGTCGAGGAGTCAGCTCAGTGAGAAGGGCAGCTGTGGAAGGCTTACCATCCTTGTTTCTCCCTCACCACTCAAGTCTACAGAGTCCTATTGATAGAACTCCCCAAGCTCCTTTAAATCCATCTGAAGCTCTACTGAATCGCCTCAAAATTCTCCTGAGTTTGTTGAGTGTTTCTTCTCACCATCTTTTTTTTTTAATATAAATTTATTTATTTTAATTGGAGGCTAGTTACTTTACAATATTGTATTGGTTTCGCCATACATCAGCATAAATCTGCCACGGGTGTACACATGTTCCCCATCCTGAACCCCTAATGCAGGACATCATCTTTGTCCTTGAGAATAGCTACAACAGGTTCCTAACAGGTCTTCTAACCTCTAGCATGGCTCCTTCCCATGCTTTTTTCACACCGTGGATGGATGAACCATCCCATGCGATTCTTCTGCTGACACCCCTCCCGTGGCTTTTCAAGGTGGACTTGGGTTGAGTACCTAGAATTCTCATTTCTTTAATGGGATTTAAGAGGCATTTTCTATTCTAAACACCACTTGCCTTCCAGACCAGGCCACACCACTCTTTGTTAATTTTTACCTTTTATCCATTTCTTTATATGTATTCTTTGGCCAGGCTTCTATACAGGCTCTTCTGGAATTGACCCCTTCGTAACCCCCATCCCAACAACACCTCTACACCCTGTGTCTGGCATGGGTTTCAACTGAGATTCAGTATCATTGAAAAGCAGCCCTGACTTCTGGCCTTGCTGTAGGTGACCCTTCTGTACGTTGTCATGATATCCTGCAGTACACTAGTCCTAGTATAGGATGTATAGGATGAATAGTTACCTTCATTGCCTACTGGACTATAAGAACTTAAAAGGGAAGGACTGTGTCTGCCTTGTTCACACCAGTGTTTCCTGCTTGAGAAAAATGCTTATTACTAAGCAGATGCCTAATGAGTGAATGAACAAGCACAAGAAAGGAACAATCAACGGAAAAATCAACACTTACAGAAGACCAAGGTTATATGGGGACTTCAGATCATATAGCCAAACTCCCATGTAGAGCCTGCCTACTTTGCACACACTGTTGACTGCACCCAACATCATAAGCATGATAACCCTCTGAGCTATACTAGACCTTCAGCCTCTGCTGTTCTTTGGAGTGTTCTGACCCAGACCCCTCTGAGCTGCTGAACAAGATCACCTAGACCTGTGAGCCCCTCTGTACCCTCCCCCAAGAATATCTTGTCTTCTTCTCCTCTGTTTGGTGTTCCCCCATGTGGTGGTCATTGGAACGGTCTCATACTTTGAGGGACTTACCCCCATCCCTTCCCCTCATTCAAACTGTCAGAAAGTAAACGTGTTAGTCGCTCAGTCCTATAGCCCGCCAGGCTTCTCTGTCCATGGAATTCTCCAGGCAAGAATACTAGAGCGGGTTGGATTCCCTAGGGATCAAACCCAGGTCTCCTGCATTGCAGGCAGATTCTTTACTGTCTGAGCCAGAAGGGAAGCCACTGTCTGTCCGAGCATCACCCAAATAAAGCTTGTTGTGCTGCTCCATCTTGTGGTCACTTCTCCTCATCATCAGCTACAAAATCCCTTGAACTCATTTCAGTTTTTATAATGGGGTTGAGTTTTAAGAGTAGCAGAAAGTAATTGAAGAGTTGTAATCAGAGGGATGATATGATCTTACGTTCTAAAAGGTGACTCAGTTGGAGAAGACCAAGAGGAGAACAAGACCAGTTGAGAGGCTGATGCTGCAATCTGGGTGAGTGGAGATGGGCTAGGATTAGGACAGCAATAGGGAGAGGGAAGAGGAGACAAAGGCAAAGTAAACTTTGCAGATGGAGTTGGTAGGACTTTCTGATGGATTAGAAGTGGGAAAATAGAGAATCAGGAATAAATACTTGAGTAACTAGATGGGTGTCATGACCATTTAAAAGGTGCTCAAGATGGAGAGGAACTGATCTGTGGATCTGAGAAGTAAATTTTGCCAAAGTGGTTTTATCCATTTAATTTTCATTTTATATTGGAGCATGGTTGTTTAACAATGTCATGTTAGTTTCAGGTGTACAGTATAGTGACTCAGTTATACATATACATGTGTCTATTCTTTTTCAAGTTTTGTTCCCATTTTGATTGTTACATGATATCTAGCAGAGTTCCCTGTGTTATAGATAGGTCCTTGTTGGTTATTTGTTTTAAATATAGCAGTGTATACATGTCAATGTGTTCTGTGTTCTCTCCATGTCTCTTTGCTCTATTTTCTAGTTTCCCTTTACTTATTTTCTATTCCTATGGTGAGGCTGAAATTTCTTCTGATCTTTCTAATATGTAAGAACTCTGGTTTTCAGAAACATACCCCTTTTCATGTACTATTCATGTTTTATTGATGAAAAATCTGCTTTTAATGTGCTGGAAGTCTGGGGGGGGTGTGGAGACCATTATCATTTTATTTAAGCTTCTGATTTCTTGGCTTTCTGTTGGTTGCATTCTATATTGGGTGCTTCTAAAAATGATATTCTAAGATGTTTGTGCTCCTTGGTGTGTTTTTCTTGTTTAAGACTAGGGCGCTTGAAATCGAGTGGAATTTTGGGTGTGAGATTGCTGTTCCTCCAAAGAGGGTTTTACTGAGGAAAACACTGGAGGAAGTGTTTTCATGGGGGTATCCCCCAAATGTGAATATCTTAAGGTTTTTCCTCTTACACTCATCAGATTCCCAGAGGAGATGCTCATAATGTTCTATCTGACAGAGTAGGCCAGACCGTTAGTTTTCTGAGACCAAGAAGGGGCAGAAGGCGCTGGAACTCAAAGGTCATAGTAACTATTGGCAGTAACTATTCAATTAACTATTGGCAGTCTGGAAAAGAAGAAACGTCCACAGAAGGAAGAGAAGAAGAACATAGCACCCTGTCATTTACAACCAAAGTGCAGTCGATCTAGAGTTGAATGAGGAAGGGGGAAGGAAACTCACTTTGATGTAAAGATTAAGGTGTTCATCACTACATGTGACTGGAAACTTCTGGTTATTGAACTGACACAAATTATACATATTATATACCGTTATGTTTTAAGGATTGCCTGACTTTTTGTTATCTAAAAGTGATAAGAAAAGTTTTGGCGACCAGAAGAATTTTCCTTCGGAGATAGAGAAAAGTCACCCATTGAGCAGAAAAAAGGAGGAAAATACAACTTTATGATAAATCCCCATGGTTTCTATTTATTTCAATGTCTCAGTAATACATAATTAAAATCAGAGGTTAGCTAGCTTATTAAACTTTTCTACTCAAATTGCAAGGGACTTGGAGTATTTTATCTTTGACCACTCCCAATTTAATGCAGTTTTTCTAGTGTTTATCATTTTTTGAAGCTGACAACTGATACTATTTTAATACAAAGTTTATATGTTGACATTTATCAAATTTTTTTTCTCCCTTTTAAAAAACTTCAGAACTTCTATCTAGGTCCTCTTGTAATTTTTCACAATCATGAAATTGGGAACTTGAATTGGGACTACCTTTTGGGAATTTCTTAAGGTTCTGCTGATGGCAAGCTCTCAGAATTATTTGCTGAAAACATTATTTTTAGATAGTTTTATCAGATGTATATTTCTATATTGACATTTACTCTCTGGCTTCAATTTTTCCTGTTAAACATACTGTAGTTAAATTGTTCTTTTTAACAGAAAAGCCATCTCTCCTCTCTAATTTTTAAATCCTTCTTTTTGATATGCTGCTGCTGCTGCTAAGTCGCTTCAGTCGTGTCGGACTCTGTGCTACCCCATAGACGGCAGACCGCCAGGCTCCCCTGTTCCTGGGATTCTCCAGGCAAGAATACTGCAATGCATGAAAGTGAAAACTGAAAGTGAAGTCGCTCAGTCGTGTCTGACTCTTAGCAACCCCATGGACTGCAGCCCACCCGGCTCCTGATTTAGTGCTCTGTAATTGACTTCCTGGATAGNCTGCAATGCATGAAAGTGAAAACTGAAAGTGAAGTCGCTCAGTCGTGTCTGACTCTTAGCAACCCCATGGACTGCAGCCCACCCGGCTCCTGATTTAGTGCTCTGTAATTGACTTCCTGGATAGCTCAGATAGTAAAGAATTTGCCCACAGTGTGAGAGACCCAGGTTTGATCTCTGGGTCAGGAAGATCCCCTGGAGAAGAAAATGGCACCTCACTCACATTACATTGTACCTAGATATGCCGTGTCTTGTGATTTTTCATATTTTGATGGACATGGTGCTTAATCCTCCTGTTTGTGTTGTGGTATTGCTGCTTTGATCTGTGCCTGGTGCTTGAGAACCTTCTGTTTACCTTCCCAAAGGGTAAACCTCTAGGACTTTGCCAAAATGGATGAAGGGAAGAAACATTTGCCTGAGTTGGTGGAATAAGAAAAGGGATTGATTTGGTTGCTGGAGGAAATAGGCCCTGGTGCTTGAGTTGTTCCTGGGAAAGAGCAAGTAGTCTAGATCTAATTGAAGTCCCTTCAGAGGACACAAAGCCATGAATCCGTCAGTCTAAATACAACACCCATGATAGATGTCAAGGCACAGAGTTATTTTTTAAAAAGGTGCTGTGCAAGAGTGTAGTCTGGCAGGATAAGGGGAAGCCAGCATTAAAAGCCTGTGGGATATGTTTCTGGGAGTAGAAGATGAAAGTGGGGTTGGAAGCAGCCAGATGGAGAAGCACTGCTGGGCTGGAGGGGCCGGTGTGGGAGATGAGGGAACTCCAGGAAGCATCCACCCTCCTCTGTGTACCTGTTTTACCTCTCCTGTTCTTTTTGTTCTTGTGGCTTGATTTACACCTTTTAAAATATTTGAAATATTTGATGAGGTTTCAGGAAGAAACAAAATGTGCACAAAGATTTTTAAGTATTCATGTCGCATTTCATGCAGTATTTGAAACAAAGGTTATTCGTATATTGGATGTGTGTTATGGTACATAATAATAACCAAACACCTGTGATCCCACTCTCTGACCTAAGAAAAGGAACAGTGTCCCTTGTGTCAAGATGCCTGTGTGGGCTCCATAAAATCTTTTTCTTAAATTTGCATTTTCTTATTCACTTTTATTTCATCTCATAGCTCTCAATAATTAATATATTGAGATTTATCTATTCTGTCTGTTGGTAATTCCAATATTTGAAATCCTCTGGGGTCAAAATCAGCTGACTCTCATTTATGGTTTATATATTTTTTTGTTTCGTATTTAATGAGTACGTTTAGTGTTGAACTTGATCACCGAATATCACAGACCCTAAGATAGGGAGGTCTGGGTTCATTTCATGCCTGTATGCATGCTCAGTCATGTCCAACTCTTTGCAACCTCATGGGCTGTAGCCCACCAGGCTCCTCGGTCCATGGGATTTCCCAAGCAAGAATACTGGTATGGGTTGCCATTTCTTTCTCTAGGGATCATCTTCGTTTTTATCAAAGATAATCATAGTAAGACTAACTTGTTGCAGAACTAGTCTAGTCTCATTAACTTTGGCCTGTTTGTTTACATAAGAGCAGCAGAAATAGTCACTGGCCATATACACTCTGCTGTAACTTTTCACAAGGAATCTTGGATTTTTACAAGGAATTAGGTTTTTCACAAGGATTTGAAAAGCCTCTCCAGGCTAAGAAGCCAAGCCAAGAATTTACCATCAAACTATGTAAGGGTTTAGAGTTTCCCATTGTCTTTTGTCCATTTGCTTTGAGGGCAGCCGTGGCTCTTATATTAGCTTAGGACTCTGATTTCAGCAAGCCGTTGCTGTTTACATCCCCTTATTTTCTTGATTGCTTAGCAATGAACTAACAAATATGTTGATTATAATTTATCCAGATCTTGTTAAAAAATCCAGTGCACCACATTGCTGATGCAAGTCTATACTTGAAGTTTTATTTCTTTTGTGATATAAGAGCTGTTAGGAGGGAGATTTGCATTTCTAAGTTGTTCAGTTACATTTGATAAGCTGCCAGTGTTACTGCTGCTGTTTTTTCCTATTTGGCTTTTGCTTTTTATTATTTATTCTGTTTTTATTGCAAGTATTAAAAAATAAAGTTGGTATTTTTCCTACATTATAGCTTTTTTAAAAAGTTTTTCCTTGTGCCATNAGCTGCCAGTGTTACTGCTGCTGTTTTTTCCTATTTGGCTTTTGCTTTTTATTATTTATTCTGTTTTTATTGCAAGTATTAAAAAATAAAGTTGGTATTTTTCCTACATTATAGCTTTTTTAAAAAGTTTTTCCTTGTGCCATATAAGGCAGTCAATTTTTTTTCATGCTATATTGATACCTTAAGGAGTGTATTTCATCTTGATTACTATATCGTTAAAATTCCCTTAATAATTTACTTTTATTCACTTGACATGTCAAGTTTTATAAGATAAGTAGTTTCCCACTATTTTTTTTGTAAATTTTTCCTTCAGTATCTCCAGAGGTTAGTTTATGCATGTTAGTACTATATCTTTAAGTGCTAAAAGATTGATTGATGGCAGCTTATTTTTTTAGTAGATTGTAATGTTTATTATTGTAAAGAAATTCTCTTTCATCATTACATCTATGATACAAATAGCATGTTGACCACTTTAGTATCAGAACTTCATTATATTTTGGTTTATCCTTATTTCAGATAATACATATTTGATTTAAATATATAGTTTGTAATTATCACTGTTTTTAGTCATATTTCTATCATGTATGTTTCTATCTTTAAGCATTATTTAGTTTTACAAATTCTGAAATTGTATAGAAATAAGGTGATATTTATTTACTCAGTAATTATTAATTGAGCACCTATCCTATGCTAGGTGCACAAATGGACAATGACCTGACCATATACAAAAACGAAACTCTGACCCACCATCTACAGCAATCTGTCCAGGAAATCAACCCTCCTGTCTCCATTAACCAGCCCAGAAGCCAGCCTGCTATGAGTCAGACTTAGAGGAAGTCATGTTCTGCTATCTTCAGGAAGGCAAACAAAAATTTGTGTAACAATTGGCCCCAAATGCTAAGGATTTGATTAATAACTCGTAATATCCTTAGTATTTGTCCCCTCTTCCAACTTAGAATCCGCACAGAAGGCTGAATATGTATTTCCTAACCAGTCACGTGGATGCCTACTTCTATCAATAGTTAGCCTACCTTTAGCTTCTCCAGGCTGACAGCTTCCAATCAGGGCACATCTCAGATCTTCTCTCTTGGCACTGTAAAGCCTCCCTGTCCTCTCCCCGCCTTTGAGTCTCTGTGAATACTCAGTGATGGTGGCCAAGACACTTGCCTTAGCAAGCTCAGAGTAAATAGCATTTGTTTATTTTCACATTCTGCCGTATCATGAGTATTAGACCAGAGTAAGAACAAAAACATAAAATTCTGCCTTTATGGAACTAATAGGACAGTGATGGGAGAAGACAAAAAGCATGATAAATTATGTAGACTATATGTAGGTTATGAGTGCTATAAAATGAGCAGGGGAGAAACATGGGGGGCCTGAGGTAGGAGATTACCATGTTTTTAAAAACTTTATTTTATATTGAGGTATAGTTAATTAACAATGTTATGATTGTTCTGAATATATAGCAAAGTGGTTCAGTTATACATTATCTATTCTTTTTAAAATTCTTTTCATATTTAGGTCATTACTTCCAAAAGAACTCACCTGCACAGTTGGTGAGAATATAAATTGGTACAGCCACTATGGAGAACAGTATGGAGGTTCCTTAAAAGATAAAAATAAAAAATAAAAAACCATGTGATCCTGCAGTCCCACTCATAGGCATGTTTCTGGAGAAAAACATGGTCCAAAAGAATGTATCCCAATGTCATAGCAACACTATTTACAGTAGCCAAGATATGGTAACCTCTATATGCCCATCAACAGAGGAAAGGATAAAGAAGTTGTGGTACATATATACAATGGAATATTACTCGGCCATAAAAAGAATGAAATAATGCCATTTTCAGCAGCATGGATGGACCTAGAGATTGTCATCCTGAGTGAAGCAAAATAGAGAAAGAAATAACATAGGAGGTTACCATTTTTAAATAGGATTATCAGTATGTTCTGCTGAGAAGGTGATATCTGAGCAAAAGGTGGAAGGGATTGAGAAAGTAATATATACAGCTGAAATGCAGGAGGAAAAAGTGTTCCAGGTAGGAACTCCAAGACAGAGGCTCTGATGCAGGAATGTGCCTGACAGTTTCTAGAAAAATCAGGAACTTGGGGTTGGAGCAAATGGGGAAGGAGAAAAGGAGGCAATGTGGAGGCAGAGAGGCAATGAGAAGCCTCAGGGAGCTGGATGATGGCAAGCTTTCTGGGACACTGGAAACACTGTGGCTTCTACAGCAAGTGAGCTGAGAAATCTCTGAGCAGGGGACTCACAGAGTGTGACTTTTGTTTTAAAAAGACATATTGGCTGCATGTTTAGATAGGGTGACCACACGCCCTGGCTTGTGCAGGACAGTCTTAGTTTATGCCTGTTGTCCTGGCTTCTTTCACATTCACAATGTCCTAGGTTAGAAAAGGAAACATGGGATCACCCCAGGCATGGACAGTATGGGGGCAAGGATAAAAGCAGAGAGACAATCAGAAACTATTCTAATAATTCCAGTGAGAAATGATAGTGCCATGGAATTGGTGATAGCAGTGGAGGTAGTAAGAAATGTTTGCTTTGGGCTGTGCTTTCAAAGTAGATCCAGTGCAATTTCCAAACACGCAGAGAGAGAGGGGTGTGTGTGTGTGTGTGTGTGTGTGTGTGTGTGTGTGTGTGTGTGTGAAATATAAGATAACTCCACTATTTTTTCTTTTTGTTTGAGTAACTAGAAAATGCATTTTTTATTTACCTAAATGAAAAACTGGAACCTAGTTTTCGGGGGAAGATTGGAAGTTTGGTTTTGGAAATTATACTTTTGAAACGTCTATCAGATGATCATGGGGAGATACAGGATAGAACTTGAATGAGTTTGCAATTCAGGAGACCAGAGTAAACACATAAATCTGAATGTGTATATATATGTGTGTGTGTGTGTGTGTGTGTGTGTGTGTGTGTGTGTGTGTGTGTGTGTGTGCGCGCGCGCGCGCAGAAATACATATAAATGTACATATATAATATATAAAAATATATATTGAAAAATTTGTTGGATGGACTATTCTTTAAACATGTAGTTTCCTTTNTGTGTGTGTGTGTGTGTGTGTGTGTGTGTGTGTGTGTGCGCGCGCGCGCGCGCAGAAATACATATAAATGTACATATATAATATATAAAAATATATATTGAAAAATTTGTTGGATGGACTATTCTTTAAACATGTAGTTTCCTTTCCAAACTATGTTGACATAGCTCTTAACTGCTTGCATGTAAATGGAGAAGTCAGGGCCTATTTTATATATATATATATTTCCTACTTCAATAGCCACTCCTTCTGTCCCCAATTCTTGTAGGATACTTTTAATTTTAAAATACAACTCAATCAGAATATATTTGTGATAGTATTTATTAACATTTCCTGGAAAACAGTAAACTCACTGGACCTTCAGATAAACTTGTCTTTTAAATTACTTTTCCCCCCAGTATATTTGAATAATTCTTTTCTGTTGCAATTATTTTTTTTTCTCCTCTTCAGGGAGAGCAATTTTAATATAATAGCCCTCTATGATCTTTCACAAAATATATATTAGATTTTCTCTCACCACCTTAGTCTTTCCTTGTTTCACTTCAGTACTATGTGATTTTTCTCAAGCCTGCCCTTGTGTCACCAACTCATTATTTTTAGTGAATGCCAAATCTTCTGTGAATAACTCCCTGTCGTTTTAGAGAGTTCACGTAGTATCTGTATTCCTTTACTCTGCTAGTTTTATTTTCACCGTGTGTTATAAATTTATTTCCTGTTTCAGACCCTTTATGTTTTATTTAATTTCCTTGACAGAGACAAGCAGCTGGAGCATGCTGTTTTCTTGTATTTCATGCCTCTTCCATTCTTTCAGAGGTTTTGTGATGGGTTCTTGCTTTTGCTTAGTTATCTTTCAAAATGGACTGTTCTACTGAGTTCAAAGAGTAAATATGGGTGAGTGAGTGAACTGGATAGGATAAGTCCTTCTCAAACCGAAAACAACTTTGATCTTTTTCTCCATCGCTGTCCTTCTGTATTATGTCAGACCTCTTTTTGCCGTCTCTGACAATACATTGGGTATGTTTTATAGCTTTTTCTGTCACTTTCAAAAATAATAATAAATAGTCTCATTTTCAAGGGAAAAAAAAAATCCATTCATTCTAACATCATAGCATCAGTGTTCCTTCCAGTTTCAAACTTGACCCCTCCTCCAGTTTAAGCCTGGTTCCTTCTTGGGTGCCTCCAGCGGAAAAGTTGGGAAACAGTGGGTTAGCTTTGCCACCTGCTCCTCCGTCTTTCCATTCCAGGTCATTCACTTACAAGGCTGCTTCTTGCTTCTGTATGGCTGCAGAAGGGCTGTGGAAAAGGGGAGCACAGGAAAGTGAGGGCAGGCAGAGTTCTTAATCCAATGTTGATGCCTATGGTGTGTGTCTCAATGTGGGGGCTTTTGTGAGGTCCCTTGCTCTTTATCAGTGGCTCCTGGAAAAACAAATACATAGGTTGTGACTTATTGTGACTTACTGCCTATTGGTTATCCCAAGCATTCTGTCTGTATCCAACAGCGTGAAGCAACACAAAGAAAGATACTTAGCACAGCTTGTGTTAACCCCTACACTCTTAAGGGTATGAGTGACACTCTTCTTACTACTTTTACGAGCATACCTTTAGCTTCTTTATTTTGGTTCATTTTTTTTAAAGGACTAGTGGTAAGTGGTATTTACAGACACAGAGAACAAACATATGGGCAGGAAAGGGGGAAAGGACAGGTAGGATGAATTGGGAGACTGGGAATGACACATTTACACTACTATGTACAAAACAGAGAATGAATGAGGACCTGCTGTATAGCACTGGGAACTCTACTCGGTGCTCTGTGGAGACCTAAGTGGGAAGGAAATCCAAAGCAGAGGGGATATAAGTATGTATATGGTTGATTCACCTTGCTATACAGCAGAAACTAACACAACATTATAAAGTCACTGTACTCCAATAATATTTTTTAAAGCAAAGCAGTATTTAAATAGGAGATTGTAACTACCAGCTTTCCTTGGTCCTGGGAATTTAGGAGGATTTTGTGTTTTTATTTATAGGAGATACTCTATTTTATAGAGAGAAAAGTGTTATTATTGTTTAGTTGCTAAGTGTTATCCAACTGTTTTATAACCCCATGGACTGTAGCCTGCCAGGCTCCTCTTCCTCTGTCCATGGGATTTCCCAGGCAAGAATACTGGAGTGGGTTGCCATTTCCTTCTCCGGGGGATCTTCCTGACCCAGGTATCAAACCTGTTTCTGCCGCATTGGCAAGCAGGTTCCTTATCACTGAGCCACCAGGGGAGCCCTAGAAAAGTACGTAGAGCTTAATCCCAATTGGGGAAAAAAGCCATAAGCAACTGAGGCCCAGAGAGGGGAAGAAGCTTGCCTATTCTGTAGGGGTGAATAGCCAGGACTGAAGTATGGGACTTGAGCGTCTTTCTCTAAACCTGAGCCTTAGCATCCAGGGCCTCCCATCTTGAGGGAAGGTGTGCTGTGCTTTTATGATGGAGTGTAGAGGGCTCTCTGTTCACCTGGCCTCTCCAGGTTCTTCCTGCTGTCCTGATGGGTAGCACAGTTGTGACACACAAGGAACAGTGAACAGGTGTGATCTTTCGAGAAATGACCACCAGATGTCACTCTAGACTAGCTTTTGTCAAATGAGACTGCCTCATCCATTGTTTCTGAATATGCTCAGAGGAAGAAAAATGAGACGGAGTATGTGCCCCGCATCCTAATGCTTCAAATCATGAGGAATTTTCTGGGGCTGTCCTAAGGCATTAAGAGAGTCATTCCCAAGACACAAATGCAAAAGAATCCTTTGGGTCCTACTCTCTCAGTAATTACAGTATAGTGGGATAGGAGGAAAGAAGACAAGTTATTGTCCTTACTTGCAAGTGGAATGGACTGAGACAGGAGAAATTAGAGTGAACAGAAGGAAAACTGACTTCTTCGTGGGGTGGGGGAGGGGGGACTGTAAATATTGAACAGCATCTTAGATTCAGGTAAATAGAGTGTAGGAATGGGAGATGCCATTCGATGGGTTAGGAAGAGGTTGGCCGGGGGTGGGAGGTGGGGTTGGAAGCATAGTGCTATGAATGGGCCAATCAGCTTGGACTGTTTGGCGGATGTGAGGAGGACAGTGAACTATATAGAAAGGGAGTCACAGAGGTCAGATAGAAGACTGGAAATGTAGCATGGTAGTTAAGAGTGTGGACTCCAGAGCCAGGCTCCATGGGTCCAAAGCCGAGCCCTAGCAGGAGCTAACTGTTGGCCCCCAACCATTCTGGCACCAGGGACTGATTTTGCGGAAGACAGTTTTTCCACCAACAGGATTGAGGATGGTTTGGGTATATTTCAAGTGCATTACATGTATTGTGCACTTTATTATGACTTCATCTCTACCTCAGATCATCAGGCATTACATCCCAGAGGCTGGGGACCCATGTTTTGGGGCATGCTGTTTATCCTTGTTGTGCCTCAGTTTCCTCAATTGTAAAGTGAGAAGATATTATCATATCTAATTCCTAGGGTTGTGGAAAGATTAAATATGCTAATATTTTTCAAGTGTCCAGAGGAGTATGCATCGGCACTTAATAAGTGATACATCAACTATTTGTTGAACAAATACATTTTCTGTATAGAACTAGGCTCAAGAAATCAAAATAAGGTTAATGGCTGAATATAGACCTGGGACATGCCCTGCTCAGCAGCTGTTCACTGGAAACTGTATGCCAGACAGTATGATGAACACTGAAAAATGTAAAAAAAAAAAAAAACAAAACAAAACTGAGAGAACAAGATGGTGGAGGAGCAGGTGGATGTGGAGCACATCTCTCTCCACGGATACATCAGGAATACACCTTCAGATACAGAGTGCATGCAGAACACCAGCTAAGAGCTGGCAGGAGGACCTGATCAGAGGAAAAGAATGTATAGAACCACACAAAACTCGGGAGGACGCAGGAACTAGGCAGAAAAACAGGGGTGTTAGTAGGACTGGACCTGCCCTTGGCAGGTGGGGGAACTGAAGCCAGGGATCCGATCCCCATGTCTGGGCAATTGTCTGAGAGCAGAAACATTTAAGGCTGAGAGTGAAACAGCTGATCTGTGGCAGCCTAAATGGAATGAGAATCCTTGCCACAGCCATACATACCCCAGACAGGGACACAGGTTCCCTGGAAGGTGCAGCAGCTGGGAGCTAGAGCTTGCGGAGCATGGAGCGATCCCAGGGCGAAGGCTGCTGGTGAATGGAGAGATGGATTGAGAGGAGGTGAGGGAGGAGATGGTGATGGAAAATGCCTGTGGAGGAAAGCCAGGCAGCCATGGAAGCAAAGCAATGCTGCTGAGTCCTTAGCCTCGCTCTCCCTACACCCCAGCATCAGCAGCTGAACAATAGAGAGGTTGACCCATCAAACGCCTCACGCACTGAACTACAGAGTAGGACCCCACCCAGGGTGCTCTTTTAAGTGACTGGTAGCCAATCTATAGAGTAGGACCCCACCCAGGGTGCCCCTTTAAGTGCCTGACTCACCGATCTACAGAGTAGGAACCCAGTCAGAGGGCCCCATCTATGTGTCTGATGCGCCGAACAGCAGAGAAGGACCCCAGGCAAGGGAGCCCTCTAAGTGCCTGAATGGGCGGAGCTACAGAGAAAGACTGGCCAAAGAGGTCTTCTGATCACCAACTACAAGGGGCTCGAAAAAAGACTCTGATAGGGCCATAACTCCTGCGCCGGAGGCAGTCCGTGTCCCTGCACACTTGGCACCACCAGGGTCCCTGCAAGCAAACCAGCTTCACCACCTTCACACTCAACTCTCACTGGGGCAGAGCAGCCACAGGCAAAAAAGTCTTCCGTCTCTGCGCACAGGGTTGCTTTGGTCCTGTCCGACTCTTTGCGACCCTGTAGACTGTGGCCTGCTAGGCTTCTTTGTCAGGGAGGAGGGTTCTCCAAGCAAGAATACTGGAGCATATTGGCCAATACTGGTTGCCATACCCTTCTGCTGCTGCTAAGTCACTTCAGTCATGTCTGACTCTGTGCAACCCCAGAGACGGCAGCCCACCAGGCTCCCCCTTCCCTGGGATTCTCCAGGCAAGAACACTGGAGTGGGCTGCCATTTCCTTCTCCAATGCATGAAAGTGAAAGTGAAGTCGCTTAGTCCTGTCTGACCCTCAGCGACCCCGTGGACTGCAGCCTTCCAAGCCCCTCCATCCATGGGATTTTCCAGGAAAGAGTACTGGAGTGGGGTGCCATTGCCTTCTCCAGCCATACCCTTCTAGAGCACTATATTTCCTGCTGCCCTAGCTGCCAACTCCCCTGAGGATCTGGTGCTGCCAGAACCCCTGCAGACCAATCAGCTGCACCACCTCCACACCTGGCCCTCACAGGGGCAAACCCAAGTCCTCCAGGGCAGCCTCAGGAGCNCACTATATTTCCTGCTGCCCTAGCTGCCAACTCCCCTGAGGATCTGGTGCTGCCAGAACCCCTGCAGACCAATCAGCTGCACCACCTCCACACCTGGCCCTCACAGGGGCAAACCCAAGTCCTCCAGGGCAGCCTCAGGAGCAACCCCCAGTGGACGACCCACATGTAGAAGTGGAAATAAAACCACAATTGAAACCCAGGGGCAGTGTGACTAAGGAAGAAGACCCAAACCCTCCCACCAGCTGTACAAGCTGAAGATTAAATATGAAGATTACACAATTATGCAGATTCTGAGTCTATGGAATATATAAAATGTTATTGAAAGCTCCCACAAAAGAAAGTGCACTAATTCTGAAGCTGTGGACACTGGAGGCAAGAACACAGAGGAGTAGGACTGGATTAGAATCTGAGCTGCCTCCACAGCCGGTCCAGAGATCAGCACAGTGTTGGAGGGCATCCTAGGAGGTGAGGTGGACTGTGACTCCCAGAGAGGGAAAGGACTTTGATAGCAGTGACTCAAGAAAAACCTTTATTATTCTTATGTTTTGACTTGTCCTGTAGATTCTTTTGGAGCTTTTTCTTTTATTTTTTTTTTTCTTCCTTTCTTCTCCCTCTGCTGTAGTTGTCGATTTTACTGGCACTATGAAATCGAATTAAGCATTTGAGCTTTTTTTTTTCCAGCCACATTTTTTATTGTTGTTATAAACCTCTGCCTCTATGTTGGGCTTTTGCAGTGCTGTAGAGTTTTCCTTTTTTGTTCTTTCTTCTTCCATTTTTTTCTTCTCTTTTTTATAATTTTAATTTTTTTAAACCAATTATATTTTTTGTACATTTATTGCTTTGTTTGCCTTTCCTACTGTTCTTTTCCCCTTGCAGTTACTCTTTAATGTATATAGATCTTTATCTACCTCTGTTTAACATTGCATATCTATTCTTTCTTTTCCTCTCAACATTTTGTTATTCATAACATTTTGCTGTTTGTTCTAGTAGATATAATTTTGGGTTTCCTTTGCTCACTGGGCCAGTCTATTGTACTATATTTTTGTTGGACTGTTTTGATTTTGCTTATGAGTGTATGTGTATATTCAGTCACACTTTTTATTGTTGCTATGAACTTTTGCCTCTATGTTGGGCTTTTACAGTTCTATGGAGTTTTCCTTTATTTTTTCCCCCTATTTTCTTTCTTCTTCTTTTTTTTCTTTCTATTTTGTACAATTCTAAGTTTTAATTTAAAAAAATTATTACTTTTTCTACATTTATTCCTTTGCCTTTCCTACTGTTCTTTCTCCCTTGCAGTTAATTTTTAATGTATATAAATCTTCATCTACTTCTATTTAACTTTGCATATCTATTCTTTCTTTTCTTTCCTTTCAACATGTTTGTTAGTTTTTTTTTTCTTTTCACTGCTTTATTCCCAATTTGGCACCTTGCATTAGTTTTGTTTTCCAGTTTGTGCTTTTGTTAGCTTTGTTCTTAACTGGTATAATTTTTAATTTCCTTTGTACACTGGGTCAATCTACTGTACTTTTTTTAACAGAAATATTTTTATTTTATTTTATTTTTTTACTTTACAATATTGTATTGGTTTTGCCATACATCAACATGAATCTGCCATGNAGGACTGCAGCTCACTAGGTTTCCCTGTCCTTCACTATCACTCCGAGTTTGCTCACTCATGTCCATTGTATTGATGATGCCACCCACCCATCTTCTCCTCTTGTCGCCCCCTTCTCCTCCCACCCTCGATCTTTTGTAGCAACAGGGACTTTTCCAATGAGACAGCTCTTTGCATCTGATGGCCAAAGTATTGGAGCTTCAGCTTTATGGGATGAGGAAATGTAAAAATAGTTTGGCAAACTGTGTTCCACATCCATTCCTCCATTTGGTCATTAACATTAACTGAGTGCCTACCCTGTAGCAGGCAGTGTGAGAGGAGCTACAGGTGAAAGCAAGCCTGTCCTAAAGATCTGCAGGCCTGTCATGACAACATGTACAGAAGCATGTTATTGGAAAACAAGTTAAGATGTGCTTAAGGTCAAGTCAGACCCCAAAAGAAGAGTTTGATCAACCCTCCATGGTGTATGTGTGTTGGGTGAATGAGTAGGTGGGTGAAAGTGCAGGAAAGCTTCCCAGGGGCTACATTTTAGCCACTTCCTGAATAATTAGGAGTTGATTAAAGTGTTTGTGGGAAGGGAAGGCCTCTCAGACAAAGGAGCAGCCTTTCAAAAGGCATCTGTGTCCTGTGCAGAAGGCTTCTATGTGGTCATCAAGGATGGTCACCAGTATCCCCTCCTCCTCCCCTTTCAGGCACATGTTGGGACAGCACTGCCTTCCTCTTGGAAGTTAGATGGGGCCTGTGGCTGGCATTGGCTTATGAAATGTGAGCCAAAGTGACTGCTGTCATTTCTATAAGCCATGCTTGCGTACTCAGTCGCTTCAGTTATGTCTGACTCTTNTGTTGGGACAGCACTGCCTTCCTCTTGGAAGTTAGATGGGGCCTGTGGCTGGCATTGGCTTATGAAATGTGAGCCAAAGTGACTGCTGTCATTTCTATAAGCCATGCTTGCGTACTCAGTCGCTTCAGTTATGTCTGACTCTTTGTGGCCCCATGGAGAGTAGCCCACCAGGCTCCTCTGTCTGTACAATCCTTTAGGCAAGAATACTGAAGTGGGTTGCCATACCCTCCTCCAGGGGATCTTCCTGAAACAGAGATCAAACCCTCATCTCCTGCATTGCAGGCAGATTATTTACTGCTGAGCCACCAGGGAAGCCCTCTGTAAGAAATAGATGTGATTTTAAANCGTTCCCTTTTCTCCATATTCTCCTTAACATTGGTTTTTGTGTGTGTATGTTTGTTTTTTCTTGACAGTAGCCCTTCTAACAGATACCTCATTTTTGGTTTAGATTCTCTGATGACTAGTGATGTTGAGTACTTTTTCATGTACTTCTTGTCCATTTAGATACTTTCTTTGGGAAAATGTCTAAAGTTCCTCTTTTTTTAAAAATAGCATTACTTATTATTGGTGGTGTATTATTGAGTTGTGTTAGTTCTTTATATATTTTTGATATTAACTGCTTATTCATGATATGGTCTGAAAATATGTTCTCCGAGAGTTTGCCTCATCATTTTGCTTATTACTTGTTTTTCTGTGAGGAGGTTTTTTCAGTTTGATGTAGTCATGCTTGTTGGTTTGTTTTGCGTTTACTGCTTCTGCTTTTGGTGTTGTATCCAAAAAGTCATTGCTGAGACCAACGTCAAGGAGTTTTATCATGTCTTATGTTTAGGTCTTTAACCCATTTTGAGTTAATTTTTGTGAGTGGTGTTAAAGTCCAATTTCATTTTTTGTCACGTGGTTATATAGTTTTCTTACCATATGTCGAAAAGCCATCCTTCCCCATGAGTGTTCGTGGCTCCTCTATGAAATATTCGCTGACTGTATATGTAAGGGTTTACTTCTGAACTCTTATTTCCGTTTCTTTGCTCCATGTATCTGTTATTATTTTCTTTTTCTTTTTTTTTTTTACTATACTGTCTTAATTACTATAGAACTCTGAAATGCAGTCCTTGGATGTAGTATCAAAAATGACATAATAATCTCCATTCGTTTCCAAGGCAAACCATTCAATATCAAGTAATTGAAGCCTATGCCTCGACCAATAATGCTGAAGAAGCTGAAGCTGAACGGTTCTGTGAAGATTACAAGACCTTCTAGAACTAACACCCCAAAAAGATGTCCTTTCCACTATAGGGGACTCGAACACAAAAGTAGGAAGTCAGGAAATACCTGGACTAACAGGCAAATTTGGCCTTGGAGTACATAACGGAGCAAGGAAAAGGCGAATAGAGTGTTGCCAAGAGAATGCACTGTCATAGCAAACAGCCTCTTCCAACAACACAAGAAAAGAGTCTACCATGGGCATCACCAGATGCTCAACACTGAAATCAGATTGATTATATTTTTTGCAGCCAAAGATGGAAAAGCTCTATACAGTCAGCAAAAAAAAGACCCGGAGCTGACTGTGGCTCAGATCATGAACTCCTTATTGCCAAATTCAGATTAGATCTGATAGAGTGGCAGATTCATGTTGATGTATGGCAAAACCAATACAATATTGTAAAAAAAAAAAAAAANTGGGTCATCCCAGTGCACCAGCCCCAAGCATCCTGTATCCTACATCGAACCTGGACTGGTGATTCATTTCTTATATGATATTATACATGTCTCAATGCCATTCTCCCAAATCATCCCACCCTCTCCCTCTCCCAGAGTCCAAAAGACTGTTCTATATATCTGTGTCTCTCTTGCTGTCTTGCATACAGGGTTATCGTTAACATCTTTCTAAATTCCATATATATGTGTTAGTATACTGTACTTTATTTTTGTTGGACTGTTTTCACTTTGCTCATGGGTGTATAGGTATATGTGTATAGTCATTATTTTAATTATTATTTGCCTGATTTTGTAACTGCCATTTGTCTGGGGTTCATCTTTGGTTTCTCACTTTTGGATATTTGTTTTACTCTCACTTAATGCCATAACAAACCACTTGTGGGATCTTTGTTTCTGAAAAGAGATCAAGCCCTGAGCCTTTGGGTGGGAGCACTGACTCCAAGACCCTAGACTACCAGAGAACTAACCCTAGGGAGTATCAAATAGTGAGAACTCACACAAGGGACTACAAGACCTGGCGTCACCCAACCACCAGTAGCACCCTGTGCAGGATGCCTCATCTAAACAACAAACACAAACCCAATCATCAGCAGATAGGATTACCACCTCACTCAGCCTTGCCCCTTGGAGGAAAAACAAACAAAAACTCAGCACAAATGTCACCCTATAAGAAGCTCACACAAACCATTGGACCAACCTTAGGAAGGCAGAAACCAAAAGGAAGAAAGAATCCAACCTTGGAGCCTGGGAAAAGGAGACCTCAAGCACAATCAGTTTAAAAAAAAAAAAAAAAGTAAAAGGCAGAGAAATACTGCACAAATAAAGGGCCAAACTGGAAACACAAAAGTCCAAATGAATGAGGAGGAAATAGGCAAACTACCTGAAAAAGAATTCAGAATAATGATAGTAAAGATGATCAAAAGCCTTGAAAACAAAATGGAGAAAATGCAAGAATCAATTAACAAAGACCTAGAAGAATTAAAGAATAAACATACAGAGACAAACAACCCAATTACTGAAATTAAAAATACTCTAGAAGGAATCAATAGCAGAATATCTGAAGCAGAAGAATGAATCACTGAGCTGGAAGATAAAATGGTGGAAATAGCTTAAGAGCAGTGTAAAGTAAAAAGAATGAAAAGAACTGAGGATAGTCTCAGAGACCTCCCAGACAATATCAAATGTACCAACTTTTGAATTATAGGGGGTCCCAGAAAAAGAAGAAAAAAAAGGGTATGAGAAAATTTTTGAAGAGATGGTAGTAGAAAAGTTCCCCAGTATGGAAAAGGTAATAGTCAATCAAGTCCAAAAGGCACAGAGTCTCATACAGGATAAACCCAAGAAGAAACATGCCAAGACACACACTAATCAAGCTAACAAAAACTAAACACAAAGAAGAAATATTAAAAGCAACAAGGGAGGAGCAACAAGTAACATATAAGGGAAACCCCATATGCTTAACAGCTGATCTTTCAGAGAAACTCTATAGGCAAGAAGGGAATGGCAGGATATATTTAAAGTATTGAAAGGGAAAAATCTACAACCAAGATTACAGTACCTGGCAAGGATCTCATTCAAAATTGATGGAGAAATAAAAAGCTTTTCACACAATCAAAAGTTGAGAGAATTCAGTACCACCAAACCGGTTTTACAACAAATGCTAAAGGGACTTGTATAGTCAAGAGATACAAGAGAAGAAAAAAGATCTATAAAATCAACCTCAAACATTTAAGAAAATGACAATAGGAACTTATATATCAATAAATTACTTTTAATGTAAATGGATTAAATGCTCCAACCAAAGGACACAGACAGGCTGAATGGATACAAAAACAAGACTCATATATATGCTGGCTACAAGAAACCCACTTCAGACCTAATGACACATATAGACTGAAAGTTAGAGGATGGAAAATATATTCCATGCAAATGGGAAGCAAAAGAAAGCTGAAATAGCAATCCTCATATCAGACAAAATAGACCTGATAATATAGAAGATTACAAGAGATAAAGAAGAACACTACATAATGATCAAGGGATCAATCCAAGAGGAAGATGTAACAATTGTAAATATCGATGCATCCAACATAGGAGCACCTCAATACATAAGACAAACACTAACAGACATAAAAGGAGAAATTGACAGTAACAATAATAGTGGAAGACTTAACACCCACTCATGCCAATGGACAAATCATCAAAGCAGAAAATTAATAAGGAAACACAAGTCTTAAATGATACGTTAGATGAGATGGATCTTATTGATATCATCAGGACATTCCATCCAAATGCAGAAGAATACTCCTTCTCAAGTGCACTTGGAACATTCTCCAGGATAGACCAATCTTGAGTCACAAATCAAATCTCAGTAAATTTAAGAAAATTGAAATCATATCAAGCATCTTCTCTGACCACAATGCTATGAGAGTAGGTATCAATTACAAGAAAAAAAGCTGTAAGAAATACAAACACATGGAGATTCAACAACACATTTCTAAATAACCAACAGGTTACTGAGAAATCAAAAGGAAAAGCAAAAAAATTTCTAGAAACACGTGACAATGAAAACACAACAACTCAAAACCTATGGGATGTAGCAAAAGCAGTTCTAAGAGGGAAGTTGATAGTAATACAATCTAACCTCAAGAAACAAGGAAAACACTGAAACAAAGAACAAAGAAAACCCAAACTTAGTAGAAGGAAAGAAATCATAAAGATCCAAGCAGAAACAAATTAAAATGAAATGAGAAAAACAATAGTAAAGATTAATAAAACTAAAAGCTTATTCTTTGAGAAGATAAACAAAATTGACAAGTCTTTAGCCAGACTCATCAAGAAAAAAGAATTGAAGCAACAAAATTAGAAATGAAAAAGGAGAGGTTACAACAGACAGTGCAGTAACACAAAGGATTATAAGAGACTATTAGGAACAGTTCAGTTCAGTCTCTCAGTGGTGTCTGACTCTTTACAACCTCATGAATCGCAGTACGCCAGGCCTCCCTGTCCATCACCAACTCCCGGAGTCCACCCAAACACATGTCCATTGAGTCGATGATGCCATTAACCATCTCATCCTCTGTTGTCCCCTTCTCCTCCCACCCTCAATCTTTCCCAGCATCAGAGTCTTTTCAAATGAGTCAGCTCTTCACATCAGGTGGCCACAATATTGGAGTTTCAGCATCAGTCCTTCCAATGAACACCCAGGATTGATCTCCTTTAGGATGGACTAGTTGGATCTCCTTGAGTCCAAGGGACTCTCAAGAATCTTCTCCAACACTGCAGTTCAAAAGCATCACTTCTTCTGCACTCAGCTTTCTTTATAGTTCAACTCTCACATCCATACGTGACTACTGGAAAAAACATAGCCTTGACTAGATGGACCTTTATTGGCAAAATAATGTCTCTGCTTTTTAATATGCTGTCTGCTGCTGCTGCTGCTAAGTCACTTCAGTCATATCCGACTCTGTGCGACCCCATAAATGGCAGCCCGCTAGGCTCCCCTGTCCCTGGGATTCTCCACGCAAGAACACTGGAGTGGGTTGCCATATGCTGTCTAGGTTGGTCATAACTTTCCTTCCAAGGAGTAAGTGTCTTTTAATTTCATGGCTGCAGTCACCATCTGCAGTGATTTTGGAGCCCAGAAAAATAACATAAGCCACTGTATCCTCTGTTTCCCTATCTATTTGCCAGGGACAACTATATGACAATAAAATGGATAACCTGGAAGTTATGGACAGATTTTTAGAAAAGTTCAATCTTGTAAGACTGAACCAGGAAGAAATAGAAATTATGAACAACCCAATTAAAAGCACTGAAATTGAAGCTGTGATCAAAAATATCCCAAGAAGCAAAAGCCCAGGACCAGATGGCTTCACAGGAGAATTCTGTCAAACATTTAGAGAAGAGCTAATGCCTATCCTTCTAAATCTCTTTCAAAAAATTGCAGAGGAAGGAACACTTCCAAACTCATTCTATGAGGCCACCATCACCCTGATACCAAAACCAGGCAAAGACAACCCAAGAAAACTACAGGCCAGTATCACTGGTGAACATAGATGCAAAAATCCTCCACACAGTTTTAGCAAACACAATTCAGGAGCACATCAAAAAACTCATACATCATGATCTAGTTGGTTTTATTCCAGGAATGCAGGGATTCTTCAATATATGCAAATCAATCAATGTGATATACTATATTAGCAAATTGAAAGATAAAAACCATATTATCATCTCAATAGATGCAGAAAAAGCCTTTGACAAAATTCAACACACATTGATGATTAAAATTCTTTAAAATATGGACATAGAGGGAACCTACCTCAACATAGTAAAGGCCATATATGATAAGCCTACAGTAAACATTATTCTCAATGGTCAAAAAGTGAAAGCATTCCCCATAAGATCAGGAACCGGACAAGCGTGTCCACTTTCACCGCTATTATTCAATATAGTTCTGGAAGTCCTAGCTACAGCAATCAGAAGAAAAAGAAATGAAAGGAATCCAGATCAGAAAAGAAGTAAAGCTCTCAGTGTTTGCAGATGACATGATACTGTATATAGACAACCCTAAAGATAGTATTAGAAAATTACTAGAGCTAATCAGTGGATTTAGCAAAGCTGCAGGTTACAAAATCAATACACAGAAATCACTTGCATTTCCATATACCAGCAATGAAAAATCAGAAAGAGAAATTAAGGAATCAATCCCATTCATCATTGCAACAAAAATAATTAAATATTTATGAATAAACTTACCTAAGAAGACAAGAGAACTGTACACAGGGCTTCCCTTGTAGCTCAGTTGGTAAAGAATTTGCCTGCAGTGAGACCAGGGTTCAATCCCTGGGTTGGGAAGATCCCCTGGAGAAGGAAATGGCAACCCACTCCAGTATCCTTGCCTGGAAAAGCTCATGGACAGAGGAACCTGGTGGACTGCAGTCCATGGGGTCGCAAAGAGTCGGGCACAATTGAGTGACTAACACACAAGACAAGAGAACTGTACATAGAAAATTATAAGATACTAATGAAAGAAATGAAAGATACATAAACATATAGAGAGTTATTCCATGTTCCTGGGTAGGAAGAATCAATATTGTGAAAATGACTATACCACTAAATACAGTCTACAGATTCAGTGTGATTCCTATCAAATTACCGATGGCATTTTTCACAGAACTGGAACAAAATGTTTCACAGTTCATATGGAAACACAGAAGACCCCGAATAGCCAAAGCAGTCCTGAGAAAGAAGACTGGAGCTGGAGGAAACAATCTTCCTGACTTCAGATTATACTACAAAGCCACAGTCACCAAGACAGTATGGCACTGGCACAAAAACAATAATATAGACCAATGGAACCAGATGGAAAGCCCAGAGATAAGCCCATGCACCTATGGGTGCCTTATTTTTAACAAAGGCACAAGAATATACAGTGGGGCAGCCTCTTCAATAAGTGGTGCTGGGAAAACTGGACAACTACATGGAAAAGAATGAAATTAGAACACTTCCTAACACCATACACAAAGGTAAACTCAAAATGGATTAAAGACCTAAGTGTAAGATCAGAAACTATAAAACTCTTAGAGGAAAACATAAGCAGAACTCTCAATGACATAAAGCAAGATCCTCTCTGACCCACCTCCTAAAGCAATGGAAATAAAAACAAAAGTAAACAAGGTTGGGACCTGATTGAACTTAAAGCTTTTCTACAGAAAAGGAAACTATAGCAAGGTGAAAAGACAACCCTCAGCATGGCAGAAAATAATGACAAATGAAACAACTGACAAAGGATTAATTTCCAAAATATACAAGCAGCTCATATAGCTTAATGCCAGAAAAATAACCCAATCAAAAAGTGGGAAAAAGACCTAAACAGACATTTCTCATAAGAAGACATAAAGATGGCTAACAAACACATGAAAAGATGCTCAACATCACTCATTAGAGAAATGCAAATCAAAACTGCAATGAGGCATCACCTCACACTGGTCAGAATGGCCATCATCAAACAGTCTACGAGCTGGAGAGGGTGTGGAAAAAAGAGGATGCTCTTGCACTGTTGGTGGGAATGTAAATTGATACAGCCACTATGGAAGACAGCATGGACATTCCTTAAAAAATTAGGAATAAAACCACCATATGACCCAGCAATCCCACTCCTAGACATATACCCTGAGGAAACCAAAATTGAAAAAGACACATGTATCCCATTGTTTATTGCAGAACCATTTACAATAGCTAGAACTTGGAAGCAACCTAGATGTCCATCAACAGATGAATGGATCAAGAAGTTGTGGTACATATACACAATGGAATATTCAGTTCAGTTCAGTTCAGTCACTCAGTCATGTCCAACTCTTTGTGACCCTATGAATCGCAGCACACCAGGCCTCCCTGTCCATCACCATCTCCCAGAGTTCACTCAGACTCATGTCCATCGAGTCAGTGATGCCATTCAGCCATCTCATCCTCATTTATCCCCTTCTCCTCCTGCCCCCAATCCCTCCCAGCATCAGAGTTTTTTCCAGTGAGTCAACTCTTCACATGAGGTGGCCAAAGTACTGGAGTTTCAGCTTTAACATCATTCCTTCCAAAGAAATCCCAGAGCTGATCTCCTTCAGAATGGACTGGTTGGATCTTCTTGCAGGCCAAGGGACTCTCAAGAGTCTTCTCCAACACCACAGTTCAAAAGCATCAATTCTTCACTGCTCAGCTTTCTTCAGAGTCCAACTCTCACATCCATACATGACCACTGGAAAAACCACAGCCTTGACTAGACGGACCTTTGTTGGCAAAGTAATGTCTCTGCTTTTGAATATGCTATCTAGGTTGGTCAGAACTTTTCTTCCAAGGAGTAAGCGTCTTTTAATTTCATGGCTGCAGTCACCATCTGCACTGATTTTGGAGCCCCCCAAAATAAAGTCTGACACTGTTTCCACTGTTTCCCC
>SJYV01032460.1:263895-303003 GCA_006410875.1 Neotragus pygmaeus | reverse complement strand
AAGAGGCTTTTTAGTTCCTCTTCACTGTCTGCCATCAGGGTGCTGTCATCTGCATATCTGAGGTTATTGATATTTCTCCCGGCAATCTTGATTCCAGTCTGTGCTTCTTCCAGCCCAGGGTTTCTCATGATGTACTCTGCATATAAGTTAAATAAGCAGGGTGACAATATACAGCCTTGACGTACTCCTTTTCCTATTTGGAACCAGTCTGTTGTTCCATGTCCAGTTCTAACTGTTGCTTCCTGACCTGCATATAGGTTTCTTAAGAGGCAGGTCAGGTGGTTTGGTATTCCCATCTTTTTCAGAATTTTCCACAGTTTATTGTGATCCACACAGTCAAAGGCTTTGGCATAGTCTACTCAGCCATAAAAAGGGACACATTTGTGTCAGTTCTGATGAGGTGGATGAACCTGAATACAGAGTGAAGTAAGTCAGAAAGAGAAAGACAAGTACCATATTCTAATACATATATATATAGAATCTAGAAAGATGGTACTGAATAATTTGTTTACAGGGCAGCAGTGGAGAAACAGGCAAAAAGAATAGACTTATGAACATGAGGAGAGGGTATGGAAACTTTCATTACCATATGTAAAATAAATAGGCAATGGGAATTTGCTGTATGGCTCAGGAAACTCAAACAGGGGCTCTGTATCTAGAGGGGTGGGATGCGATGGGAGATGGAAGGGAGGTTCAAAAGGGAGTGAATATATGTATACCCATCACTGACTCATGTTGAGGTTTGACAGAAAACAACAAAATTCTGTAAAGCAATCATCCTTCAATTTAAAAAATTAATAAAAACTAATAGTGTCGCTGATAATTTCTATGTATTGAGCTGTAACCAGGTGCTAGCAACTCAGTTAACTAATTTAAATACTTTATTTTATTTAGCCCTCTCCAAACGTATAGGATAGGTATTATCATTATTATTATCATCTCTATTTTATTAATTAGAGAAATAAGACCAAGAGAGACTTAATTTGTTCAAAGTCACACAAACAGTAAGTGGCAAAGAGCCCGATCAGTTAATCACTGTCTGAATATCTCAGAGGCATTGAAGAGTATTATGAAATTACCTCATTTTTGAGCTGAGTACTTTAAGTCTCCCAGATTATGGATGAATAAGCGGAGTCACATAGATATTAAAGGATTTGTTCAAGGTCATTTTGGTTGAAGGGTGACAGTATGAGAACCTACATTTTCTGTTCCCAGTTCTAATAGTGAGGTTTTGATAATAAGAACAGAAAGCATCCATCTGGAACTTTTTTTTAAAATTATTATTCCAAAAGACTGTTACACAATGTCTCCTTCACTAGGGCATAAGTGAGAATACCATGTTATTTTTTACCCCCATATGTCAGTATGACAGTAATTCGAAGTTTTTTTTTTTTCTATTATAGATGTAGATAAAAATGTCCCCAGAGTCACTCCCTTTTCTGGTCTCCCTGAGCTCAATATGCTTTTCCTTGTTTAGGGAGCTCCTCTTCCTATTATAATGTTTTGTCATCTGTCTCTTCCATCAAAAGACCTGTTTCTAATGATGGAACTGAGGTGTTGCTCAGGAGATGTCATCTTTAAGTTTCTTGCAACTCCACCAAATTCACCCTTCAACAAATTATACCAGCTCACAATGATTTTTCTATGCAAATTCAAATTCAGGGTAAGTCACTGAACTCTTCCCAAATCCCCATTCATCCTAACTGCCCCCCTAATGTTCCTGTGTGTAGAAATTCTGTAGTTGCCACTGACAGCCTTTCAAGGCCCATAACAAGGTGTTTTGGCTTTTGTCCTCTACCAAAGTGCTTGTCACAGAGTAGACAGACACTCAGCTCACTCAACAAGAAGTGATCCTAGCCTACCCAAAGGAGAAATGAGCTGTTTGTGCGTGCTTGCTTTGTCTGTTGCCAGCATTTTTATCTTGCCCCTGGAAGTGTGTGAACTCTGGCTGTGTTACAGAGGTTTCTGCTATTCAGGCTTCTGTTCATAAACAGGAGTGAAAGAGGAGAGCAGAACCCTGCCTGGGAATGTAGCATTTAATCCAAAATGTGGACCAATCATTCTAATGAGTGAGCAATGAGTTTTGGAGAATGATATATAGTTTCTTTTGTCCTGAATGTCATGGAGAATATGGACATAGTAAAACCACCAAAATTCAGGAGTGTAAAAAGGAAATAAACGGGCTGGAAGGATGGTTTTCAAATTTATTGAGAGTATGGAACACCTATTATCAAATGCCTTTTAGGAATACTGCTTCATGGAGTGACTTGTAGGAAATGCTAGTTGAATTGAAAGAGCATTAAGTTTGGTATCTGGATATGAATTGCCAATCCTGTGTAAACAACTTAGCTGCAGTCAATGCTAGTAAAATAAGGGAATGCAAGTTCACAAACTTCTTAGTGCTAGACTGCATTAGATAATGAGCATGCACAGAATGTCAGTCATTTACATCACTCAGCAGACTGTATGGTTCAAATGATTTTTTTTCGGGGGTTAGCAAAACTTTCTTGACGAAGGAAGCCATATATGCTGATTTATATTCTATTACAAGTCTGACACTTTGAGTAGTGTTAGCTGCAGTGATTGTAAGTAAACCACTTGACCTTTCTGATCTGAATTGCACTCTCTCAAATGATGGGGTTGGAAAATAAACTGATTTCTCTAATTTTAAAACTGGTAGTTTCCCAGGAGCCCAGAGTTTTGGAACAAATTGAGTGTCTATTCTAAGCCTCTGATATAACCCATGAGAAACACAAGGGTTTGACCTGCATCTTCATTTCCGGCTTTAAAATAGAAGCACTTAATATTGTCTCGTGTGTACGTTCAGTCACTTAGTTGTATCCAACTCCTTGTAACCCTATGGATTGTAGCCTAGCAGGCTCCTCTGTCCATGAGGTTTCCCCAGCAAGGGTCTTACTTTGTCCTAATTATATGACCAGTGATACTGACCCCATAATTTTCTCTTTATTGTTTTTCAAAGTCCATAGATACTATACACAGAGATATATAGAGGCCGACAGTCAACTTTAGTAATGCTGACTGGTATTTAGATGCTGTTTGCCACAGTGGTGTATCTTTCTTGGATGATGAACAGATTGCATTAGAAACCTTTCTGTCACAATCATCATCTGAAGAATAGGAGAGAGATAATTGCAAGATGGATGAGGATTTGGAAAGCAGCCTGATACTCTGGAAGGAGTAGGAGTAGTTCTGAGTTAGGTAGACCTAGATTTAAATTTTGTCTGCATCACATACTATCTCTGTGACCTTGGACAGTTTTATTTGTCTTTATGTGTATTCATTTTCTCATCTACAAACCTCACAGGTTTGTTAAGAGAATTAAATGAAATAATGCTTCTGCAGTACCTCTTATTTTTATGCTTTAAAAGACATAGAAAAAGATATGAGTGAGAAAAAGAGAATACGAAGTTAGGACATAAGTATTTAGGAATAGAAATGCAAAGATCATAAAATGATGATGACACAAATATTGGTTTAGATGCTAAGATGGAGGCTGCTGAACTTGCTCAGATAATTGAGTGGAAGAGGAGCACAGTTGGAGGTTTGAGGAGTTTGGAACCTGTGTTTATAGGCCAAAGATCAAGGCAACAGTGGAAACCTGGGCAGGGGTGAGAATATCAGATTAATGGGATAGGAATTTACAACATGAATAGGTTCTAATCTATTAGGGGATGGAGGCGGACAGAAGTGGAGCTCATAAAGAGAGCTCTAACGAGCCTGGAGGGAGACTGGACTAATGCTCATCAGGGTGACAAGGCTGAAGGCATCAGGTGAGTCAGCATAATATTTGCTTCCCAGGGTTATCACCCTGTGTGGTAGGATTGAATTTATTTAGCCATAATTTGAAATTGATAGAGCTTTAGGGGCCTGTAACTGTGGAAGTTCTCTTGATGTTACAGAGTAAGCTCTCCAGAATATTTTCACTTAGTAATAGCTCCTATTCATAGCACTTGTATATTACATGGCACTTCTCAATATCCAAATCACTTTCGTATGCATTATTCCAGTGGTCACCAGCATAGCTAACAGGTCTCTCTGTGGTACAGATGAAGAACCCAAAGCTCAGAAAGTTCAACTGATGAACACAAAGATGCACAGCCAGTACTTAGAAGAAACGGGATTGGTACCTACAGTTTTAACTGAAGTATAACAGCTCTTCCCAGAATGTGTTTCTCCCTAAGAGTGAAAGTTACCAGTTGCCATCCATCCTTTTCACTTGTACTATATAGTAGGAAATAGTGAAAGAGAAGCTTCCCTGGAAAGGGCAGTAGCGATGCAGTTGGCAGACACAGACAACACAGCTTAAGGGTTATTTCTCAAAATACGTCAATTAATTGCTATTTAGCTCAAAAATAATGGCCGGATACCAATGAGATTATTTATTAGAGTGTATCTACGAGAGATTGCACAAGTTGAAAAATGCAACTGCAGGCCTTTATCAGTTGTGAATGATTTAAATCAGAGAGAATAGGTAAATTGCACTCAACCTCTGCTTTCCCTTTCCATGACTGTGATGGACATCAGTCAACCATCATGACCTCTTTCCTACTGCATCCAGATGGGGCTTCACAGTTCTCAATTTTGCATCCCCAACAGGCACTGTGAAGTATTCAGAATTGGCCTAAAGGTCTGCCTGCCTCAGCCTTTCAGTCCAAAGCCATATTCAAAACCCCATTTTCTTTCCTAAGTAATACTCAAAGAGAATTTATCACTTCCTTTATTATGTCTGAAAACTATTAACAAGATAGCCTGCATTATTGCAATTCAAACAAAATTATGTAAACATTCCCAAGAACATGAAACTTGTATAGGAGCTGACAAATTCCGTGCTTTTGTTTATTCTACATCTTTGAGGATCTTGTCATTTCTGCCTGTGAGGAGACAAAGCGGCCCTCCAGTAGTCATTGGTGAATTACCTGCTTCAAAAGCATGACTCTTGTGCACTTATTTCCTACAACTCTAAAAATTAATTTTATTTTAGGTACCCAGAGAAGTCAATCATTTCCTTTTAGGAAGGTCATTTCCTTGTACATTGCTCATTGTTACTAACTCAGAAACCAGCTATTTGATTCATAAGGCTTAAGGCAGTGCTTTAAATCAAAGTTTCACTTCTATACTCTAATTGAGCCCTTGGCACTCAGTGCAACAAAGCAACCTGAGATTGTAGAGTTGTTATAGAACTAAGGATCTGTCAATCACTGGAGGGCCTTTCTCAAAATATATATGCTTTCATTTTCACCTCCATGTTTCTGCTACCCCACCCCCATTCTTTCTTTCTTTTGGTTTCCTTGGGGGCAGGAAAGTGTTAAGAGCAAATGTATATTTTTTAAAGTTCCTCCACCTAACATCTTCCCCCACTCCCCTAATGAGAACCTCTGAAATAATGAAAAGAAAATTTAAAGTTAAGAAACATAGTTAGATTTGAATCTTGGCCCTGTTACATTTCCTAGGTAATCTTGGTTATTATTCAGGTCTTATTTGTCTGCAAGAACAAGTTAAACTGGTCTCAGCAAAAAGAGGGGGGTGTTGGCTCACATACTGAAAATGTGCCAGGTCGATTCTGGCTGGAGTACAATCAGTATTATAAGGAAATATATTTCTCCATCTCTTTAGCTCTTCTTCCCTCTGTATTGGTGCTTTTTTCTGAGTCTCAAGCACTTTATGATTAATTGTCTCTGATCATTTAAGAACCTCCAAAGAGGTTCGATAAGTCCCACAGGCCTTCGCTTCACTCTTTGGTCTGACTTGTCTCTTGTCTCTTTAGGAATGGTGACTGTTCCTAAACCAGTCACCTGTCACTATACCAGCGGGAATGGAGCAGCCTAATGTGTTTACTCCTGAGCAGAGACGATACTGCTCAGTTCTTGCCTGGGCAGTTAGAGTTGTCTGCAGCTGATATTTATGCCATCCAGATGTTAAATGTTGTGAATGCTCCCCCTGTTCTTGAATAGTCCCGATCTGAGAGCTGAGAACAAATATGATTTCTCTTGAGTCTCAAAATCTGGAATTGTGAAAGTGATGTATTCCTCATAGGAAAATTATACCAGAAGAAAAGGAAATGATAAAAACCATTTTCTAGGAAAAGATATCTGTGCTTTGGGTCACAATTTCCCCATATGTAAAACAGAAAATATAAATCAGTTGGTCTTTATATGTTACCTAATTGTTTTAATTTTCTATGAAACGAACAGTCTTTTGTAGCCTTCGTTTGTGTATATTACACATTTTATATTGAATGTAGCTATATAAGATAAATATGTGCCTGTCCATGTGTCTGTGTGTGTGCGTATAGCTCTCAGTTTGCATACCAGGTAACTGAGGAGAAGCCACCAGAGTTCCCCGGAAAGGTGACGGAGCCAGTTATTTAACTTTATTTCTTAGTGGACAGCTTTTTTCCTTTATTCATCTATTAATCTCAGTATGTTAACCATTGAAAAGGATTTTACAGTTTATGAGAGTCTCTTAGAAATAAAAAGTTATAACTCAGATGTATATGTCTCAGATGCAGGACTTTGAGGTACTTTAACCAGAAGTGGGTCATAACACTGAAGGAGCATTGGAGCGATGACAGGGTCAGTGCCGTCATCTGGGGACAGAGTAATTAGCTGAAAAAACATCTATCCGCCTTTGACTGCTTTTCTGTCTGCCTTGCCATGCTCCTGTTTTCTTGGCTATCATGCTTGTTTTCCTCACAGTCTCTGCAATATCTTCATTCTGACCTATTATCAAATAATGAAAATGTGCCACTTTCTCAGAACATGGCTTCTCCTCCTTCCCTAGCTGTTGCCCTTATAATGATAAGTCAGTATGAGTGAAATTTTAGACTAGAGTAGAGCTTTTGGTAATTTAAAAGTCATAGCATATTAGACCTTGTTTATTCCATGTTATTTTTCTGTTGCTGTTTATATTGTCTATTTCTAGGGTTAGAAGACTTGCTCTCTTCTCTACATCTTGCAAACATTTCACACAAAATTTTTAGAGAAGAATTTCAAATTCAAACCATGGACCCAACACAAGACACTCCATCTCATTCATGTGAAAATCACTTATTGAATGCTATTCTGCGTAAGGCTGGATGATATATAAAGATGAATCGCTGCCTTATAGAGATAAGACCTGGACATAAATCATTACAATATAAGATAGACAGTAATATGTGTCATCGGAGAGGAACAGATAAATTGCCATGAGAGGTGAGAGGATAAAGAAATTACTTTGTTGGAGAGGGGCTATAGAGTGCTGCACTTGGGCAGGTTTTGGCTACAAGTAAATGATTTCCTTCAAATGTGCTTAGACTAAAGGCAAAAGCGTGTTCACGTTTAATTCCAGAAGAAAGGGAAGGCTTCATGAAGAAGAGTTCTAAGCTGGGCCCTTGGGAGAGGTCAGTAAGATTCAGAATTAATTCACCTCCAAAGAATCCTGCTCAGGACTCATATCACCTTGGAGAAGGAACACTCGAACCTATTGGCAGCCATCACATTCTTAGCTGGTCGGTGACAGTTATTTGTTAGAATTGCTAACAAAATGCTAATTGAAGTGGTTACCCCCATATGGATGCAAATGGAAAGAGGAAGGGCTGAGTACAAGCCACTGTCTGAAGATGCAGGTCACACTGTGGAATGGAGAAAGGCAGTGGGACTCAGGGGAGGGAGTCCTGCATCTGCTTCCAGGGAGGTTTGAAGCATCTACCTAGAGCAAGGAGGAACCTGTGGATTAAACAAAAAGAACTGACAAAACTGGGCAGGTATTATGAAGACCAGTGATACAAGTGGGATATTTGGGGAATACACGCAATCTTCTCTAAAAATTGTCATTTCATTTCTGGCTGTGGAAAGGAACTAAATGGTCTATGTTTTTTTCCCATAGAGAAGCTCTGTCCAGGGTGTTGAAAATACAGCAGCAAACAAGGAAAAGTCCCTGCTCCGAGGGAGCTTATATTCTAGTGTGCGGAGGGCATAAATCAACAATAATTACATATGACGCATTATGGCAAACACTGTCTAAGGCTGGGCTTGAATCATTTCCAAATAATCTGCCCCAACTATCTATTCTGGTTCTTAGTCTTAATTTAAGATTGTCTTTACCAGTCATTATTGGATAATCCTTCTATTTCTTTAATTTATACAAGTATTCAACAAATATTAGCATGCCTACCACAGTCTAAGCACTGTGATGGGCGCTAGAGTACACAGCAAGCAGGATGGATGGTGAACTCAGTCTTAAAGAGCTCATACTCTAGGACCATGTCATAATTTTCTGTTTTCCTATATCTGCTTCCTATTGGGGTACCACCCGCTACTTGTGGCTACCGAGCACTGAAGCATGACTAGCATGACTAAGAAACTGGATTTTTAATTTATGCTAGGAAACATTGAAGTCAAAAGGAGAAGGGGACAGCAGAGAACGAGATGGCTAGATAGCATTACTGACTCAGTGGACATGAATCTGAGCAAACTCTGGGAGTAGTGGAGGATAGAGGAGTCTGGCATGCTATAGCCCATGTGGTCATGAAGAGTAGGACATGACTTGCCAACTGAACAAACAACAAGTTTAATTCATTTAAATTAGTGTGGCTTTTGAGTTGCACAGCCTAGTTCTAGGAGAAGTGATAGGCAACTAAGAAATAACTTTAAATAATACATTTTAAATAAGGAATTATTTTGGATGCTGTGAGGGAGAGGATATATTTTAAAGGATTCTGTGATAAAACTTGTCACCACCTTTAAGGTGAGACCTGGAAAGAGCAGTTAGAGAAAGATTCTTAGGGAACAGAGAAGAGAAAAAGTCCATAAAGAAAGGAACGGCTTGGCATGTGGCAGGGACTGAAGAAGAGTGGCTGGCGCTTGCTAAGTGAGAATAGTGTGGATAAGTGGAGGCTGGGGCCTGGGGGGATGTAAGAGCCATGCCATGCAGAAATTAGGCAGTGTCTATGTCAGTTCCATCAACTGCACCATGCTGTGTCCCAAGGCATGCCTGGTCTTTGTTTTCCAGTCCAGTGGTCACTTCCTAATGCATGCTTTTTAATAGAACTAAATTGCCAGAGCACCTCACAGTATCAACCCATCACATTTGATCAGCCTCCATCTCTACTAGGTGATTCACTAGGAAAATATTTCTTCTCTTCAAACAGTTGGGCAAGATCCATACTTGCAAGACATATAATAAACTAAATACTATTTAAGAAAACAAATTTAAGTCTTTATTTTATTTGTTACAGTATTGCTTCTATTTTTTTTTTCCTTTCCTTCATATTTTGCTTTTTCGACTACAAGGCATGAGGGAATCTTAGCTCCCTGAGGGGATTGAACCCATGCCCCTCTGCCCTGGAAGTGGGGAGTCTTAACCACTAGACAACCAAGCAAGTCCTAGGTAATGTTATTTTAATAAGAGTAAACAATCATAAATGACTAAAAATAGGATGAAAACTATTCTGTTTTAATACTGCTAGAAAGAAGCTAGCAGATGAGGTCGGGGAACACATCCTGAAAGCTTTTGGGAGGAAACATGAGGGAGATAAAGAAAAGGATAAGAAATTGGCTTAAAAATAACTTGACTGTTTTTAAAGCTGTCAGTCCTTAGTTTGGATTTTCTTTTCTGAGTGTGTAGATATTCAGGCTTTAGAGATAAGTGATTTATGCAGGGAGATGCAGTCATTATGCAGATGAAATGTCCATGGTAGGGGGTGCTGGCAAATAGCTGTGTTTTTCAGCTGTCACTTCTGTCAGCTTCATTGATTTTAAAAATTGTCAGGAACTTGTATTATAGAATGTAGATTCCTCTGGGGGCAATGTTCATACACATTTTTTTTCTCTGCACAATCATGGTACATTAGGTTCTGGAGCCCAGGGAATCACCTCTAACTGATAAAGAAAAAAAAATGTAAAATGTCATTATATGCTTTGTTCTGTAAAAATATAACTTTTCATTAAAATGGCAGTGTGCATTATAGATGTGCTGATTTTTAATCTCATGACTAACATTCACTTGAATGTCTTTAACTTTTTCAACTTGCCTATTATAGCACCACACATATTCATGTACTCTACATTGGCAGGTTGTTTTTCATAACTCATTGAGATATTAAAAGCATATAAATAAGAGCACGTCTTTTGAGCCAGTCATTATATCAGGCTTTAGACTTACCTGAATTCTTTCACAAATATGATATAATTTCATACCCCCAGCAGCCCCATGAGAAGTTATGGAATGGGACATTACCTGTTCCTTATAGGAACCCTGAGGCCACACATTTTGTGCCTTGGGAGTGTGAATGAAATGTAGACAGATCTTGAAGTCAGAACACAGGCTGTTGTACCATTTGCCCCTCTTCTTGATTGTGAGAAGAATAGTATGGATTCTCCTCTACCTCTGTTTTAACATTCAGTGTCATGTGCTAATAAAATCATGGATTAGTTTGAGAAAAGTGTTTGGACTTAAAGAGTCTATGTGTCAGTCAGAAATCTTTGTATTACAAGCAACCAAACTGTAACACCTCATGGTCTAAAGATCAGCATGAGTTTATCGACTCTTGTTGCTAACAAGTCCAGAGAGGGCTGGCTTCAGGGCTCAAATAATGAAGTCATGACCTGTCACTCCTCTCCTTGTTCTCTTGATTGGTTCCATCATGAGATAAGTCCTCTTTCTCATGTACTTACTCAACTCATGTTTACAAAAGACCCTTCCATATTTTAAAGATGAAGTAACACACAGTGGAAAGGACGCAGGTGTGGCAGTCAGGAAATCTGGATTCTAGTGGCAATTCTGCCACTGGCTACATGAGCCTCACCTATCAGTGTCGTAGGAGAAGTGTGAGTAGGTTCCTAGAGTTATATCTTTCCAGATGCAGATCTAGAGTGAGGAGAGAGCAGGGGGAAGTAGGGAGGATGGTTGGAGAGGGGAGCACCGTGACCATGGAATTTTCAGAAAAGAGATTGTTCTCTGTTTGGACTCACATGTGTCTCATGCCCACCCAGAGCCACTCGTGAGGACGTGAGCAGTGGAGTGCCACCTATGTACTTGTGTTACATGGAAGAGTCAGAAACTTGAAACAGTGGGCTGTTTATTGCTGGAGTTACAGAGAACGCATTCTGTGTTCTCTATCCAAAAAATAACACACCCGGAAACATTACATTCACTGATCCCCTAAAAATCAAACCTCTGATCTCACCTTTTTGAGTCCTATGAGCTAATCCCTTTGGTTAGCCATTGACAGAACCAGAATTCATCCCTGCTTTCGCCTCGGAAGGACTCCCCAGTCACAAGATGCCCCAAGGGAAACTGGGCTGTTCCAGATGGCTTTGATCCATGTCAGTACTCTTCATTATGTGAACGTCCCTTCTGACAGCTCACGCAGAACATGTCACATCTTGAAAGAGGAGTTTTCATTAACTACTTTGCTGCTGCCAAATGGAATCAGTGTATTATATGGCCCTCTGCCAGAATGTCAGCGAGAGAGAGATGGCTCCCCTGTCGGCGGCAGCAGCCTGGCTCCCATGGCCAAGCGGAAGCCTTCTGTTTTTCAAAGATCAATGTATTTCCTAGCTCATATAGCAGGGTAAGGTTACACAGCCTATGGCAGAATTGAGAATAGAATCCAGGTTTCCTGACTCTCTGTGCTGTGCTCTTTCCACTGCATACTGCTTAATCTTTAAAATCTGAAATGTCATTTTAAAAATATGAGTTGAGTGAAGTTTGATAAAGGGTATGTATTTATTACAGAAAGAAATTTGGCCGCCATCTCTAGTTCCCTCTCTCACTTCTCTGCCATATGTAGTGGGTGAGTACATTCTTAAGTACTTCTAAATATCTTAACTTTTGGGGGTCTTCACTCTCTAGACCACCTTCATCTTTTTCCTGAATGGCAGCACGTCAATACCTGTGGTGCAACAGACAAAGTCACATAAACCGTACCTCTAGTCCTGACTGTCCCTTAGAGAAAGCTTTTCAACTGCTCCCACTGCCTTTGCCTCTAACTTTTAAGTGTTTGACCATTTTTCTCCCACTGCTTCTCTTGCCCAATCCCCAGACCCACCTCCATCATGGCACAGCGACCTTTTCTTTCTTTTATAATTGGATTTATAATTGATTTACAGTGTTGTGTTAGTTTCTGCTGTATAGCAAAGTGAATCAGCTACGTGTATCGATATATCTCCTCCTCTTTGGATTTCCTTCCCATTTAGTTCACCGCAGAGCACTGAGTATACAGTTCCCTGTACTACACAGTAGGTTCTCATTAGTTGCCTATTTTATACATATTATCAATGGTGTATATGTGTCAGTCCCAATCTTCCAGTTCATCCCACCCCTCCCCTTGCCCTCTTTGTGTCCATCTATCACATTTTTCTCTGTCTGTGTCTCTGTTTTGGCTTTGCAAATAAGATCATATACCATTTTTCCAGATTCCATGTATACGCATTCATAAATATTTATTTTTCTCTTTTTTATTTACTTCACTCTGTATGACAATCTTTAGGTCCATCTATGTCTCTGCAAATGACCTCTTCTATTTCTTTTGAAACAGCTGACTCTCCCTTTTTCACCTCAAGGGCTTTGCCCTTGCTCAGAGTGTTACATTGCTTCCCATCTCCACTCCCTCCTATTAAATGTGTGCTCATTCTTCAGATCTCAGTTTAGAAACTCTCATCCTGACAACCTCTTCCTCATCTCTCAGTCTGGCTTAGCTGCCTCTACTACTTGTCTTGAGAACATCCTAGGATGTTTAGCCCAACTCATGTGCTTTTTGCCACATCAGCTTCTTTGCACACCCCTTGATCCCTTTCTGTACACATATACATGCACCACACATTCACTGCCATTGTTTTGTGATTCCAGTGCACACACAGGGTGCTTTACCTCTCACAGGCTCTGCCTTTCACCTCCCTTTCTTTCTTTTCTGACCAAAATGAAGAGTCTTCTCTGCGATCCAACATGTGCCAATGGCAATTGTATTTATTAGTCGCACTTTTTTTCTTTTATAATCACTTTTTCTTTAGCTTCCACATAAAAGGAAGTGTTTCTCTTAGAATATGTGTAGAGCAAGTCCTGACCCCTTTATCTAGCAGCAGTTTTCTCAGTTTCTTCATTCAAATGTATGTGTAAGTGACAAAGATCTATAGTGTTCAGGTCCTCCGGGTAATTCACATCTAAATTGGAATTGAATCCTAAAGAAAAAGAAGATTCTAAGGAAGAAGGAACTTCTTCCTGAAGTTTCAGGAAGCATCCGAAGAAGGACAAGGCTGTTGGGGTGAGCAGGGCTCTTGCGTCCCCTAGAATCTCACCTTGCAAGTATCTGTCCAAGGTCCAGAAGTCTCAGGGCAAGGCACTTCATATTTATGAGCCCATGAGTAGTTCTTCCCCAAGTCTTTCAAAATTCTATTCATTCTTGGGTCTCTCTGTGTGTGTGTACATCCTGACCTAACAGACTATTAATTCTCCACTGGATCAAGTAAATAATCTCTTAAATAAGTTCACTGATTTTGCCCTTGTTCTTCTGTGACTACATTCAAGCTTCTGCTCTTTGGTCACTGTTCTGTTTCTTTCCATAGCTCTTATCTAAAATTCACCTACTTATTAGATTTGTTATCTCTCGCCCCCAGCTAGAATGCAATCTTCAAAAACACAGGGCTGTTTGGCTGTGCATTTCACTGATGTATTTCTATCATCTGGAAGAGGTACTCAATAAATATTGGTTGAATGAGTTAATGGAACATAACCTACTTTACACTCTTTCCAACTTATCTGCGAGCTTTCTGAGAGTTTACAAAACCCTTTCAGCACAATTATAAACTTCCAGTTAGTCCCAGCTAAGGATGTAATAACTATTCTTGTATAATTCACCTCATGGTTAGAGTTGACATTCTGTTTAAAAGACACACCTGGTGGCTCAGCTGGTAAAGAATTCACTTGTAGTGCAGGAAACCTGGGTTTGATCCCTGGGTTGGGAAGATCCCCTGGAGAAGGGAATAGCTGCTTCTGGCCTGGAGAATTCTATGGACTATTCCATGGGATCGCAAAGGGTCAAACACAGCTGAGCAACTTTCACTCACAGAGAAAGTTCTCAGCTACCTTGTAAATCCTCCTATGCGCCCTTGTTATTTACATCTTGTTCAGCTCAGTCACTCAGTCGTGTCCTACTCTTTGCGACCCCATGAATTGCAGCACGCCAGGCCTCCCTATCCATCTCCGACTCCCGGAGTTCACCCAAACTCACGTCCATTGAGTCGGTGATGCCATCCAGCCATCTCATCCTCTGTTGTCCCCTTCTTCTCCTGCCCCTAAACCCTCCCAGCATCAGAGTCTTTTCCAATGAGTCAACTCTTTGCATGAGGTGGCCAAAGTACTGGAGTTTCAGCTTAGCATCATTCCTTCTAAAGAAATCCCAGGGCCGATCTCCTTTATGCACCCCTTTTAACCCTTTATTTTGGTTCCTAACATGAATGTTTTGACGTCATTACCAGGCTCATCTTCCCATCTTGCCTCAGACTACATTNTACTGGAGTTTCAGCTTAGCATCATTCCTTCTAAAGAAATCCCAGGGCCAATCTCCTTTATGCACCCCTTTTAACCCTTTATTTTGGTTCCTAACATGAATGTTTTGACGTCATTACCAGGCTCATCTTCCCATCTTGCCTCAGACTACATTCAGCCTTGCCTTTGCATCTTTTCCTTAGACACCTTTTGAGAAAAGACTTCTCTCCACTTTTTAATAGTTCTTCATTTATCTACTACCAACACCTTTATAATCATAACTAGAAAGATGAGAAAATTTGCTTTCTCACTATTTAAATAGGTATCAGAGTCTATTACTAAATATAATACATTTAATGTATAGTGTGGCTCAAATGTATACACAGAACTGCTTCATTCTCATCATATATGATTTCAAAAATTTTCTTACTGCCCAAAACTAAGTGACTTAAGTCAACAACAGTTATTTTTTCATAAATCTGAGGTTTCCTGAGCTCAGCTGGGTGGATCTGTTTCATGTCTGCTGAGCTCATGTAATGTGGCTGCAGTGGGCCTCCCACTGTGTAGGCCTCCCTCTACTCTTGGCCTCTCGTCATTTGGTAGTCTGTTGTGAATTTCTTTACAGCATGGAGATTGGCTTCCTAGAGTGAAAGAGAAACTGTCAGACCTGGGGTCTGAACCAGCATAGCATCACCCCTCGAGAATTGTGTTCATCAAAGCGGAATAGGGCTGACTCAGGTTCAAACAGATCTGCCCATCGATGGGAGGAATTGTTGTCAGCCACAGTTGCACACTACCGTACCTAGTTCTCAGAACGTAAGTGATACAAAGTATGATTTCAAATGCATGGCTAATGACAGAGACTCACAGTTGATCAGTTAAATAGTATTTGTGTTGGTATGACTGTATGTGTGTGTAGGTGGGTGGTGATAGAAAACACATAAACATATAAAAGGCTCAAGATTTCCAAAATCACAGCAGTTTATGGGACATTTAACATGAAGGCAAAATCCTGTTAGATCCCTAGGAGCATTCATGTGTCCTAGCATTGCTTACTAACTGTTGTGCCCGACTCTTAAGTTATAAGTAGCAGGATTATCTAATTACATGTATACTCTGTTCCAGTAGATGAAGAAATACTTAACTCATTACAGAAATTTTATAGGAAAAAAAGGGGCTACTTTGAAAAAAAAAGTTTGGGAGTCAAAGGAATACATTTTAATTAAGGAGAATTCACTTATGAATAATAGTTTATTTCCCATCCATATCAGGGAAATAATGTGTCCTCTCTGTAATTTTTACACTTTATTAACTTAAGCACAGGCCTGCACACATAGTAGATACTGGCTAAATGACTGCTTATTAAAATCAGGCCATAAGCAGAAGCTAGGGGGATGTGGATGTTCTCATTCCATCCAAAGGCACATTTCCTATTCTATAAAGATTAATCTTAGAGCTTCTAAAAATATTAACAATAGCCTTTTACACAGAAGTAATGGTACCTGGGTGGTTTAATTACCTTTTGTTCTCATTAAATAGAGGCAGATATTCAGGGCCCATAGCACAGAGCCAAGGAAGTAATATTAGTCATGGTTTTGTTCCAGGTCATGGGAGAGAAAATTGGGTTAATGAGAGGGCATGGGGATTGAGCACCATAAGCCACGGTGGAGCGTACCAAATAAAGAGGATCTGGCTGTGAGTGGACATGTGCATGCTGGAGTGCTTCGTCATGTCCAACTCTTTGTGACCCTTTGGGCTGCAAGCCATCAGGCTCCTCTGTCCATGGGATTTTTCAGGCAAGAATACTGAAGTGGGTTGCCATTTCATTCTCCAGGGGATCTTCCCAACCCAGGGATCAAACATGCATCTCCTGCAAGGTAAAGAACCATTTGGGTAGATTCTTTACCCACTGAGCCATCAGGGAAGCCCAAGTAATAGGATGAGGAAGAGCAACGCACATTCTGAAACACCAAGAGTTTGTTACGCAGTTTCCAGCCAAGCAGATAGAAGGGACATTCTTGCTGGAAGAAAGACAGTCTTCTTGGAGAAATCAGCTCATCTTTGACTGTTTAACACCTCGGATGTTGAGGAATGCCCTGGAAGTAAAGTTCAGCTGGCATTTCAACCACTGTAGAAGTGTCTGTAGAATCTGCCTTCTCTAAGAATAGCCTTAGAAGTCTCTATAGATTGACTCCAACCTTAAAGAGAAATGTCACACTCAGTGTTCATGACACGTGTTTCTCTTGGACCTGTCCAGTGATGGGAAACACTCTCACATTATAGGATTTAGTTAATTTAAAAGGAAGTTTCTGAAATCAGAAAAGCTTACTTGAATACTGGACTCACAATTTATCAGCAGGGCTTTCCTTGAATAAATGACTTAATCTCTCTGAACTTCTGTCTGAAAAATGCTGATGGTGGGGAGGAGATAGTGTTTACATCACAAGGCTGATGGGGGAATTAAATGAAGTAATGAAAGCATTTATCAGGGTCCCTGACCCATATCCAGTCCTCTGTACACTTTGTTAGTAATTTTTCAGTTCATCTTTACAAATGTCTAACATTATCTTTCCATTGAAATAGCAACATTGAAAGTATTTTGTATTCTTATCTCCTTAGATGTTTATAATAGTTCTGGTAGGAATCATCATTGTCGTAAGTCTTCCAATGAGAAGCTAGTTTCTCTGTGTGCTTCCCCTTTCTCTTACAGACAAAAAAAATGCAATTTTATCTTGGTAGGAAAGCTTGGTGGACGAGCCTGGTGTTGGACAAAATAGTGCATATTTCCTGTCCCCTTGCACCAGGTCCTCCTGACACCTCCAATCCTAGATGTCAAGAAATGACAAGATATTTCTCAGTATCTTCACTTGGCAAAGTAAAGACTCTGCCAATAGCCACTGCATTTTGGGGAGATGGCCTTCGAGTTCCTTCTCCTGGGGGGTTTAATACTTTGACTCCAAGGGCACTAAGACTTTTCTCACCAAACAATTCCAGGCATCAGAGAGCGGGTACAGGTAAGATCTGTGGTTGCTAAAGTTCAAAACCTGCAGGCTTCCCTGGTGGCTCAGTGGTAAAGAATCTCCCTGCCAATGCAGGAGCCACAGCTTCGATTCCTGGGTTGGAAAGATTTCCTGGAGAAGGAAGTGGCAACCCACTCTAGCATTCTTGCCTGGGAAATCCCATGGACAGAGGAGCCTGGTGGGCTGCAGACCATGGGGTCGCAAAGAGTTGGACAGGACTTAGCAGCTGAGGATGCACGTGGTATGTTCTACTTACTTGGCTAATATTCCCTTTTCCTAGGTATCTGTAGGCCAGAGGAAAGTTCTGGCTACTTAGCAGCTACAATTTTCTTAGGTAAGAAGCCTAGAATATTTAGACAGGAACATATTTTCATGGAAAGTGGGAAGATCATATCTTAGAATCAAGGACTATTAACCCTGGGAGGGAATCAGTCTACTCTTCTCATCCTTCCAGAAGGAATTGAATTGGGTTGGGATTTAACCTGAGGTCCAGAGGTAAAATATACATTGTACTCAAAGTCAGAGAGACTGAATGTCAGGACCCAGGATTCCTAGTCCAAGAGCCTGGGATTCCAGACCTGCAGGTCATCACTGATCAAAAAACCCACCCTCCCCTTGGAATGATTTAAACTCCCCAAGCTAGTGAATAGCAGATGGGTCTCTCTTTCTGAAACTACTTCCAAAATACATAGGTTTCATTCCCTCCAGAGGTAATCCTATATGCATACATAGTTTGAGTGGTTCTCTTTGATAAAGAGCACTAAAGGTTAGAAAGCCTTAACCTTGCTCAGCAACCAGAGGCTGCATGGCCTGGTGGCTGGCCAAAGACAAGTCACTCTCTCTCTGCAGGTTGTCCAAGCCACCCTGCCTTCTGCACAGAAGCAAGAGGCAACAGAAATGTGAACATGTTCGTAGATTTATTTCACATAATCTAAGCAAGGTTGGAGTCAACAACCTGAATTTAATTACCGTCCTGACAGTTGGGAAGCAATTAATCCTTCTCTTTCCCTCTCTTCCTCTGCCCAGCTTCAAAGTGTCATTTTTCCCCCTGCTCCCTCTCGTACTAATTAGAAACATGCTGTAGGGTAAAAGGTGACCAGTGTGAAGCTAGCACCATGTCACCAAAGCCCCTTTGTTAGGAGAGAATGCTCACCATTTAAGGAGGCTGCTTCTCAACACTGGAGCATCTGCTTCTGGGAAGGAGAGCTGGGTGTGGAGCTGGCTTCAAGGCCCGATGCTTCCCACCTGTTCCTCAACTCAAGCAAGTCCCTTGACATCTCTTTGTATGTCTCCACATTTCAGAGTCAAGGATTCCCAACTTTTCTATTGCTCAAGATCCATGAGAGCATAAAATAAAAGTGAACGTGCTTAGAGTAGTCAAAGCACCATCCAGGTGTATGAGATGCACCTGATATCTTTATCATCTTGGCCACCAGAGCGAAACACCACAGGCTGGGTGGCTTGAGCAATGGACATTTATTTTTCAGAGTTCTAGAGGCTTGGAAGTCCAAGTTCAAGGTCTTGACTGCCTTTTCCATATGTCTGTACAGACCCTTTCTCTGTGTGTGCATGTGGGTATGGAGATTTCTCTCTTCCTCTTCTTAGAAAGCTCTAATTTTTAAAAATTGTATTAGGACCTCACTCTTATGACCTCATTGAACTTTAATTACCCCCTAAAAGCCCTATCTCCCAATACAGTCATACTGAGGCTTTAATAGATAAATTTTGTAGGAAATTTCTGTTCACAGCACCTGAAAAAATGCTCTCTTTAGATTAAGCCATGAACTAGATTTAGAGACCCAGAACCCAGAAATATAGAGGATGCCACCTTCTTAAGCAATGTATTTAAATGTGGGAGTAAGTTTTTACACACTGTTCTCTCTTGTCCAGTTGTCCCTTTCCTTCAACAGCTTCTTTCTAGCAGTAATGGTGGGCTCTGCTTTGGCCCTGGGGCCAGATTCTTGGGAGCAGTGAAGAGAGATTCCAAAACCCAAGATCAAGGGCCCAATATTACCTTCTTCATGGTTCCCTCCAATGTGAGATTGAGCATTTGTGGTTCCTCCTAGGTTTTAGATTCCTAGATATTTGTTTCAATCATCAAAAAAAGATAAAGCTGAATACCTTTGGAATTAAAGGTGGGAGAGATTAATCATCCCAGGGGAGCTATAGAGAAAAAGTGACTTTTCCACGTCACTGGCTGGTTAGATCTCAAATTGGGGCTAAAACCAAAACTTAACTGAGTCCCAGGAGGAATTTTAGGTTGGTAATTAGGCTCTTCTATTATTCCCTTCTCCTATTTAAAGATGAATATGGCCCTTCATCACATTACATTAGCTGGATTACTCTTTCCTGAGGTAGACTACCTGTAGGGGCACTAAAAATGAGAATTCAGCTTAAATATACCCTTCTTTTCTCCAAGTGCTTTCTTTCCATCTGGGTTGCATTTCTTACCCAGACCAGCAAGCTGTTCCTTACCCACCTTGAACGTATCATTTGATTTCTGAAAAACCATAGGGGCCAATCGTAGATGAGAAGTTCTTTGCTTGTATCATCATAGTATGATATATCACCATGGAAGCACCCACCTTAAAGGCTAAGAAGGAATATGAGTCTGAACAACTGTGGTGGCCTTGATCTTGCTATTCACGGCGACCTGGCAGTTTTACTTATGTTTTGTGTCCTGACTCCATGAGCCATCAGTTTCTCAGGGACAATGTCCAAAATGATGCAAGCGTAACATGCTCTAAACTAAGCTCATAGATTTTAGGGCTATTCTTTGTTGCCTGAGGCCATTTTAGATCTGTTTAAGGTGGTAGTAGTCATCAAAATTGAAATCTTTCTAATTATTAATAAGGGCTTCCCAGGTGGTGCTAGTGGTAAATAATCCACCTGGCAATACAGGAGACGCAGCAGATGAGAGTTGACCCCTGTCGGGAAGATCCCCCAGAGAAGGAAATCCACTCCAATATTCTTGCCTAGAAAATCCCATGGACAGAGGAGCCTTTTGGGCTACAGTCCATGGGGTAGCAAAGAGTTGGACATGAGTGAGTAGACACACACAATTATAAATAACAAAATAATTATTGTCTCTAATATTATTAAAGCATGAATGACTTTTTAAACACTTATTGAATGCAATTCTGAGTAAGTCACCTTAAGGGCAGCATCAGCATCCTCACATGCTCTTTCCTAACGACCTGGCACGACATCTAGACACACTCCCATGATAAGTGCAAGGAGGGTAAGATGTGACCGTGACCATCTGAACCTTTCAAGATAACATAAATGTACAATGTGAAACGAAAGTCACAGCTCTGTTTGTTCTGCACCTGTGTGGAAATCACATTTTTCCCCCCTCTAGATAAAAATGAAGAGCAAGGGTACGGGAGGAGTCATTTATAGAACAGCTCTCTGCTGCCACCTCTGAAGGGTGACCCCCTTCACCTCCCTAAGACACCCCTGTCAGGTGCTTGGCTGGGCACTTTACTTCTTGATCTGTTTTTTTTTTTTTTAATTTTATTGGTGTATAGTTGCTTTACATTGTTGTGGTAGTTTCTGCTGTACAGCGAAGTGAATCAGCCGTATGTTTACATATAACTCCCTCCTTTGTGGATTTCCTTCCCATTTGGAGCTTATCCCACAGAGCACTGACTAGAGTTCCTGGTGCTATACAGTAGGTTTTCACTGGTTATCTGTTTTATATAAGGTAGTGTGTATATGTCAATCCCAATCTCCCAATTCTTACCCCCTCTTCCCTCTTTGGTGTCCATATGTTTGTTCTCTATGTCTGTGTCTCTATTTCTGCTTTAAAATAGGTTCGTTTTGAACTTTATATCTGTTAAGTATCTCCATAGGGTATGGAGATTCAGAAAAATTTACCCTGACTTGTACACATTGTAGATCCAGAATGTCAATCCTTAACATTGGAACCTAAACTCCGTACTCTTGATCACAACAACCCTGTCTTGCTACCACTGCAAATGAAAGGGTCTTTTGAAATGCTTCCAACACAGTCTATGATTTTGAATGGCATAGGGCAAGACCATATCTTCTTGTCTTCTTTTCTACATCTGGGGGTGGAGGATTCAGTGTGAACCTGATGCACTTTGTATTCAGAAAACTCAAGGTCATGATTATTAATTATAATCATGAATATGCACAAAACAGCATGAGAGCAGAGACTATTTTTTCCATAGATATTCTCAATTTCCAGAAAAATTCTTTACTTTTAGTAGGCAATAAATATTTTTTGAGTAAATGCTGATAAGTCAATGAAAGATTTAGCATCATAGATTGTTCCATGTCTAAAAGGAGTTGTGTATATTTTGGGGATTTTTATGTCATCAGACAAATTCAGTGCAGCAAGTTCCTGCAATTGCCACCTAAACAGGGAAAACATGGCTTCATAAATCAGCACCATCAATCATGTCAAATGTGCCACTTTGAACCCCATTTCCAAGGCTTCCTGCGTGTTGCGTCCTTTGTGGACAATCACTTGTGGCCTCTTGTGACCACAAGGGGGCAGTGCATATTCACTCAAGCCAGAAGCTGAATCTGTGCATAATAAACTATCTGACAGTCTTTGTGTGGTCGTATTCCTCTGAGATGTCTTCATGGTGCTTACAAGTGCGGGAACGAGATTGCTTTCTAACTCCCTGTACTGCAAACAAATTGTGTGGCTGTTATTGTTTAATATTTAAATAGCTATGGTAAGACGCATGTTCACTGCTTCTATAGGGCTGACACTGATATAAAGCCATGTGATGGAAAGGTAGCAAGTAAGTGGCCTTACCCGTTTTGTTAGTCCTCTAGTTTTACTGGGGGTGAATTCCATCTGTATATGAAAGGCCGGTTCAGGCTTTATTCCATGGCCAGCACATTGGCCATAATTCTAGGAGTTCTGACTTCTATTATTTTTCAGATAGAAAATGGAAGGCTAGAATCTCAGGGATATGAAGGACCTTTAATGTATGTCTAATTTCTTGGTCTTGCAGCAGCTCTTCTAGCAGCTGATCCCAAAATGCTTCATGCTGGCCCCTGGGCTCTGCCATGGCCCATTCGTGAGCTTTTGGGGTATGGTGGAGGAGGAGCCCCCTCCCTTGTTGGTGAAGGATTGACTGTCCATTCTGAAATTGACATTTAGTCACCTTGGAATTATTTCCATTCTTTCCAAATAGAGAATAATTCTACTTATGTGACAGAGGTGTTTGGGGAATTGACTTTCACAGGCAGGATTTTGAAGTGATGTGAAGAATTAACCTTGTGATGAGATCATTAGACTGATAGGCCAAGACTTTGCTTACAGTTGCCAGTGTATATGATAAATTGCTATCTGTGGCTGCTGGAGACTACTTAGTTTGACTTACCTGGCCTGTCTCCATTTGACTTTGCCCTGTCTCCATGGAAATCTGTGTGTTTCCACAGTTTCTTACTTTTCTGAAAATGTTTTTGCTTTTGTTCCAGTGTTTTTCTAGCAGCCTGGAAACCCAGTCCTGGGACTTAGGGCTGGCATATTGTGTAATTTCAGGACACGACTCACGTTGCCTCTTGTGTAAGTGCCATCCCTTGAAGCACAGTTCCAACTGGAAGTGACTGGATTCTAGTGATGGTCCAGAGATGAGGTCCTATTCTTTTGTAAGATCTAACCGAACATGTCTCAACCTGGGACCTAGAAAATGCTCATTTTAAACAAGCATTCCAGATCAGTATGAAGGAAGTGATCAATGGACCACTCTGTGAGAAATACTGTAACATCCTAGAACATCCCTTTCAATACAGCAGGAGGATAAAAATAGACTAGAGAGCAGAACTCTAGTGATTCTTTAATACTTATTCTGCCTCAGGTCCCGAGCTAAACATGTGTGGTCCTGTTATTTAACTTGTTTGAATTTTATCCAGTGTCTCTGTTCAACTTTCAGGAGAAGAACCCATAACCTCATTGANCCGGTTCAGGCTTTATTCCATGGCCAGCACATTGGCCATAATTCTAGGAGTTCTGACTTCTATTATTTTTCAGATAGAAAATGGAAGGCTAGAATCTCAGGGATATGAAGGACCTTTAATGTATGTCTAATTTCTTGGTCTTGCAGCAGCTCTTCTAGCAGCTGATCCCAAAATGCTTCATGCTGGCCCCTGGGCTCTGCCATGGCCCATTCGTGAGCTTTTGGGGTATGGTGGAGGAGGAGCCCCCTCCCTTGTTGGTGAAGGATTGACTGTCCATTCTGAAATTGACATTTAGTCACCTTGGAATTATTTCCATTCTTTCCAAATAGAGAATAATTCTACTTATGTGACAGAGGTGTTTGGGGAATTGACTTTCACAGGCAGGATTTTGAAGTGATGTGAAGAATTAACCTTGTGATGAGATCATTAGACTGATAGGCCAAGACTTTGCTTACAGTTGCCAGTGTATATGATAAATTGCTATCTGTGGCTGCTGGAGACTACTTAGTTTGACTTACCTGGCCTGTCTCCATTTGACTTTGCCCTGTCTCCATGGAAATCTGTGTGTTTCCACAGTTTCTTACTTTTCTGAAAATGTTTTTGCTTTTGTTCCAGTGTTTTTCTAGCAGCCTGGAAACCCAGTCCTGGGACTTAGGGCTGGCATATTGTGTAATTTCAGGACACGACTCACGTTGCCTCTTGTGTAAGTGCCATCCCTTGAAGCACAGTTCCAACTGGAAGTGACTGGATTCTAGTGATGGTCCAGAGATGAGGTCCTATTCTTTTGTAAGATCTAACCGAACATGTCTCAACCTGGGACCTAGAAAATGCTCATTTTAAACAAGCATTCCAGATCAGTATGAAGGAAGTGATCAATGGACCACTCTGTGAGAAATACTGTAACATCCTAGAACATCCCTTTCAATACAGCAGGAGGATAAAAATAGACTAGAGAGCAGAACTCTAGTGATTCTTTAATACTTATTCTGCCTCAGGTCCCGAGCTAAACATGTGTGGTCCTGTTATTTAACTTGTTTGAATTTTATCCAGTGTCTCTGTTCAACTTTCAGGAGAAGAACCCATAACCTCATTGATGATAAAATAATTCTTCTATAATCCAGTGGTCTCAGTGCTCAAAAATGCCTGTAATAACAGCTAGCCAGGGATCAAAACTGTACTGCTGGGGATTCTACTTCTCTCTATAGAGTATGTGCACATCCCCGGGACTCAACTCTGGCTGACTTTTGACTTGGACAACCCTTTGTTGTCTGTCTGGAGTTTTCAAATGAAGCCAGAAAGATACATACTTTTTAATAGGACATTTCTTGACTTGTAAAAAAATATCTCCTTTGACTTCACATTTATCAAAAATACCAAGTAGGATAAACAGAACCCATCTGTGGGCCAGATGCAGATAATGTGTTACCAGTTTACAGTCCTGGTCTAGTCTTTGATAGCCACTGTTGGTTTTGAGATGGAAGAGGTCTCTGATTGTGGTAGATTACAGGAAAGGATACTAACTGTGTGGTCTTGACTAAAACCAAGTCTCCCTGACTTGGTTTTAGTTTCAGTTCTGTAGTTCATTAGCTCTGAGGCCTTGAGTCATTTGCTTCATCTCTCTGAGTATTAATATTTTATCTGAAGGGATAGATGGGATTAATGGTATCTTCTTCACAGAATTTCTGCAAGGCTAAAGTGAAAGACTGTGTGTCAGCATTTTCCAAACTTAAGTAATTCACAAACAACCTTCACAGTTTTTGCCACATCCAAGTAACACGTCTACTATTATTTCCTTAATATTTTTATTTTGGCTCATTTTTAGAAATCTAAAAAAATATCTATGTTGCTTTTATTCAAAGCATTAATATATATAGAAACATGAGTTAAATCACAGCCCTCCCCAATCACATGATAAATTAAATCCAAGATCATTTTAAAAGAGTTTGGTTGTGTGGCACTTTACATTTCCAAAATCTTAAGGGCTTTCATAAGACTAAAATGTTTGTTAAATAAAATACAAATAAAGAACACAGGGTAAAGTCAAGTGGGTCTTAGGAAGCATCACTATGAACAAAGCTAGTGGAGGTGATGGGATTCCAGCTGAGCTGTTTCAGATCCTAAAGGATGATGCTGTGAAAGTGCTGAACTCAATATGCCAGCAAATTTGGAAAACTCAGTTGTGGCTATAGGACTGGAAAAGGTCAGTTTTCATCCCAATCCCAAAGAAAGGCAATGCCAAACAATGTTCAAACTACTGCACAGTTGGACTCACCTCACATGCTAGTAAAGTAATGCTCAAAATTCTCTAAGCTAGACTTCAACAGTACATGAGCTGAGAACTGCCAGATGTCCAAGTTGGATTTAGAAAAGGCAGAGAAGCCAGAGATCAAATGGCCAAGGTCTGTTGCATCATAGAAAAGCAAGAGAATTCCAAAAAAACATCTACTTCTGCTTCATTGACTACACTAAAGCCTTTGACTGTGTGGATCATGACAAACTGGAAAATCCTTCAAAAGATGGGAATACTATAACACCTTACCTGCCTCCTGAGAAATCTGTATGCAGGTCTAAAAGCAACAGTTTGAACCTGATATGGAACAGTGGACTGGTTCCAAATTGGGAAAGGAATATGTCAAGGCTGCATATTGTCACCCTGCTTATTTAACTTCTATGCAGAGTTCATCATGTGAAATGCCAGACTGGGTGAAGTACAAGCTGGGATCAAGATTGCTGGGAGAAATATCAATAACCTCAGATATGCCTATTATACCACCCTTATGGCAGGAAACTCAGAGGGACTAAAGAGGCTCTTGATGAAAGTGAAAGAGGAGAGTGAAAAAGCTGGCTTAAAACTCAACGTTCAAAAAACTAAGATCATGGCATCTGGTCCCATCCACTACATGGCAAATAGATGGGGAAAGAATGGAAACAGTGAGAGACTTTATTTTTCTTGGGCTCCCAAATCCCTGCAGATGGTGACTGAAGCCATGAAATTAAAAGATGCTTACTGCTTGGAAGGAAAGTTATGACCAACCTAGACAGCATATTAAAAAACAGAGATATCACTTTGCTGACAAAGTTCTGTCTAGTCAAAGCTATGGTTTTTCCAATAGTCATGTATGGATGTGAGAGCTGGACCGTAAAGAAAGCTGAGTGCTGAAAAATCGATGCTTTTGAACTGTGCTGTTGGAGAAGACTCTTGAGAGTCCCTTGGACTGTAGAGAGATCCAACCAATCCATCCTACAGGAGATCAGTCCTGGGTGTTCATTGGAAGGAGTGATACTAAAGCTGAAACTCCAATACTTTGGCCACCTGATGTGAAGAACTGACTCCTTGGAAAAGACCCTGATGCTGGGAAATATTGAAAGCAGGAGAAGAAGGGGATGACAGAGGATGGGATGGTTGGATGGTATCATCAACTCAATGGACATGAGTTTGAGCAAGTTTTGGGAGACAGGGAGGCCTGGCATGCTGCAGTCCATGGGGTCATAGAGAGACAGACGTGACTGAGTGACTGTACCGAATGAAAAGAGATGAGTGGGTATGCTAGCTCCAGCATAACTGTATAGGAAAATTTGACCATTACTTTTAATGAGGAGAAAAATATATATATATATATTTTTTCATTTATGAAGTTGCTGTTTAAAGTAGCAGGGCTCAGTTTCTTCTCTTTTCTTTTTTTTTCATTTCAACTTGGTGTTTGCAATTCATCTTCTACCTTTAATAAAAAGCAACATAGAATTTGTAAAATCCAATAACTTAGGATGTGTATAATATTGTAGATTTCATTCCACATTGATGTGTGCATTAATAAACATTTCAGGTTTTTAGCATCTCATTTTAGCATTAAGTCAGTGAACAGCAATATATTAAAATGGATTTTTGTATTACATGGTTGGTGAGTCTATTACAATTCATTTCCTAAAGCTGACTCTGGTAGTATGTATTCAACAAAACTGTACTAAGTATATATAATAGACATTGAAGATATAGCAGAGAACAAACCACAGTGTTATTCCTTCAGTCTGGTAGGGGGAAACAGGTAATTGAGAATAATATATTTAATTTATCAAATGGTGATAAATGCTGTGGAATAAATAGCAAGATGGGGAGAGAGTGATAGTAGGGACTGGTTGCTCTTTCAGAATTATTCATTTGGGACATGTTGTTCTTAATACCTTACTATTTTATTATAACATGAATAAGGTGAGCTAGTAACTCAGGATGTTACTTAGAAGGAGAGCAACCCAGGGAGAGAAAGAGGTATCCGAGTCTTGATGTGGTGCTTGGTGTATTTGTGGAAGAGCAAAGAAGCCAGAATAGCAGAAGGCTGAGGAGGAAAGAGAATTGAGGGCTTCCCTGGTGGCTCAGAAACTTCCCTGGTGGCTCAGATGGTAAAGCATCTGCCTATGATGCAGGAGACCCAGGTTAAATCCTTGGGTCAGGAAGAGCCCCTGGAAATGGCAACTTACTCCAGTATTAATGCCTGGAGAATCCCATGGACAGAGGATTGTGGCAGACTATAGACCATGGGGTTGCAAGAGTCAGACATGGCCTAGCAGCTAAACCACCATACAGGCAACCTTTAAAAAAAAAAAGCAAAAAAAAAACTGAGTGAATCGAAGGACTTTGAGGGAATCTGAGCAAAGGAATGACATCATTTGATAGGATTTTGAACCACGTCTCTTGCTATTACATGGAAAAGAGATTGCAGGGGGGAAAGAATATAAATTGGAGACTGGTTCAGAAACCATTGTCACAGTCCAGAGAGATGACGGTGGCCTGGACTAAAGGGACAGCTTTAGGGTCAGATTCTGGACACCGTTTAAAAGCAGAGCAGGTGGAGCAGGTGTTATTAAGAGAGAAAGTTAGGAGTCAAGAGAATCCCAAGCTTTTCAAGAATTAGTAATAGCATGAGGAATAATAAAGTTTTGATTTACTGAAATTTTTATCTTTGAGTCTTTCATATTTTCCTTATCTGTAGGGCTGCTTCTGTAGAGCATCCGGATATAGTTTTCTTCTCCAGGTGGCAAAGGACAGTTAAAAATCCATGCCTCCTTAGGCAAATGCCTTTGGACATTGCCCATTTTTGTTCCAAAGGCAAAACCATCCATTGAAGATCTCAAAATAGGTAAGGGATGATGCTTCCCTCTGATCCTGGTTCTTCTCTACTTGGCCTTTAGCTGTAATAATGCACAACCCAAAGGCTGAATATTAGGTAAAACCATTCAACTCCAATTGAGTTATTTCTGTTTTTCTTTCCCACTTCTTTATTCCCATAAACCTAATCATCCACTATTTCCTGGCACAATTCCTGGACGTCAGTCAGGGCTCTGTCTTCTTTCTCTTCCATTAAATACTATACACTTTTACACTTTACATATTAATAACAAGCTTACTAATATGTCCACATCAACTCTAAGTTAGTCGTGTTACCTTCTCTTACAGTTGAGGCAACAGGTTTAGAAACTTGCCTTGAGTTAATCAAGCCTCAGAAACGGCAATGATGATATCTGAAGTTGGGAACAGTCAATTGCCAGTGCCAGCTCTTAAACGCTTTTCTGTTCTGCTTTTGCTGTATCACATTAGCAGTAGTCACTTTCTTCCCACTCCACTGCTTCCATTAGCTTCCATGAAGATGTTATTTTAAAGAAAAAAGATATTTCTAGAGTGGGAGGACTGCCTCCACTGTTCAGCCTCCTTTGAATGCCTCAGCATTTCTGGGTCTTATTTTTTCCTAAAATACTGATATTCAAATATTATCACTGATCTCCCTAAATTCTCATCTCCTTTGTGAAGGCGTCCCACCTTTTCCCTCTTATGGTACTTGATCAGTTCTTTGATAATACCTAAGAGTCTGCCTCTGGTAGCATTGATACTAGCACAGTAACACTTGTGGTATTGCAGTTTGCTATTAGTGTCTATTTTCTGATTAGATGTGAGCTCCTTGAAGCTGGGCCTATCTCTTTCTATTCTTCATAGCCCAGCATCAGTCCTTACTATATTTAATTCTTTGAGCATAAAGATATGATGTGTCTTATATTGGCTTTTAAGTTCCTAGCAAAAGTCCAGATACAAGTGGACGTTAAATATATCTCCAAGAACAATGAGGAAAAAGAAGAGCTGCTACTTCTCATATTTCCTTCTTAAAAAAAAAAAAAAAAGAATGATCAGCTTGTCTAGCTTTTTCAGCCTTGTGAATTTCCCTTCATATGGAAGACTTAGATATTCGTCAAATGAGATTTGCTAAGAGGCACATAAGGCTTGTGGAGGTTCAGCTTACTCTTTCGGGCAGCAAAGGCCAAGTCAGCAGGGAGACTCCTGCCACCCACCCTCAGCCTGCTGCAGACTTCATGCAGTTTTCATTTGCCTTCTTCTGGCCAGCCATCCCAATCCTAAGCTTACATAAAAATTCAACCCTCTGGCATTTGATGAATAAAACAACTCCTTGGCCAGAACACGAGCTCTCCATGTACTGAGATTTCCTCCTCGGTGGGGCACCATTCCACTGCAGTGCCTATCAGCAATTAGACCTATGCCCCTTGCTCACCCGGAGAGTCTTTGCAGCAGGAGACAGTGAGGTAGGACGACAGTAAGACCAGACTTGAAGCCAGGAGATGTGGTTGGACTCTGCAGTCTCTCTGAACATTCTGCCTCTGCAAAATGGGAATAAAAATTACTTCGATAAATAACCCCTCGATTGCCTCTGGAATCAAATGAGAGAGGACGTATGAGACTGTTCTCTTATCATAGGATGTGATTCACAAAAGAATGCTGAAATGATCTCCTTTTTCAGACTGGCCATGAGTAAAATGAAGTGGAGAAGAGGGGCACGGGTAAGGAAATGGAGGACGCGAGACATAGAAAGCATGCTGCACAGTTCCCAGTTCACAGGAAATGGCCCAATGCAGACAAAGCAGTTTCTGCTCTTCTTGTTTTAGTTGTTGTAGCCTATTTTCTTGATTTAACTCTGCCAGGCAGATGATATCATTTGTAGACATAACAATTATTACCATGTTTGAGTGTTTTGGATAGATTTCTCATTTAATGATTTTAATAGCACCTTCTTTCTTCTCCCCTTCCTTCTCTCTCTTTTTTTTTTCTTGTCCTTTTTATGTTAAAAACTGAGGGAATTTATACCAAGAGAGGTTATAATCAAATTCCTTAAACTAAGATAGCTTATAAGTAATGATGCTGCTCAAGAGTACTTATACTTCTTGGCTATGAAGTATTGGCTCTTGATGACATGTAACTGTGCTCAAAGAAAACACAACAGAGTTGTCTAGCTGAAATAATTCTAGAATGCTCTGTTAATAATCTGCCTTTGATCTGTGAAGTAGAGAAGACATATTTTATTATCTTCATAAGTGAAGAGACTGAGGATTAGAGGCCTCAAATGATGTGACAAGAAACTGTGCTATTTCACAGAATTCTAGAACTCTTGAGTTCATCTTGTTTAAACCTGTCATTTTAAAGAGGAAGTTTTTTGCAGAGAGAAGGCATCGTTTATTCATTGTTATATATTGCACTAGTAATAGCATCAGGGTTAAAGCATACTATCTTTTAATCACATTTATGAACAGATTGACTAGGTAAGGGGCACTATTTATAGTTACATGTCATATGATATTAATTGATGCCCACAATGTTAGAATGACTAACAGATCTTCTAATCCATCTTAACTCCTGGATTGTCTGCAAATATGGCCATTGGTTAGTTATTGGAGGAAATCCTTGCTATTATTTCCAGTGTGATTGGATTATAGGAAGACATTTGAGGGTTTATCAAGATTCTTTATTAACACTTTAATGACAAGTACAATACAAATAGATTGTCTTGCAAGTACACTTGAAAAAATTGATTTGTTGAAACTAGCAGGGAAACTGATTCCCATCAAAAACTAGAGACACTAGAGGGGGATAGAGTCTCATTGACCTCACTGAGTCTGAGTTTCTTGGGAGTGACTGGGGTGCTAAGCTTTTGTGATCTGACAATGGGATGCCAACATTCTACATGTAACTATGGTTTCTGCGATTACTTTTCGTCCTATTGAAACAAATCAGTCATCAGCAGAACACTTACTTTCAGTAAAACTCTAACAGTTCTTTCCTCATCTAAAATCTCATGCCTCGCCAATGATAATTTCAGATGTTTTTTTCTTTCTTTTCCTCTGCAATGACACCCTAATATTGGTGATGATACTTTTAAAAAAGTAATAATGACTCATAAAAACTCTCAGTCACTAAACAACAAAAAAAGATGGCAGTTTTGAAATTCTTTTGAGATTTGGCAGAAATTACTTTTTTGTCATCATTTGATGTACTTTTTCAAAACACTTGCTGCAAAGCTTGGTGATGGCTCGGAGAGAAGTCTAATGCACATGAAATGTTGGATCCTGCATCTTAAAATGCCACTGTCTCTCTCAGTGGAAGAGAAATATATATACTTAGGGTTGTGACAACTGCTAGACAAAAGATGCATAATAACACTTCTGGAGAGCACTTGTACACAGGCTATTGTGGATGAATAAGTGGAGCTGTCCGTGGGACTGGACAAAGCCCAAGAATCTGTGCAAAGCCATCTGGAATATTTAGGCCTTCACAATGGGGGCAATCAGACCTCCTCTACGAGGACTGATTGCTAGTCTTGTTAACAGGGAGGAGTTGGTGATCAATGTATTTAATCACAGCCTGACAACAACTTCTAGTAAATACAGTTTTAAGGAAGGAAAAGTATTTTAGAAATGAATCGGCATTTATAGTGTTGGAAAAGTTTTGTGCTTTGCTTCCTCTATAGTCTCCCAACCCAGGCAGCCTTTTTCCTATCCAGTGTCTGCCTTTTTTATAGTAAAATCCACAGGATAAAGAATACTAGAATCTGTAGGGCACAAGGATGTTTACTTCATAGACATGTGTGCGTAGGAGTCTATTACAGTGGAGGTGACTGCGTTTAGTGCTTATGCTGGAACAAGAATAGATAGTCACGTATGAATGCTTATTTTAATTCAATGAATTAAAGTCCACTTTTAGCAGTTTCTCATTTGGGGCAGATTTAGAAATATTCCAGGCACAGTGCTAAAAGATGTTGGAGTTAAAGAGCAAAAATGCACAATCCCTGATATCAGAATATAAAATGATATATGGTGTAACTGGTGCCCTGTACCCAAAACACTTCACTACAAGGTGAATAAGTTAAACCCTTTACCCAGAGCTGCAGAAAGTATAATAGAAATGTAGGCCAAAGAGATCATATATCATGCAAATGAAAGACTAGATGTAGAAGATGGCATTTGAAAGAGTCTTTGACAAGAAGGTCATGGTTAAGTTCCTAGTAATGAGTCATGGCCACACATCATTTTACCTAACTGATAATCTTCTATCTCAATTGTAAAAGAGAAGAGAGGGGCTTAATTTGACACGGATTTGGGTATGAAGCACCCAAGGATGAAGCCAAGGAATGCCAATTGATAACTGCAAAGTCTTACAACAAGCACAGGTGTTTTGTCTAAGCACTTTGTTATGTATAACCTTGTATAGATTATATATAATGAAAGAAAGCATACAGATTAAAGAACATTAACAGTTTCACTGTTTCCTAATTGTTCAATTGAGTGAGGCACTAGGCAATGTATTTCAATTATTTATTCTGACCATATTTTGTGTTGAAATATATTACATAGAAATATATTCTTGTTTATTATTTTGCACTGAGGGAGAAACGCATCCTCCCTATCTCCTTGTCATTTATGCTCTGTCCTCCGACTAGTGTGTCTTTATTGTTTATCTTTTTTGCAGCAGGAATTTATAATGTTTAAGAGCACTTGGGTATAGGGGAAAATGTTGACATTAGAGAGATAATTCATTGAGTAAACTGACACAAATTTATTGTGACTGAGGATCAGTGTGCTGACATCAATTATCTTGAGCAAAATTGCTTTATCAAAATATAAACCAGTGAAGAAAAATTCCCTATTTTCCTTCCCTCAAAGAAATCACTCCTGGACTTTCTGATAGAGTGCTGAATATTTCTGAAAGTAATTATTCCTCTAGGAAAATCAGCTTTTGCTAGCTTCATGAGTTGTGAGAAGGAAAATGCCAATGAAAAATATCTGATTTTCTGGTTTCAAATAAGACATTTTCCCTTCCTGAGATTGTAGTATTCAGCATGGACTAAGGTATGCATAGTTTGAGTTTCATAGCACTTGAGTATATTTGTATAATGTCTTATGTCAGTGGTTCTTAAGCTTGAGCATGCACCAGTATTTCTGATTCAGTAAGTCTGGGGTGGGGTGTAAGAATTTGCATTTCTAATAAATTACCAGGTTGTCCTAAAGTTGCTGATTCAAGGACCACACTTAGAGAAAATGCTTCACACTGTTTTTTAAAAATCCATTTTACATTTTCATCAGATTCATTTGTCATTAAGCTTCACAAAATAGGAAATGTTGGCATAATTCCTTGTATGTTATGCATGGAAAAAAGCAGATGCTGAGGTTAATTTGCCAATGTTATTCATATGGTAAATCAGTGATAGAGTATGGAATCCATCTTCTAACTCTGAGTGTTGGCTTTAGTGATGCAAATTCCTTTTTACTTTTTTTTTTTTTTTAATAGGATGCAACTGATAAGTCCCTGTAGCTCATAGGTTAAAGAATCTGCCTACAATGCAGGAGACCAGTATTCAATCCCTGGGTTGGGAAGATCCTCTGGAGAACAGAATGGCAACCCACTCCAGTGTTCTTTCTTGGAGAATCCCATAGACAGAGGAGCCTGGTGGGCTACAGTCCATGGGGTCACAAAGAGTCAGACATGACTGAGTGACTTAGCATGCACAATAAGGCCAAATGATAGGATATGAGATTATTTTATTGTCAGGTATGCTACATAGGATATAAATTAGGAACAAACTCCTCTGCCAGGGATTCGAAGTTTTATGATCAGTCCCTAAGCTAAATTTTTGCCCTATCTCCAAATTATCTTTTTAAGCAAACTGGACTTTTCTCAAATGAGGCAGGTTATTTTCTACTTTCAGACAGGGAGATGTTTAGGTTTTTTCCTTCCATCTCTTCTCACTAAAATTATGTTTCTCAGTATTCAGTGATATTGAAGAGGAAAAGTTAAAATTTACGTTAACTTCTTGCTTGTTCTGCTTGTGTAACTCAGCTTGCTCCTTGCAAAGCCTGGATCATGTAAGTCACGTACTCTCGAGAAAATGGAGACTTGCAACAGTACTAGAAACTAAAGCTTATCTCAATCACCCTTGCCCTACTTTTTCAATTGCCCAGCTGCTGTAATCCTGCTTAACCATGCTTGTCTGTATAAAGGTCAGACATTCTCCTACCTTGTCCTAACCTCTGTTATCCCTAGTTTAAACCAGCCTATTAACAGTTAGCGTTGCCCACTATAGTCTGATGTCATGCACGGTCTGTAAAACTTTGTAACCTCTTTGTTCAGGGCTCAGGGCTTGGAGTGTTAACACCTCTGGGTCTGCCAGCATAAAAAACCTGAGTTTTCCAACTCCCCAAGTTTGGTGCTTGATTTCTCAACAGTCCAACTTCTGCAACAATATGTCACTTTTCCTTAGAATTTTTTTTCAAAGCTTTCTCCTAGCTCCTCCATCTTCATGTAGTAACTCGCATCTCTTGCATCTCCTGCATTGGTGTGCAGGTGTGCCACCTGGGAAGCCCCAAGTGCTATGTACAGTTCAGTTCAACTCAGTTGCTCAGTCGCGTCCAACTCATTGAGACCCCATGGACTGCAGAACGCCAGGTTTCCCTGTCCATTACCAACTCCCAGAGCCTACTCAAACTCATGTCCATCGCATCACTGATGCCATCCAACCATCTCATCCTCTGTCATCCCCTTCTCCTTCCACCTTCAATCTTTCCCAGCATCAGGGTCTTTTCCATTTTCCATTTTCCATTTTCCAAATGAGTCAGTTCTTCGCATGAGGTCCCCAAAGTATTGGAGTTTCAGCTTCAGCATCAGATCTTCCAATGACTATTCAGGACTGATTTCCTTTAGGATGGACTGGTTGGATCTCCTTGCCATCCAAGGGACTCTCAAGAGTCTTCTCCAACACCACAGTTCAAAAGCATCATCAATAGAATAAGTCTTTCAGTTTATGAATATCCTATATCACTCCATTTTATCCAAGTGTCTTTATGTTATCAACATTTGTAGTGTTCAGTATACAGACACTATTAACATTTTGTTAGATTTATAGTTATTTTGNACCACAGTTCAAAAGCATCATCAATAGAATAAGTCTTTCAGTTTATGAATATCCTATATCACTCCATTTTATCCAAGTGTCTTTATGTTATCAACATTTGTAGTGTTCAGTATACAGACACTATTAACATTTTGTTAGATTTATAGTTATTTTGGAACTCTTACACATTTAAAAATAATTCTGTTTCCAGTTTTTCATTGTGAATATATAGAAATACAATTGAGTTTTGTGTGTTAACATTGTATTCTATGACCTATGTAAAATCAGTGATTAGTTCTAAGAAGTTGTGGCTTGTTGGGATTTTCTCCCATCATATTCCTTCTCAGTCTGTCTCGCTTAATATTTCTTGTTTTAAGTTTAGTTTCCTGGCCAAGACTTCCAGTATGATGTTGAATAAGAGGTGAGAGTACATAGCCATGCCATGTTCACAGTTTTAGAGAGAAAGCATTCTGTCTTTCACTTTTATGAAAGTGAAGTGTCATAACATAAGACTATGACATTAGGCATAATCTTTTTTAAAAAATTGAAGTATAGTCACTGTACAATATTATAGTTATTCACAACTTTTAATTGTTATAGTCTGTTTACAATTCTTATACTGATTACATTCCCCTTGTTGTACAATATCTTTTTGTAGCTTATGATACACTTCTTAATCCCCTACCCTTATATTGTTGCTTACCTCTCTCCTCTAGTTTGTTCTTTATATCTGTGAGTCTGCTGCTTTTTTGTTATTTTCTAGATTCTAGTTTTTTGTATTCTTTGGATTTCACGTATAAGTGATGCCATACAGTATTTGTCTTTCTCTGACTTTCTTTTGCTTAGCTTAATAAGCTCTAAGTCCATCCATATTGCTGCAAGTGGCAAAAATTTGTTCTTTTTTATGCTGGGTAGTATGCCATTGTATCTATATACCACATCTTTTTTATTCATCCATCTGTTGATGCACACAGGTTGTTTCTGTGTCTCGGCTATTGTAAATAAAGCTGCTTTGAAAATTGGGCTGCATGTATCTTTTCAAATTAGTGGTTTTGTTTTTTTATCTGATTTATACCCAGAATGGAATTGCTGGGTCATATGGTAGTTTTCTTTAAGTTCTTTTTGAGAAACCTCCATACTGTTTTCCATACAGTGGCTACACCAATTTACAGCTGCACCAGCAGTGTATGAGGGTTTCCTTTTCTTCACATCCTCACCAATACTTTTTATCTGTGTTCTTTTCGATAACAGCCATTCTGACAAGTGTGAAGTTTTCTTGTTGTGGTTTTGATTTGCTTTTCCCTGATGTTTCGTGATGCTGAACAGCTTTTCATGTGCCTGTTGGTCATCTGCATTTTGTTCGAAAAAATGTCTATTTAGTTCTTCTGCCCATTTTTTGATTGTTTTTTTTTTTTTTAATGTTGAGTTGTATGAGCTATTTAAGTATGTTGGATATTAACTCTATTTCAGTCACAACATTTACAAATGTTTCTCCCTTTCAGTAGGTTGTCTTTTTGTTTGTCAATGGTTTTCTTTACTGGGCAAAAGCTTTTAAGTGTAATAAGCTTCCATTTGCCTATTTTTGTTTGTTTTATTTCCTTTGTTTTAGGAGACAAATTTAAAAAAGAATATTGCTACCTCTGTCAAAGAGTGTTCTGTCTCTGGTTTCCTCTATGAGATTTATGGTTTTCAGTCTTACATTTAGATTCTTGGCACCATATACAAAAATAAATTAGACTTAAATATAAGACTGGAAGATGCAGTCTTTATAAAGATATACCCTCTTTCAGTCGAGAAAGTTCCCATCCATTCCTACTTTGCTTATATTAATAGCATTATCATGAAAATATGTTGTTTTGTTAAAAAGCTTTTTCTGTGTCCACTTATATTATCTTATAGCTTTTATTCTTTAGATTCTTAATATACTGGGTTAAATAGATTGATTCTCAAATATTGAACCAGCCATGCATTCCTGTGATAAGCCACACTTTGTTGTGTTGTATCATTCTTTACATAGAGTGTTGGATTATATTTGCTAACATTTGGTAAAAAATTTTCTCTTTAATAGGGACATTGGCTTTCACATTTCACTTCAAGAGCTATCATCTGTTTTTAAATTTTTATTTTATGTGTTCATTAATAAGTTAGCTAATACAAATAAAATAGGCAGACATATGATTTCCATAATTTTGAATCATATAGACCCAGGTATTGTGGAGTTCATTGGGAGGTGATCAATGTCACTGCTGGATTTTGGTATTAGGGTAACAGATCTTATACAAGGAGTAGAGAAATGTTTCCTTATTTTAAGTTTTCTAAATATATTTGGTAGAATTGATGTTACTTCTTTTAATATTTGGTAGAATTTACCAGAGAAACCATTTGGGCTTCGGAATTTTTTTCTAAAGATTTTAAAGTATGAATTCAATTTCTTTAATGATTATATAATTACTCATATTATCCATTTCATTTCTCTTGCATTTGTATTTTTTAGCATGTTGTCAATTTTATTCAAGCTGTTAAACTTATGTGCATGGAATTTTTTATAATATATGCTTATTTTAATGTCTGCAGAATCTGTACAGGAATCCCCTCTTTCATTCCTACTATGGTAGTTTGCCTCNGGAAACAGTGGAAACAGTGACAAACTTTATTTTTGGGGGCTCCAAAATCACTGCAGATTGTGAATGCAGCCATGAAATTAAAAGATACTTGCTCCTTGGAAGAAAAGTTATGACCAACCTAGACCACATATTTAAAAAGTAGAGACATTACTTTACCAACAAAGGTCTGTCTAGTCAAAGCTGTGGTTTTTCCAGTAGCCATGTATGGATGTGAGAGATGGACTATAAAGTAAGCTGAGCATTAAAGAATTGATGTTTTTGAACTGTGGTTTTGGAGAAGACTCTTGAGAGTCCCTTGGACTGCAAGGAGATCCAACCAGTCCATCCTAAAGGAAATCACTCGTATATATTAATTGGAAGAACTGGTGCTGACGCTGAAGCTACAGTATTTTGGCCACCTGATGCAAAAAACTGACTCATTAGAAAAGACCCTGATTCTGGGAAAGATTGAAGGCAGGAGGAGAAGGGGACAACAGAGGATGAGATGGTTGGATGGCATCACTGACTCAATGGACATGAGTTTGAGTAAACTTTGAGAGTTGGTAATGGACAGGGAAGCCTGGTATGCTGTAGTCCATGGGGTCGCAAAGAGTTGGACACAATTGAGCAACTGAATTGAACTGAATCTCAGTGTCAGTTCTGTGATCCAAGCCTCTGCAGTGTTACTTGGACCTGTCCTTCATGTGTGTCATCTAGTGGGAATTTATTTTTATTGGAAAGTAATTGCTTTACAATGTTGTGTTGGTTTCTGCTGTACAATGAAGTAAATCAGCCATAGGTATACATACATTCCCTCCCTCTTGGACCTCCCTCCCATCT
>SJYV01032460.1:151062-263041 GCA_006410875.1 Neotragus pygmaeus | reverse complement strand
CCCAGTACTTTTTGTTTTCCTGGGGTTTTCTTCTCAATCTGGCCAGAAAGCTGAGACTAGTTCTTCTATTCTACCATGCAATTCTGGCAAAAGCATCACAGTTTAGGGCCAGGCAGTGGAAGGATAGAGGGGAAAAAGTCACTCACTCTTAGGACCACAGTTCCTTTAACCAGAGAGGACCATAGTCTTCCCTTGGAGTGTTGGGTCCTGTGGCTCCTCTTATTGTCACTGCTGCCAATTGCTATAAGATTGTTGAGAGGCCAGGATAAAAGAGAATTGAAAAAACAGTAGTTTTCTACTCTCCTTTTCCATTCCTTAAGTCACTCCTAGACGTCTTCTCTGAAGAAGGTAATGGCACCCCACTCCAATACCCTTGCCTGGCAAATCCCATGGACAGAGGAGCCTGGTAGGCTGCAGTCCATGGAGTCACTAGGAGTTGGACACGACTGAGCGACTTCCCTTTCACTTTTCACTTTCATGCATTGGAGAAGGAAACGGCAACCCACTCCAGTGTTCTTGCCTGGAGGATCCCAGGGATTGGGGAGCCTGGTGGGCTGCCGTCTGTGGGGTCGCACAGAGTCGGACACGACTGAAGTGACTTAGCAGCAGCAGCAGCAGAGGTCTTCTCTAGGATCTCTCTTGGTCCAATTAGTTTCCACTTCCCAATTTTGAGCCATGTTGAATTTAGATATGGGGATGATGCGAAAGGAAAATGAGTGTGGCAGTTTTACTTCCAGTTGGGTGGTACTGGAAATCGTGCTCTCCTTCCTCAGTCTGCCTGCCACTATTGACTTGTTAGAGTCTTCAGTAACCACTGCATGAAACAAAGAGAACTGCTCACCAAGGGTTGAGGAGTGGGGTAAGTGGAGAGATGTTCACTTGATGTAAAATTTCAGTTATTCAAGATGAGTAAGTTCTAGAGACCTGCTGTACAACATAATTAACAATACTGTGTAGTCCACTTAAATTTTGTTAAAAGGGTAGATCTCATGTGAAGTGTTCCAAAAAAGAAGGGGAGACACAAACGTTAGGGGTAATGGATATGTCCATTACTTTGTGGAAATGGTTTCATAGGTGTATGCTTATATGCAAATTCATTTAATTATGGGATTAAATATGTGCAGTGTTTTTGTATATCAGTTATACCTCATTGTGTGCATGTTCCCTCAGTTGTGTCTGGCTCTTTGCACCCACATGGGCTATAGCTCACCAGGCTCCTCTGTCCATGGAATTTTCCAGGCAAGAAGACTGGAGTGGATTGCCATTTCATTATCCAGGGTAACTTCCTGACCTGGGGATTGAACCTGTGTCTTTTGTGTCTACTGCTTTGGCAGGCAGGTTCTTTACCAGCTGAACCATCAGTTAAGAAATAACTGCTGCATGCATTTTGCTCAGATTTTTAAGCCACATTTAGTAGGAGAGATAGAGCAGTGTGTGATTACTTTCTTACGCAGAACCAGAGACTCCTCACAGCCAAGCGATCTTTTGTTTGCTGAGCGGCATATGGTATATTTTTGAAACCCCATGGGCTTGTATATATGAATCAGTTTCATCACTGGTGGAGAGTCTTTATGATAGTAGGGTATAGTTTCTTATCAGAGTTGTGTGACCAGCAATGCTTAGAAGGATGTCTACATTATTCGCTGTTACTCAGAAACTACTTGTTGAATCAGTTATTACATAAAATCAATTAACTTCCCCTCTGGATCATTTCCATTAAGCCAGTCTAGGGGAAATCCAGATGTTTTGAATACAGTTATGAATAAAATGAAATAGTCATTGTGCATTCATTTCTTTATTAGAAAATCAAGAACAAAACTTGCACCTAAGTTAAATCCTCTTCTAGGAAAGCGAGTGAGGGAGGAAGGGAAAGAGAGAGGGAATTAAAGAGAGGACCTACATAAACAATTGTTCAGTTCCATTCAGTTCAGTCCAGTCACTCAGCCATGTCCAACTCTTTGCGACCCCATGAATCACAGCATGCCAGGCCTCCCTGTCCATCACCAACTCCCGAAGTTCACTCAGACTCGCGTCCATTGAGTCAGTGATGCCATCCAGCCATCTCATCCTCGGTCGTCCCCGTCTCCTCCTGCCCCCAATCCCTCCCAGCATCAAAGTCTTTTGCAGTGAGTTAACTCTTCACATGAGGTGGCCAAAGTACTGGAGTTTCAACTTTAGCATCATTCCTTCCAAAGAAATCCCAGGGTTGATCTCCTTCAGAATGGACTGGTTGGATCTCCTTGCAGTCCAAAGGACTCTCGAGTCTTCTCCAACACCACAGTTCAAAAGCATCAATTCTTCAGCACTCATCTTTCTTCACAGTCCAAGTCTCAGATCCATGCATGACTACTGGAAAAACCATAGCCTTGACTAGACAGAACTTAGTCGGCAAAGTAATGTCTCTGCTTTTGAATATGCTATCTAGGTTGGTCATAACTTTTCAGAAGATACTTAATGTCACTAAAAATAATGTCTAAAATTGATTTCCTAAGGAGAAACTGCTAAAATACCTACAGAGGGCCCTTCTGACATTAGAGTTACATTAAATTTTTTAACATCATGATTTGACTATTACACAATTTTCATTGGTAAATCAAGCTATGACCAACTTAGACAACATATTAAAAAGCAGAGACATTACTTTTATCAACAAAGGTCCTTCTAGTCAAAGCTATGGTTTTTCCCAGTAGTTATTTATGGATATGAGAATTGGACTATAACGAAAGCTGAGTGCTGAAGAATTGATGCTTTTGAACTGTGGTGTTGGAGAAGACTCTTGAGAATCCCTTGGATGGCAAGGAGATCCAACCAGTCTATCCTAAAGGAAATGAATCCTGAATATTCATTGGAAGGACTGATTCTGAAGCTAAAACTCCAAAACTTTGGCCAACTGATGAGAAGAACTGACTCAGTGGAAAAGACCCTGATGCTGGGAAAGATTGAAGGCAGGAGGAGAAGGGGATCACAGGATGAGACAATTGGATGGCATCATCAACATGATGGATATGAGTTTGAGTAGGCTCTGGGAGTTGGTGATTGACAGAAAATCCTGGTGTGCTGCAGTCCATGGGGTCCCAAAAAGTTGGACATGACTGAGCGACTGAACTGAATAATTAATGGATAGATCAAGCAACTTCAGAACCACCTTTATTAATTTGATAGAATTTATTAGACAAATATCAAACTCCCGCAGTATGAAAATCTCTTGCTAATGTGATGAGATTTTAAAAATGAGTGAAATAATTACTTTCCTCCAAGGTAGAGGTTGGCAGACTTTTTTTTTGAAAGGGCCATATACTTAATGTTTTTGACTTTTCAGGCAGTGAGGTCTCTGTCACAGCCACTAACTTAGTCTGGTAACAGTGCTGCTTACAAAAGTCTTCCTGGAAAAGGTAATGGCTGAGATAAGTTCTGAAGTGAAAGTAAAGCTAGATGAAGAATTATAGAGAAAAGGGCAGAGTTAAAGTACATTTCATTAAAAGGAGATAACATGAGCAGAGTTATGGAGCTATGTATAAAGAATTACCCATAGATTCAGATTTTTCTGAAGCCTTAAAGAAAAGGCCAAGAATGAGTTGTTTTAAGCAGGTGTGGCGCTCCAGGGAGAAATGAAGTTGGAAAAGTTGGTCACTAGGTATCCAGCAAAGCATGTTAGGCAAAGCTTCAATGGGTTCAGGTTTTCATTTTATAAAAATACCTCTGGGACCATGTAGAAGAATGATTGGGTCGGGGGGTGGGAACCAGCACAAGAGATGGTCACATTATCAGGAGGCTATTCAAAAGAGGATTGGTGTCTGAAAGTAGAGTAGCCACGAAAGACCTTAGAGCTACAAAAATCAGATTCAAGAAGCATTTAGACAAAATCATTACAATTTCTAATGATTGATTAGAAGAATAATTACGCTGTATATAAAGATGAGAGAATGACGAGAGTAAGGGATGAATCTTAGATTTACAGCTTCGTGGTACCACTGTATGACATCTAGAAGAAGAAAAAATTTGCCTGGGAGAATGTGAATTTAGATAAGCTGTGTTTCAGGCAGGTGAAGTTCATCGAACTGTGGTTGAATATACATAAATAAAGGGTTAAAAAAGAAGCATGAGTATATAAAGAGAAAGCAGTTTCTGGAGGGAAAGACTGAGGAATTCTCCGGTAAATTTAATTTCTCCAGTGATGTTGGACTGCTTGATCTGAGAAAGCATTGTAGAACTGATCCAAAATTATGAGCTTTCTAAATGTGTGTGGAAATCAAATGAGATTGAAGACAGGGGAAGAAAGCAAGAAGTGTGCTGAGCACATCATCATTTCCCTGCTATCACTGAATTTTTTTTTTTTCCCTGTCTGGATATCTTACCTACAACAATGTTGGATTTTATGCTGTGACTTCCAACAGCCTTTAGATGATTCTTTCCTTTTCCTCTCTTTGTGATTTTAAGGCAAAACAGAACACCAATATCTGATGGTAAACATTTTCCATCTTTAGTGAACAATAATTGACAAATATAACTGTACATATTCAAAGTATACAGTGTGATGATTTGATATACATTGTGGAATAATTACCAAGATCAAGATACTTAATATATTCATCATCTCACATAGTTAACTCTGTGTGTGTATGTGTGTGTGTTAAAAATGCTTAAAATCTACTTTTAGCAACTTTCATTATAAAATGCCATATTAACTATACTCAAGATGCTGTACATTAGGTACTCAGAAATTATTCTTATAATTTAAGGTTTGACACCTTTGATCTGCATCACCACATTTTTTCCTCTACTTCAGTCCTTGGTAACCACAAATGTATTTTCTGTTTCTATGAAATTGGCTTTTTTTCCCCTTTTCTCTCTCTCTCTCTTTTTATACAGTTTCCACATGTATGTGATACTTTTTTGATTCCACATGTAAGTGATATTATAAGGTATTTGCCTTTCTTTGAGTGGCTTATTTACTTAGCATAATGTATGCCAGGTCCATCCATGTTGTTGCAAATGACAAAATTTCTGTTTTTATGGCTGAATAATATTCCACTACATATATACGATATATGCAATATAAGACATAAGATATAGGATATATATAGAGAGAAATCATGTATTATATACACATGTATACAGGTGTTCCTCCACTTAAAAAGTTGGTTTATATTCTGATAAACCCATCATCAGTTGAAAGTATCATAAGTCAAAATATGTTTGTTACAACTAACCTATCAAACATCACAGCTTAACCTAGCCTACATAAACTGTGCTCAGAACACTTACATTAGCCTACAGCTGGGCAAAATCACCTAACATAAGGTCTATTAAAGTGTTGAATATCTTATATAGTTTACTGAATACTATAATGAAAGTGAAAAACAGAATGGTTGTGAGAATACAAAACCACTGTACATATGAGGGTGTTTACCCTCCTCCTCCCATGGCTGGCTCGCTGCCACTGCCCAGTATCACGAGAATGCGTGCATGCCAAGTAGCTTCAGTCGTGTCTGACTCCCTGCAATCCCATGGACAGTAGTCTCCTCTGTCTAAGGGATTCTCCAGGCAAGAATACCAGAGTGGGCTGCGTACCTTCCTCCAGGGGATCTTCCCAACCCAGGAATTGAACCTACTTCTTTTTAAGTCTCCTGCATTAGCAGGTGGGTTCTCTACCACTAGAGGCACCCTACAGCATATTACTAGCCCAGGAAACAGTTAAAATTCAAAATTTGAAGGACTGTTTCCAGTGAATGCATATTATTTTCATGGCATTGTAAAACTGAAAAATATGAGCTGAACCATTATAAGTTGGGGACTATCTGTATACATACATCTAACATTTTTCTTTTCTATTCATCTTTTGGAGGATATTTAGGTTGCTTTAGTATCTTAGCTATTAGGAATAATACTGCAATGAACATGGGTGTGCAGATATCTCTCCAAGATACTGATTTCGATTCCTTTAGATATATGGTAGTGGTTTAATTGGTAAGTCATGTCCAACTCTTGTGAACCCATGGACTGTAGCCTGTGAGGCTTCTTTGTCCATGGAATTCTCCAGGTAAGAATTCTCTAGGTCAGTTGCCGTTTCCTTCTCCAGGGGATCTTCCTGACCTAAGAATCGAACCTGGGTCTCCTGCATTGCAGACAGATTCTTTACCGACTGAGCTATGAGGGAAGCCCAATATGTACCAAGGAGCAAGACTGATGGATCATATGGTAGTTCTTTAAGTTTTTGAGGAGTAGCTGTTTTCCAAAATGGCTGTACCAATTTACGTTACCACCAACAGTATGTAAGATCCTCTTTTCCCCACATCCTCACCAATATTTGTTTTCTCTTGTCTGTTTGATAAATAGCTGGCTTCCCTGGTGGCTTAGATGGTGAAGAATCTGCCTGCAGTGTGGGAGACCTGGGTTTGATCCCTGGGCCAGGACGACCCCTTGAAGAAGGGAATGGCAACCCACTCCAGTATTCTTGCCTGGAGAATCCCATGGACAGAGGAGCCTGGTGGGCTACACCCTTTTGGGTCACAAAGAGTCAGACCCAACTGAATGACTAACACTTTCACTTTCATTTTCTATCTTAACAGGTATGAAGTGATATCTTATGATGCTTTTGAGTTACATTTCACTGATGATTTGTGATGCTGAGCCCCTTTTTATATATCTATTGCCCATTTGAATGCCTTTGGAAAAATGTCTATTTGGGTCCTTTGCCCATTTTTTTGTTTTTGCTATTGAGTTGTATGAGTTCTTTATATATTTTGGCCATTAAACCCTTTTAAATGTATATTTTTCAAGTATCATATCGCCTTCTGTAGATTGTCTTTTGATTTATTGTTTACTTTGCTCTGCAGAAACTTTTTAGTTTGATACACTCTTATTCACTTATTTTAATAGTTGCCCATGCTTTGGGTGTCTTATCCAAGAAATCATTGTCAAGGAAACTTTTTTTTTCCTGTTTTCTTTTAGAATTTTTATGGTTCTAGGTCTTACATTTAAGTCTTTGATCCATTTTGAGTTAAGTTTTGTGAGTAGTATAAAGTAAGTGTCCAGTTTTGTTTCTTTGAATGTGACTATCAAGTTTTCTCAACAGCATTTATTGAAGAAAGTTATCCCTTTCTTATTGGATGTTCTTGGCACCACTGTCCAAAATAAACTGACCATATATGCATGGATTTATGTCTGGGCTCTCTGTTCTGACCTAGTGACCTATTTGTCTGTTTTTATGCCAGAACCATATTGTTTTGATTACTACAGCTTTTTAATATAGCTTAAAATCTGGAAGTGTCTACATTAAAAAATGTATCATCACAAATAATGGTATGGTAATATACTAATTTGAGAGAAGATGTCAAGAAAGGAAACTTGAGCAAGTATTTTCAATGTAGACTTTCTCAAGTTATTTTATTGCCATCTGCTTGAAAATTACAGTAGTACCTCAGCACATAAATATAGGGATTTGAGCTTCCCTGGTGGCTCAACCAAAGACTCTGTCTGCAATGCAGGTGGGGCCCGGGTTTAATCTCTGGGTTGGGAATATTCCTGGAGAAGGGAATGGCTACCCACTCACTGGAGAATTCCATGGACAGAGAAGCCTGGTAGGCTACAGGCCATGGGGTCTCAAAGAGTCAGATGTGACCGAGTGACTGACCCACACACACAGAGGGTTTAGGAATGTGCCCTCTAGTGTTGGGAGACAGAAAACTTGTGCAATAATAAGCAGTGGTCCTGGCAAAACAAATAGCATGCTCTTTCCTTGATATACACAAAATAAAACAGAGCAAACCTAAAGGAAAACCAAACTCCTGATTCAGTTATACCACTGTCCTGCACTTTATCAACTTGCTCAGTTCTTCCTACTTTGTCATCTCTAATTCCTAATCCAGAAGACCAATATATCTGGCATAAATAGAAATCTTTTCAGTTCATTGTACTTTACCTTGAGGTAGATATTGATTTCCAGATGTCATAGGAACTGTTTCTACTCAGCAAATACATTTCATTCATAGGAATCCATACTTAATCACAAATCATCACACTGAAAAACCCATGGACAGATATGAAAGAGATAAACCATCCTTCCCTATCCAATTTTATCTTCTTTTTATGCTTTAGAGATATAAATTCATTTTGGCTTTCATAAAGAGACTGGAGTTAACAGTTGTTTGCCTGGAGTCATCCTAATGGATGTGTGAGTTTTCAAGTTGTTGAATCTGGATTCAAATGTCAGCTCTTGCACTTAACTATGATTAATGTCTAAACTGAGAAATGTAGATGTTTAAGCTCACTTTCCTTTTTCATATATATATATATATATGGATAATTTAACATAAATTAAAATTCATAGAATTGTTGTCAAGATTCAAACAAAATTTTCTAGGTGTTATTAGCTCTTTTCAGTAATGAAAAAACGAAAGGTACATGAAGTTAAGTATGCTATACAATCATGTTCTTTAATAACACATAGCATATTTGTACTCAGAAGATTTCAGTGTCATATGTTCTTTTGATCTCCTTTGTGTATGGGAAAACAAAACTTAGATTTAATTCATGTGTGTTACATGTGTGTTAGTCACTCAGTTGTGTCTGACTCTTTGCAATCCCATGGACTGTAGCCCACCAGCCTCCTCTGTCCATGGGATTTTCCAAGCAAGAATATTGGAGGGGGTTGCATTTCCTCCTCCAGGAAATCTTCCCATCCCAGGGACTGAACCCTGATCTCCTGCACTGCAGGCAGATTCTTTACCACTTGAGCCCCCTCTAAACTGTTGAGTCAGGTCAACAGAATTGGAATGAGATGAGGTTGGCATATTTCCTGCCCTATAGGAATTTTTGTTCAGATAAATACTGTATTCCCTCTGACTTGAAAGGTTTACACACATGCTAATGTATATGTGCACACATACTTAGCAGAGATAGCCAGTCTAGCAAGAAGCCAGAGGCAATCCCAAGAGTCAGTCAGTGCCACTTCTAAATTCAGTTACTCTGAGCTGACTTAAATCCATCCTTCTTCATATCTGAGGCAGGGTCTCTGCAGAGTCATGGTAGTTCTGAGTCTGTGGCCTCATCTGGTATAAAACTGTTCTCTGATGAAAGGCCTAGAGCCAGAGACCTCACTTCCTTTCCCCAGAGTCTTCACAGGTGGCAGAGAGGATTTCTGTTTCACAAAGCAAAAGGGCATGCTATCACAACTACAGTGTCTGCTTCTCGATTCAATAAAGCAAATTCAAAAGCAAATGCAAAACCTAATGTCCCGTGCTGCTGGCATTGTCACAGTGACTGTGTATTTTCAACATGGTTGTGTCTCCTTTGTGACTGTGATTAATTCACTGCAGGATCAGACTCTTGCATGCATGGGAGTGATGCTGCAGAAACCCTGGTCCTTTCCTTTTATGTACTATACAGGGATGATCATTAGAATTCCATAGGTTCACCTTCTTTTATAAATGAGGAATCTGAGGCCCAGCAGATTAATAACTTTCCTAAATTTATACATAAGCTGGTGGAAGTATCCTAAAATGGCAGCCACAAGAGGTCTGTGTGCCGCTGCCCAGGCAAAATCTCTGCATTGCAAACTTGCTATCTGGAGGGCCTGCTATGGCATGCCCTGTTCGTCAGGGAGAATGGGGCCAGAGACTCTGAAGTCATGGTGTCTGGGAAATTCTGTGGACAGAGGGCTAAATCCATGAAGACTGTGGATGGCCTAATGATCCACACTGGGGACCTTGTTAACTGCTATGTTGATGTCACCATGTACCACGTCATGCTAAGACAGGGTGCACTGGGCATCGACTGAAGATTAAGCTGTCCTGCAACCTAACTGGTAAGATTGGCCTTAAAGAAGCCCCTGCCTGACCATGTGAGCATTGTGGACCCAGAGTTGAGACACTGCCAACCACCTCCATCTCAGAACAGAAGGATAGGAAGCCAGAGTTGCCTGCTGTGCCCCAGCAGTATGCCTGGCATAACAAGGTTTCCTTGACAGCTGGATCTGGAGAGTCTGCATATTGGTCTGTAAAGACCTTTAGTAAAATCTGTTCAGAAAATTAAAAACAAAATCGAGATCTCATACAAGAGTCTCAGGTTGTATTTTCCATTTACTCACCTCTAATCATCACTTATTTTTCTCTGAAGCAGTATTTCTTTCAGACCACAGTTTCTTCAAGTATGACCCCTAAGAAATTGCATTACAATCTCCTTGTGTGCCAATTAGAATGCAGGTTCTTGGACCCTGCTCCACGACTACTATTTTCATGCCCTGAAATTGGAGAATTTTGCATTTTCAACATGTACCTGAGGTGATTCCTATGAAATACAGTGTTTTAACTTTTTCTTTTGAAATAATGTTAGACTTATAGAAGAGTTGCAAAGATAGTACAGATAGTTCTCATGAATATTTCATCCAGTTTGTAATGTTAACATTTTACTTAATAATACAATATACCTATCCAAAAATCATATTATTGGACCATTATTCCTACCAACCATAAACTTTATTTATATTTCACCATTTCTTTTCATTAATTATTTTTAGTTGTTATATATACCAAATTTTGGGTTTCCCAGGTGACACAGTGGTAAAAAATATGCCTGCACTTCAGGGGACCCAGCTTCAATTCCTCAGTTGGGAAGATCCTATGGAGAAGGAAATGGCAACCTANTGGACCTAACATTCCAGGTTCCTATGCAATATTGATCTTTACAGCATTGGACCTTGCTTCTATCACCAGTCACATCCACAACTGGGTACTGTTTTTGCTTTGGCTCCATCCCTTCATTCGTTCTGGAGTTATTTCTCCACTGATCTCCAGTAGCATATTGGGCACCTACCAAACTGGGGAGTTCCTCTTTCAATATCCTATCATTTTGCCTATTTCATACTGTTCATGGGGTTCTCAAAGCAAGAATACTGAAGTGGTTTGCCTTCAGTGAACCACATTCTGTCAGACCTCTCCACCATGACCTTCCTGTCTTGAGTGGCCCCACAGGGCATGGCTTAGTTTCATTGAATTAGACAAGGCTATGGTCCATGTGAGTAGACTGACTAGTTTTCTGTGATTATGGTTTCAGTGTGTCTGCCTTCTGATGCCCTCTTGCAACACCTACCATCTAACTTCAGTTTATCTTACCTTGTACGTGGGGTATCTCTTCATGGCTGCTCCAGCAAAGCGCCGCCACTGCTCCTTACCTTGGATGAGGGATTTCTCCTCACTGCCACCCCTCCTGACCTTGAACATGGAGTAGCTCCTCTTGGCCCTCCTGTGCCTGCACAGCCACCGCTCCTTGGACTGATATAAGTATATTTAAATTCAAGCTACAGTGACAGTATTCTTAATAATGGTGCAGAGATTCAATAACCCAGAAATACAACTGAGGGAGACATAAGAGACCATTCAGCCTCTGATTTTATGGATAGAGTTTCCAGAGGAGAAGTGTGAGCAAGCTGATGGAGATACTGGAACCAGAGTCCATTTCACTGGGCCCCGGACTTCCTTGTAGTTTCTTTAAGCACTTGCCTGATATTATGTCTTTTTCCCTTTATTCTCAAAGTGAGGATCATGAAAAGGTTTTTAATAAGTCTATCTGTGATTTCATATGGTTTTCCACTTATCCATGAGAGGAACATGAGAAATTTATTTTCCCCCAATTTGGTGATCAGGGAACATATTCAAAGAGGAAAAACTAAGGTCCTCAAGGTTCCATGGCAAGCATACTGTGAGCTCTATCCATATCTCAACAAGCTGATCCTGAATTAGTGCCTTTATGCAGTATGCCACACACCTCCTCTGGCCCTGCATTTATATACTCTGTGCTGAAGTGAATAGTTTGTGTATTCAACTAGAACATTTGGAGAATGAGTATTTATAAATAAATTCAAACAGGGGACCCAAATGGGGAAACATCATGAATCTGGCTTATTTAGCAATTATAAATGGGAGACATGACTGTGGGAAGGGAACTGACATAAATCAGCATGGATATCTGTTCCTGGTGAAAAAGACTAGATAATTCTAAGTTTGTTTGTTTTTAATTTAGGTACCTCTTTCTTTGTCTGTCCTGAGAATGAAATGAATGACTCCTGTGACTCTTGTCATTGCTCACAACTTGGCATGTTTCTGGGAAAAAAAATTGTTTATGGGGGAAATTAGGATAATTTAAGACCCCATTACACACATAGCTACCGACAAAGTTGTATACGGGAAAGATAGAATTCTATTCCATTTTTTACCACTAAAACTAGTTTTGTGCCTATACATAAGTAATTGTTTGTTTGATGCTGTGCCACAGCCCAAATGTAAGTGAGAGGGTGAGAATTGATCTGTCATGAGGGATTACCATGGGAAGGAGTTGGTAGGTTAAGCCTACCTCTTGTGTGTGGATTAATGGGGGTATACTCACATGAAAGGCTATCACCCTTTTTGCCTGTGTTGGCCATGATTCCCAATGTCTTGTTCCAACTCTGTTTCCTCTGAGTTGCATGCAATCATATGCATGCCTTTGTTTTTATTGATTCCTTTAAAGTCATAGAAATATTCTCCTGCTCTCCATCCAACTGTAGCTGTGCTCTAGGGTCTTGACTGAATTCTTATACTTCTTAAATTTCCGGGACTGAAGTGTTTCTCAGCAAATAGAATGAAGAGGCTTTCTCTTCTGTGAGGTTTTAGATCACAGACTTTGGCAGAGTGGGTAGTCTCTTTGGCAGAGCCATATGAAGCATTCATCTGTCAAATCTAGAGACCCAAGTGTGGGAGGCAACCTTGTGAATTAGGAGGTAAGTGAAGTGTGACTTTCATGTCCAGCCTTTAAGTTAGAAAGGGGTTGTCCTGCCAATAGGATTTGCCTTCTAACAGTGGAACTTAGAAGATCCATCAGCCCAGAAAAGTGTATCTTTAAAAGTAAAACTTCTGAAAGGTATCTGGGATTGTGAAATAAATTGTTAGTTAACCTGGACATACCACCAAAGCCAACACAATGAGCATTTATTTTTCACTATATAGTTAAAATTAGCCCCAGGAGTTATTTTGGTAATTTTACTTAGATTTGAAATACATGACAGACACAAATTGGCTTTTTCTCTCCTGTATTACTTCCTTTTCATACCAGGACCATAGTTACAGATAGTGGTGACACCATAATTTCCCTATGGGAGAGTCTTAAATGGCCTATAAGCTTGTCTTGATGTTGACACATTGTTTGACTTTAATATACTCACTTGAGGTAGCTAGAGTAGAGAGTCATCTTGCCAAGAATGGAGACAACCATATATATTACTTGCTTTGACTTTTCTCTAATTTGATGAGGGCATTGAATTCAAAGATGGGGGTTAGGTAGTAAATGTTCCAAGGTCACAGAAGGGTTGGGTTTGAAAACCAAGTCTCAATTTCTGAGGAAAGCAAATCCTTTCCCATATAGCAATTACTTAACCGTATAGCTTCCATAGGAGAGAATCTCTGCTTTCTAAGGTGAGTGCGCTTTCTCCAAGGCCAGATAAATCCTGAGTGCATTGCAGTCCTACTGGTTCTACAGAACACTATGTGCAGTTCTCTCAGTTGTGCTAAAGGCTTTTATTTGTGGGTCAGATTTGAACTTAGCCTACAGTATGTTACAGGTATTCTAAATGAAAGGGTGATTTCTGTTTAGATGCACAGGTATTTTGTGAATCATCGAGAAGAGAAAGAAAGGCAATAGAAGAAGAGTCTGTCCTAGAATTATATAATTTCAAGGTGCTATGTAAAAGGAAAGTTTAGTAGAACTAGTGGATCAGTGAAAGCTAACAAGGCAGGCAGGTCTCATCTCAGAGAAGAGTTGGGTCTCAAGTCAGTATGTGAGGCAAAAGGAGTCTTGTTAAAACCACCCTTGAAAATACCTATGCAGGTGGCACAAAACCTGAGAAGTCCAACCAGGACTTTTTCCAGTTTTTCCTCCAGAGAGAAGAGGTGCTTATTTTCCAGTGTCACCTCCAGGGACAGAACCTCTTTATTTGCATGAAAACGAAGTATTTTCAGGGTTGTGTTATATGGAAGAAAGTGCAGTATGTCTTTAAGATGAATCACACACAACCTTATAAGATGCTCACTCAAGAGGGAAGGTGCAGTCAGGTGAGGAGGGGACCTTCTGAGGAACAGTCACTTTAAGTCCCCACTGAGGGGAATGATGTGTGGAATCACACTCTCCTGTTCTCTCTCTCATCTTTTCACTTATTGTCCTTCCCCACTGCCCAAGAATGAGTCTAATTGAATATGCCTAAATGCATGTCAGATAGTTCAGTTCAGTTCAGTTGCTCAGTCATGTCTGATTCTTTGTGACCCCATGAACCACAGCACACCAGGCCTCCCTGTCCATCACCAACTCCCAGAGTTTACCCAAACTCATGCCCATTGAGTTGGTGATGACATCCAACCATCTCATTCTCCGTCATCCCCTTCTCCTCCCACCCTCAAACTTTCCCAGCATCAGGGTCTTTTCCAATGAGTCAGCTCTTCGCATCAGGTGGCCAAAGTATTGGAGTTTCAGCTTCAACATCAGTCCTTCCAATGAACACCCAGGACTGATCTCCTTTAGGATTGACTGGTTGGATCTCCTTGCAGTCCAAGGGACTCTCAAGAGTCCTCTCCAACACCACAGTTCAAAAACATCAATTCTTTGGTGCTTAGTTTTCTTTGTAGTCCAACTCTCACATCCATACATGACCACTGGAAAAATGGACCAGACGGATCTTTGTTGACAAAATAGTCTCTGCTTTTTAATATGCTATCTAGGTTGGTCATGACTTTCCTTCCAAGGAGTAAGCGTCTTTTAATTTCATGGCTGCGGTCACCATCTGCAGTGATTTTGGAGGCCAGGAAAATAAAGTCAGCCACTGTTTCCACTGTTTCCCCATCTATTTCCCATAAAGTGATGGGACCAGAAGCCATGATCTTAGTTTTCTGAATGTTGAGCTTTAAGCCAACTTTTTCACTCTCCTCTTGCACCTTCATCAAGAGGCTTTTGGGTTCCTCTTCACTTTCTGCCATAAGGGTGGTGTCATCTGCATATCTGAGGTTGTTGATATTTCTCCTGGCAATCTTGAGTCCAGCTTGTGCTTCATTCATCCATCCCAGTGTTTCTCATGATGTGCTCTGTGTATAAGTTAAATAAGCAGGGTGACAATATACAGCCTTGACGTAGTCCTTTTCCTGTTTAGAACCAGTCTGTTGTTCCATGTCCAGTTCTAACTGTTGCTTCCTGACCTGCATTACAGGTTTCTTAAGAGGCAGGTCAGGTGGAGAAGAAATTAAAAGCCAGATGTTTTTTTCAAAATTAATTAATTAATTATGACCACACTGGTTCTTCATCACTGCGTCGGCTTTCTCTAGTTGTGGTGAGCAGGGGCTACTCTTTGTCGCGGAGTATGGGCTCTAGATGGATAAGGAAATGGCCCCCTACTCCAGTACTCTTGCCTGGAAAATCCCATGGGCAGAGAAGCGTAGTAGGCTACAGTCCATAGGGTTGCAAAGAGTCGGACACGACTGAGTGACTTCACTTCACTTCACATGGGCCCTAGGGTGCAGAGGCCTCAGTATTGTGGCTCATGGGCTTCAGTAGTTGTGGTACCTAGGCTTGGTTGCCCCAAGGCATGTGGAATCTTCCAGAAGCAGGGATCAAACTCATATCCCTTGCATTGGAAATTGGATCTTTAACCACTGGAACACCAGGCAAGTCCAAAACCCAGGTTGTGACTCTGGTTCTAGTCTGATGTTTCTCAACAACCCCACTTCTTCTGTCTTGCCTCTTCCCTTTCTCCCACACACAGTTAGTTTGTGTCTCTACATGGAGACTCGAGAAAGCACTCATGTTAACCAGAGTCTTACCCCTGTGGTGTTCACAGACTTATTAGGGGAGAAAGAAATTAAAAACAAATAATTGCTAATAAATTTATACCATGAAGAGGAAACAGAAGAGTACTAGGCAATCGTGCAACCAACCTAATCACATTAGGCTTGGGTTGGGAGGAGCAGAACTCATGCTATTTGATACTTGTGAGACTTCCAGCATATCACCTCAATATCTCAATTTTTATTTCCTCAGCAACTATTTATCTGTGGTTGTAAGAAGTCAATTGAATAGGGTAGCCTGTTAGTTGGAACATAAATTATCTGTCCTATCATTGCCCATCTATCCTGTGTCCACATTTTTACTGGGCTACACCAGAAATTCCTGAGAGGTATAAGATACAGACTTGCTTCTTCTTTTTTTTTTTTTNACAGGGAGGCCTGGCGTGCTGCGATTCACGGGGTCGCAAAGAGTCAGACACGACTGATCGACTGAACGGAACTGAACAGAACTGATGCCATTTTTGATAAGTGGTATTTGTTTCTCTCTTTTGGTCTTACTTCACTCCGTATGATGGTCTCTAGGTCCATCCATGTCTCTACAAATGAGTTTACTTGTCTCTTAAAGAGATTTCTGTAAAGATTTTAGTGTGGAGCATGTTTAGTATAGTCTATGGCACATTATAGGTATTCAGGAGGTAGTGATTGATATACTGTCAATGTGTCCTAGCGGCACACATTTGGAACATAAACTTTAAATATACTGTGTACAATAGCATAAAAGATACCCCAAAAATCTAAGGATAAATTTAGCAAAAAAAATATGAGATTTCTCTACTAAAAATTCTAAAATATTCCTAAATGATCTATAGAAGACCTAAATTGGTGGAGATATCATGAAGTAAAAGATTCAATGTTGTTTTGATTAAACATAATCTCAAGCAGGGGTTTCTCTGGTAGCTCAGCAGGTAAAGAATCTGCCTGCAATGCAGAAGATTCTGGTTTAATTCCTGGGTGGGGAAGATCTGCTGGAGAAGGGATAGGCTACCCATTCCAATATTCTTGGGCTTCCCTGATGGCTCAGANCTCTGGTAGCTCAGCAGGTAAAGAATCTGCCTGCAATGCAGAAGATTCTGGTTTAATTCCTGGGTGGGGAAGATCTGCTGGAGAAGGGATAGGCTACCCATTCCAATATTCTTGGGCTTCCCTGATGGCTCAGATGGTAAAGAATCTGCCTGCAATGTGGGAGACCTCGGTCCAATCCCTGGGTTGGGAAGATCCCTGGAGAAGAGAATGGCTACCCACTCCAGTATTCTGGCCGGGAGAATCTCATTGACAGTGGAACCTGGCAGGCTACAGTCCCTGAGGTTGCAAAGGAGACAACTGAGTGACTTTCCCTTTTCAATCTCAAGCAAAACTTTTTCCACAAATTTTTTGTGTGGAAACAGATAATCTTATTCTGAAATTTATATGAAAATGTAGAGAATATACAATATTTGAAATTGTGTTGAATAATAACAAAGCAGGTGAATTGTATTACTTGATATAAGCCACAGTAATCAAGACAGTATTATGTTATATAAAGATACATAGGTTGAGGCAAAGTATAGTTCAGCACTAGAATGGTACACATATAATAAATTGCATAGAAACTTCAAGGCAGTTCAGGAGAAAAAAATCTTTTAAACAAATGGTGCCGGAATAATGGGATAAACATACGGAAATATGAATCTCAACTTTATATCATCCACAAAATTAATTTAGATAAATTATAGACCTAATTGTAAAAACTAAAACATTAAAACTTTTTTGAAATAAACATGGAAGCATATATTTATGATCTTTGAACAGGTAGAGGACTCTTGGAGTGAAAGAAAAAGCCACAGAAAAAAGATACCTTGAATGTCACCAAATAATACCTCTACTCAGCAAAAGAAAATTAACAGTTTAGCTACAATATGGGAGAAAGTGTCTACAGTATATATTTTACAATAAACTTAATCCAGAATAAATAAGCAAAAAGCCAATAATAAAATCACAAGCAATTTTTATACAATGAGGCAAAAGATCTGAACACTTCACCAGGAAGAATGTATGAATGGTGAATATGAACAAGAAAAAGAACTTGATATCATTAGTTACCAGAGAAATGCAAATTAAAACCATAATGTAATACCACTTTCTTGTTACATCAACAAATGCTGTTGACAGTATGAAGTCGTACAACTCATGTATTGCTCTGGGAAGTAGGTATGTAAAAAGACATGCACTTTAGAAAATAGTTTGGTAGTTTCTCCTAAAGTTAAACACATTTATAGCAGCTTTATTAATAATCAGGCAAAAATCACTACTTAAAAACAGACACATGATCATCAGCAAGACAATTGGTGAACAAATACATTGTGGTATATTCATATAATAGAATACTCCTCAGCTACATAAAGGCAACTCACTACTGATACAAGGAATAATATAGATGCATATTTTTAAAAAAATTATGTTGAACAAACCGGTAAGAAACAAATGAGGGGATTTCCCTCGTGGTCCAATGGTAAAGATTCCGCCAGTTAATACAGGGCACACGGGTTCATTCCCTGGTCCAGGAAGACCCCATATGCCGCGAGGCGACTCCACGCATGCACCGCAGCTATTGTGCCATGCTCCAGAGCCCATGCTCCATGACAAGAGACATCATTGCCATGAGGAACACGTGTACTGCAAACAGAGAAAGCCCAAGGGCAGTGACGAAGACCCAGAGCAGCCAGAAATAAAAATAAAATTAAAAACAAATGTAAAAACAAATGAGAACACACTATATAATTTCATTTATGAACGTTCTAGTCCATAATGATAGAAATTGGAATCATAGTTGCCTGTGGGGTGTGGAGTGACTAGAAGGGGGTATGGGGGAATTTTTAAGGTAATGGGAATATTTAATATCTTGATTATAGGTCTAGTTACATGGGTGTATGTATATATTTGCCAAACACATGTAATGGTATTCTGAAATCTGTACATTTTGTTTCATGTAAATTTTCTCTCTAAGAGACAGGTGTAAATGTATCCTATATTTCTTAGCTTTATATACTTGGCAATATAATTTATCTTTCTGTGCATTACTGTCTTCATCTGTTTAATGAATTGTTAAAACTTATAACTATACATCAAGTGTTTAGTGATTTTGGGCACATTGTTGACACTAAGAAAATGCATTGCATTGTCAATGCAACTAAATTTCCAAAAAGCCAAATATTTGCTATAATCAAATAAGAGTCTCAACGACTTTTGTACATTCTCCTTTTATTACCTCCCCTATGCATTTGCTTTTGTACATCTTCTCTATTGGAACTTAATCACTGATGATTAAGGAAAGGCTTGCTCCCTACCAAATGCTAATATGATCTTGAACAAATCCTTTTACCTTTTTCAGCTTTAGTTTTCTCATTTCTTGTTTCTCATGCCTTGCTGTATATTAAGAATCACCTGGTGAGATTGCTTCCCACCCTCAGAGATGCTCATCCAGTTGATCTGGTATGGGAGCTAAGCATTAGTATTTTTTAGATCCAGGGGTTTGAATGTGGTGTCAGAGTTGAAGACACCCAGATCAGGTGATCTTTTAAGACCTCTGGTTTTAAAAGAAAAAAAAGACCTTTGCAGCTCAAATAGGAGTCTAAGCTGTGAACATTCAATTATTTTGTGAAGGCACATTTTTTAAATGTTGTTGCTATTTATATTATTGAACTATAGTATGTATAGACAGAACACAGAGTTTCCAACTGGACATCAACACTGCTTTCTGTTGCCTCAAATCCATCCTTTTCAGATATCTGCCTTATCTCCCTGGGCCTTTAAAATATTAGTCTTCTTAATTTATGATCTTATTTATTGTCTTCAGTCTAAATATAATTACCTACTATCGTTGTTGTTTAGTCACTCAGTCGTGTCAGACTCCTTGTGATACCATGGACTTTAGCCCACCAAGTTCCTCTGTCCATGGAATTTTCCAGGCAAGAATACTAGAGTGGATTGCCATTTCCTTCTTCAGGAGACCTTCCTGACTCAGAGATCAAACCCTGGTCTCTGTGTCTCCTGCTTTACAGATGGATTCTTTACCCCTGAAAGGAAGCTGATAAAACCCAGCATTTACTTATAAAAATTAGTTGCATTCATGGAGGAAAAAACCAGACTTTATAAACGATGTAAAATGTTACTAGTTATTTCTTATTTGAGAGAAACAGATCAAATCAAAAAGGTTTCATTTTCATAACACCCCCCTACATAAGATGTGTATAAGAGACAGGCAGAAGATCCTGGTTTAATTCCTGGGTGGGGAAGATCTGCTGGAGAAGGGATAGGCTACCCATTCCAATATTCTTGGGCTTCCCTGATGGCTCAGATGGTAAAGAATCTGCCTGCAATGTGGGAGACCTCGGTCCAATCCCTGGGTTGGGAAGATCCCTGGAGAAGAGAATGGCTACCCACTCCAGTATTCTGGCCGGGAGAATCTCATTGACAGTGGAACCTGGCAGGCTACAGTCCCTGAGGTTGCAAAGGAGACAACTGAGTGACTTTCCCTTTTCAATCTCAAGCAAAACTTTTTCCACAAATTTTTTGTGTGGAAACAGATAATCTTATTCTGAAATTTATATGAAAATGTAGAGAATATACAATATTTGAAATTGTGTTGAATAATAACAAAGCAGGTGAATTGTATTACTTGATATAAGCCACAGTAATCAAGACAGTATTATGTTATATAAAGATACATAGGTTGAGGCAAAGTATAGTTCAGCACTAGAATGGTACACATATAATAAATTGCATAGAAACTTCAAGGCAGTTCAGGAGAAAAAAATCTTTTAAACAAATGGTGCCGGAATAATGGGATAAACATACGGAAATATGAATCTCAACTTTATATCATCCACAAAATTAATTTAGATAAATTATAGACCTAATTGTAAAAACTAAAACATTAAAACTTTTTTGAAATAAACATGGAAGCATATATTTATGATCTTTGAACAGGTAGAGGACTCTTGGAGTGAAAGAAAAAGCCACAGAAAAAAGATACCTTGAATGTCACCAAATAATACCTCTACTCAGCAAAAGAAAATTAACAGTTTAGCTACAATATGGGAGAAAGTGTCTACAGTATATATTTTACAATAAACTTAATCCAGAATAAATAAGCAAAAAGCCAATAATAAAATCACAAGCAATTTTTATACAATGAGGCAAAAGATCTGAACACTTCACCAGGAAGAATGTATGAATGGTGAATATGAACAAGAAAAAGAACTTGATATCATTAGTTACCAGAGAAATGCAAATTAAAACCATAATGTAATACCACTTTCTTGTTACATCAACAAATGCTGTTGACAGTATGAAGTCGTACAACTCATGTATTGCTCTGGGAAGTAGGTATGTAAAAAGACATGCACTTTAGAAAATAGTTTGGTAGTTTCTCCTAAAGTTAAACACATTTATAGCAGCTTTATTAATAATCAGGCAAAAATCACTACTTAAAAACAGACACATGATCATCAGCAAGACAATTGGTGAACAAATACATTGTGGTATATTCATATAATAGAATACTCCTCAGCTACATAAAGGCAACTCACTACTGATACAAGGAATAATATAGATGCATATTTTTTAAAAAATTATGTTGAACAAACCGGTAAGAAACAAATGAGGGGATTTCCCTCGTGGTCCAATGGTAAAGATTCCGCCAGTTAATACAGGGCACACGGGTTCATTCCCTGGTCCAGGAAGACCCCATATGCCGCGAGGCGACTCCACGCATGCACCGCAGCTATTGTGCCATGCTCCAGAGCCCATGCTCCATGACAAGAGACATCATTGCCATGAGGAACACGTGTACTGCAAACAGAGAAAGCCCAAGGGCAGTGACGAAGACCCAGAGCAGCCAGAAATAAAAATAAAATTAAAAACAAATGTAAAAACAAATGAGAACACACTATATAATTTCATTTATGAACGTTCTAGTCCATAATGATAGAAATTGGAATCATAGTTGCCTGTGGGGTGTGGAGTGACTAGAAGGGGGTATGGGGGAATTTTTAAGGTAATGGGAATATTTAATATCTTGATTATAGGTCTAGTTACATGGGTGTATGTATATATTTGCCAAACACATGTAATGGTATTCTGAAATCTGTACATTTTGTTTCATGTAAATTTTCTCTCTAAGAGACAGGTGTAAATGTATCCTATATTTCTTAGCTTTATATACTTGGCAATATAATTTATCTTTCTGTGCATTACTGTCTTCATCTGTTTAATGAATTGTTAAAACTTATAACTATACATCAAGTGTTTAGTGATTTTGGGCACATTGTTGACACTAAGAAAATGCATTGCATTGTCAATGCAACTAAATTTCCAAAAAGCCAAATATTTGCTATAATCAAATAAGAGTCTCAACGACTTTTGTACATTCTCCTTTTATTACCTCCCCTATGCATTTGCTTTTGTACATCTTCTCTATTGGAACTTAATCACTGATGATTAAGGAAAGGCTTGCTCCCTACCAAATGCTAATATGATCTTGAACAAATCCTTTTACCTTTTTCAGCTTTAGTTTTCTCATTTCTTGTTTCTCATGCCTTGCTGTATATTAAGAATCACCTGGTGAGATTGCTTCCCACCCTCAGAGATGCTCATCCAGTTGATCTGGTATGGGAGCTAAGCATTAGTATTTTTTAGATCCAGGGGTTTGAATGTGGTGTCAGAGTTGAAGACACCCAGATCAGGTGATCTTTTAAGACCTCTGGTTTTAAAAGAAAAAAAAGACCTTTGCAGCTCAAATAGGAGTCTAAGCTGTGAACATTCAATTATTTTGTGAAGGCACATTTTTTAAATGTTGTTGCTATTTATATTATTGAACTATAGTATGTATAGACAGAACACAGAGTTTCCAACTGGACATCAACACTGCTTTCTGTTGCCTCAAATCCATCCTTTTCAGATATCTGCCTTATCTCCCTGGGCCTTTAAAATATTAGTCTTCTTAATTTATGATCTTATTTATTGTCTTCAGTCTAAATATAATTACCTACTATCGTTGTTGTTTAGTCACTCAGTCGTGTCAGACTCCTTGTGATACCATGGACTTTAGCCCACCAAGTTCCTCTGTCCATGGAATTTTCCAGGCAAGAATACTAGAGTGGATTGCCATTTCCTTCTTCAGGAGACCTTCCTGACTCAGAGATCAAACCCTGGTCTCTGTGTCTCCTGCTTTACAGATGGATTCTTTACCCCTGAAAGGAAGCTGATAAAACCCAGCATTTACTTATAAAAATTAGTTGCATTCATGGAGGAAAAAACCAGACTTTATAAACGATGTAAAATGTTACTAGTTATTTCTTATTTGAGAGAAACAGATCAAATCAAAAAGGTTTCATTTTCATAACACCCCCCTACATAACAAATTATCAAACACATTTGTACATATGAGTATACTATCTTAGCATATTTTTACAAGTAACCTAAAATCTGATTTTTTCTTTTTTAATTACTGTTATTTTTATTGTCCTTGTATGTGAATGAAAGCCATGATCTTAGTCATCTGGAAAGACAGAACTGTGATACTTGAAATTGTGAACACAGCCTCTCATCCTTCATTGCTCCGTTGCAGAAAGTTGACTCGAAATTTGCCCCTCACAGCTATTGTGTATACTGCTGTATCAGCAAAGTAAGGAAAAGGAAATCTGATATAAAACCCTCTGAAAATGCAGAGATATTTCTTTTTAATCTGGAAATTGCAGATTAAAAAAAACAGCTTCATTCTTTTCTTTCACATATAATAAGGTATTCAACCAGGGTAGAGGTGATGAGGTCACTAACTGCATTACAAATAGCTTGATCAGGTGGGCTGATTGTTGCAAGGATGATGACTTAGTCACATTTTTAAAGAGAGAAAAGAATGGGATCCCAGGATTGCTCCTGAAGCCCCTTTCAGTTCAAAGAAGCTGGGCTAATGTTCCGCACCAGTGATAAATGATTTGCTATTGTCCAATCTTCTTGAATGGCTGATGGTATAATCTACAGCTCAGAAGTCTGTAAAGAGGGGACATTTTTTGCTCTTATATGGGGAAAAATAAAAGTAAATCCTATGATGATTGAAGTCAGCGATATCTCACTCCAGCCATCTTGGTCTATTCAGTAATGTGACATATTTCACTTCTACTTAATTCTGATTGAAAAATTCTATGACTTTTCATAGAAATTCCTTCATTCTTCTTCCTAGCACCTTATTTCTTGTGCTTAGCACATAAACTATGCCAAATCTTTCACACCACTGCCTAGTAAAGAGGAAAAGAATCTTTCAATGTACATACTTATGAGTTGGTTAAATGCATGACTTTTTCAAAAGTCCTTCCTTGCCACCTGACCTGAAGCATTTGTCGAGAGATTTATAACCGTGCCTCTTCAATACCTGAGATATTAGTAACTCTCACTATTTCATAGGCTGTGTTTATCATTTTTGGATAGGTTTTGGTATTTCCACCTATCAGTTATATTCTGTTCTCTGAAACCATATTCTAAAAATCTAAGCACTCTTCAATATGACAGAAAGTAAAGGAGAAAAAGAAAGACAGACCCATTTGAATGCAGGGTTCCAAGGAATAGCAAGGAGGGATAAGAAAACTTTCCTCAGTGAGTAATGCAAAGAAATACAGGAAAACAATAGAATGGGAAATAATAGAGGTCTCTTCAAGAAAATTAGAGATACCAAGGGAACATTTCATGCAAAGATGGGCACAATAAAGGACAGAAACAGTATGGACTGAACAAAGCATAAGATATTAAGAAGAGGTGGCAAGAATACAAAGAAGAACTATACAAAAAACTATATCTGGGTTATATGACCCAGATAACCACAGTGGTGCAATCACTCACCTAGAGCCAGACATCCTGGAATGTGAAGTCAAGTGGGCCTTAGAAAGCATCACTACAAACAAAGCTAGTGGAGGTGACGGAATTCCAGTTGAGCTATTTCAAATCCTAAAAGGTGATACTGTTAAGGTGCTACACTCAGTATGCCAGCAAATTTGGAAAACTCAGTGGTGGACAAAGGATGCAAAGGGTCAGTTTTTATTCCAATCCCAGAGAAAAGCGATGCCAAAGAATGTTCAAACTATCACACAATTGCATTTATCTCACACGTTAGCTAAGTAATGCTCAAAATTCTCCAAGCCAGGCTTCAACAGTACATGAACCATGAACTTCGAGATGTTCAAGCTGGATTTAGAAAAGGCAGAGGAACCAGAGGTCAAATTGCCAACATCCATTAGATCATTGAAAAAGCAAGAGAGTTCCATATAAAAACATCTGCTTTACTGACTAGGCCAAAGGCTTTGACTGTGTGGATTATAACAAACTGTGGAAAATTCTTCAAAAGATGGGAATACCAGACTACCTTACCTATCTCCCGAGCCATCTGTATGCAGGTCAAGAAGCAATAGTTAGAACTGTCCATGGAAAAACNCCATCACTTTTCTTCCCTCATCTCTGTAAGTTTTGCCCTCTTGGGTGATTACCATCACTTAGTGACCTGTACTGTACCCTCGTTCTCTTAGAGCCTCTTTGTGTATACCTAGAGGGGGACTCACAGCCTGGATCTACTTGGTTTCTCAATAGTTCTATGCAAGATAGTTCATGTTTACACAGGGCACATATCACTTTAGACTTTCTTAAGAAAAACATGCCTCAAATCTTGAATTTCAGCTTTTCTCTGCTGCTTCTTGACAAAGGAGTTCCTTTCTGCTAGTTCCAGCTAGGCAGATTGGATATTTGAATTATACCCCTTTTAATGGTGAGGAATTTCAGGCCAGTAATTTACAGAATCAGATTAGAACTTGGTGCTCTTTTCACAAAAGCATTTATGTGGAGGGTTGGGGAGGAGGGAGTGTTTAGATTAGACATGTGGAGAATATTACAGAATATTATTTTACCTTCCAGCCCTTTCCTGCCCCCTGACATTATTGAGTCATTGTCTATCACAGGCCTTATTAGAGGTCTGTTAATCAATTTATTATTTTCTCAGGGCTTCTGTGAGATGTGTATCCTTTCATTTTTAGTAGTATTCCTTGGACTATTAAGTTCTGGGTAAAGGAGTTTTCTTTGCTTAATACTCTGTACTGATGTTGACAACCTACCCTGGAAAAATTAATAGTAATATTAATAACTGTGGCAGGTCATGAACAAAATTCTGTTAGTATCACTAAATATTCATGCTTTCTGCACCCTTTATGTTCTGCTTACAGTTCTAATAATTAAGCATCACAGAGTTAAGTTAGGGAAATTACAACTGAATTTATTGATAACAATTATGGATATGAAATTATACAAAGCACTATTTACATAATGCAAATAGGGGAATTAATTACAAACCTAGAAAAGGGAGAATGTTCTGGCTTGTCAGTGAACTCTAAGACCTATAACATTGACACTGGGAAAGCTTTTTCTTTTTTTCTGGCAATGACATTGACCTCCAGGTATCTGTGGAAGGAAGGCTACAACCTGGGGATCTAGAGGATATAGGTTTAACTATGACTGCTTTACATATGACTCATGGGGTGATTTAAGGTTAAAGCTAGTACCTGACAGATGGAATGTCATTTGAATTCTACATTTTCCCCCTAGACATGTTATTATTTAAGACTTAAAAACCTCATGAGGGAAGAAAAGGCAGATTTTAATATTGAGGGAGTAAAGTTACATAAGCTAATGGGATACCTTTGAAAGTGTTGTCCCAGCTCATAAACAGTCCCTTTGTGACAGGGATGGATCTATCTTCTATTGGGCCATAGAACTAGGCCCCAATTGATGTATACTCTATTAATGGTTTGGGGGTCTGGGGAAGACACCTGGCACTAGCTAGGCTGCTCAGATCTTTGACTGGGAATCAAGCACAGAAACAAGAATTGAGAATCAGTCATTCCTTGTGGCTGGACCTATACCATTCAAACTTGGGTTATTCTACCAGGCATACTAGGTAGCAAAGAAATGCATGACTGAGGTTAGAAAGAAGCAGATTCACAGAAGGAAGCGATAAGGAAAGAGGAAAGAAGTTTTCCTGCTAGGCATGCAGTGCCATTGTCGCTCCTTTACCCAGTACTCCCGAGACTGTGTGTTTCTCACTTCAACTTCCATTAAATGCCTGCACATCCTTGAAATAAACAACTTGTTTTATTGTCTTTACTTAAGATAGCTTCTGTGTTTGCTTATTATTAAAAAATAGAGTCCCAATAAGACAAATAATTAGCCTAAGTCACAAAACTAATGAGTAGGACAGAGTGAGAGAGAACTCACATTTCTTTCCCACCTCTCTGCAGTTTTCCCCATAGCTATAGTCTTCTCCTGTAGCTGTTTCTTATATTCCTCAGTCCTCATCCTCTATTCAGGACCCATCTAGCCCTATCATGAGGGTGGAGACCGCTTTGGGTTTCTCAGATCTGAGTTGGGGACGAGAGCATTCAGCTTAGCTTCTAGCATGTACAGATGTACTCTATCAGGATGCTCCTTGATTCATTAAAATTCTACAAGAAGGAAATGCAGCCAGCTGCCATTCTCCTTGCTCATCATCTTTCCTGGTGTCAGTCACACCTCATTGCATTTGGCAATGCTGTTGACGTGAGTGACATTAGCCAGAGCACAAATCAGGTAGCATCTGCTGAGGAGAGGGAAAAAAAAATCATAAACATATTTATAAAAGGGAAAACAGAATCAGGGTGACATCCAGGTTGTCTTTTTGATAGTCTCTGTTTTGTGGTTTGTGTTTGGAATAGATGGCTCCATTTTTCCATGTTTCAGTTTAACTGTTTCAATGGCTGTCTGTTAGTTTTATCTCAGAGGAAACTCATAATGTTGAATAGATACAGTAGGAGAGGGGTTATAATTAGGATAACCACCTGGTCCAGTTTGTCTTGGACAATCTCGATAGCTATTTTTTCAGCATAATTTTTAATAGGACCCATTTCCCTCTCAAACATACCCCGATTTGGATGATAAATTACTTGATTATGCTTGTAATATAAAAGTGATTGATCACATTTGAAGTGTTATCCATCACTGATATTTACTGAGCACCTACTGTGCGTGATGCTGGAAAAGACTTAGGACAGAAGGGGACAGCAGAGGATGAGATGGTTGGACGGCATCACTGACTCAATGGACATGAGTTTGAGCAAGCTCCGGGAGATAATGGAGGACGGGGAAACCTGGTGCACTGCAGCCCATGGGGCCACAAAGTCAGACATGACTTAACGACTGAACAACAACCAACAAAGTGATCAAAGGTGGTGTGAGAGGTGTGTATTTGTGTGGCTGGGTGTATAAATATAAGTAGCTCATGGTCTCTGCCCTTAATGAACTTCCTTCCAGTTTAGGAAACAAAGTAATATAGAAAAATGGAACTATAACTCCAGGGGACAAAAAATCTTCTTAAAGGTTGGACTGGAGATTGCAAGGCAGTTGCTCCGTAGTTTATTGCTCTTGTTGGAGGCATTGTAGCCAAGGACAGAGAATCTGGAGACAGATAGCTTGGGTTCATATCCCAATTCTGCCATTACTAGCAGTGTGAGCAGGAGAAGAACAACTCATCTATTTAAGTCTCTAGTTTCTCAATTACACAAGTAGATGATTAGGGCGTCTTCCTTCTTGTTGGGGTTTTCTGAGGATTATATTATGTGTAGAAGGTGACTACCATCATTCCCAGTGGAAACTAACACCTCAGTAGTTGAGAGTTAACCTAGGATCTGTAGCAGTGTGTCCTTACTGAGTTAAAAATGTTTGGAATCAGCCCTGTCTCTATCAGTCAACCTCTGTGACATATAAGGTAGGGCTACACAGAAAATCCCAGTACTGAAGGTCTTGGACTGTTACCCAGCTCCAGCCCAGCACTCAGCAGTGAGATGGTTGGTAGGTAAACAACATTCCTTAGAATCATTCATCACATGTCTTCTCGACATTTTCACAGAGAGTTGTGACAGCAAGGCAAACTGTGTGCCGTAGACTTAGGAGAGCAGATGGTCTCAGAAAAACCTAGCATGTGAGGGAAACACATGGTATGTTCCCATCCAGCACAGGAAGGGGCAGGAACCGTGTGTACTGAATTATTCCTCCTTCTGGTGGTGAAGGTGGGGAGTAAAAGGAAATTGTGGGATACCAACAGCACAGTCCTACATGGAAAAGGTCTAGAATGCTGCTTCTCGAGAATTTCTTCCCTGGACATAGAAAGGTAATAACCTTGGTTAAATGCTGTTTGCACACATGTTTCTTGGAAATGCACAAGGCACTTGTCCCATCAGTTGACTGAAAAGTGTGGGATATCTTGGAACCTTGTTCAAAGAATATGGGCTCTTTGAAGAAAAAAATCATATATAAAACTAAAGTTATAGTACTTAACTATATCTTTTAAATTAATGACTAACTTTATTGAGTCCTGTATGTCAGATCTGAGTCAAAAGCTTTACTAAGCATTGCCTCATTAAATGTCTATGGCCACATTTTGCCATAAGTGCTATGATAATTCCCATTTTGTGGATAGGGAAACTGATTCAAAGAGGCCTAAGTATCTAAACAACCACTAGGAGGAAAGGCCTTTCACCTGGGCCAACTTGAGTGCAAATTTTATATTCTTGATTATTATGCGGTATGATGAACTTGCCCTAAAAAGAATAGATTATAGAACTAGCCAAACAAAAGATCTTTAATGATCATTGTGGTGAAGGATGGAATAATATTGAATGGAAGAAGAATTAAAATACTGAGGGCTAGGAGGGCATTTCTGGTTTGACTGACTTTTCTTCTTCTTCCCAATATAAATTATGTAAGGCAGATGCTTATCCCTTGGAAGGAAAACTATGACCAACCTAGATAGCATATTGAAAAGCAGAGATATTACTTTGCCAACAAAGGTCCGTCTAGTCAAGGCTATGGTTTTTCCAATCGTTTATGGATGTGAGAGTTGGACTGTGAAGAAAGCTGAGCACTAAAGAATTGATGCTTTTGAACTGTGGTGTTGGAGAAGACTCTTGAGAGTCCCTTGGACTGCAAGGAGATCCAACCAGTCCATCCTAAAGGAGATCAGTCCTGGGTATTCACTGGAAGGACTGATGCTAAAGCTGAAACTCCAGTACTTTGGCCACCTCATGTGAAGAGTTGACTCATTTGAATAGACCTTCATGCTGGGAGGGATTGGGGGCAGGAGGAGAATGGGATGACAGAGGATGAGATGGCTGGATGGCATCACCAACTCAATGGACATGAGTCTGAGTGAACTCAGGGAGTTGGTAATGGACAGGGAGGCCTGGCGTGCTGTGATTCATGTGGTCGCAAAGAGTCGAACACGACTGAGCAGTTGGGTAGCCAGTCTGGTTTCACAGGGAAGATCTTTTATGTTTTCTCTAGACAATATTCCAAGATCTTAATGATACTAAAATGCCAGAAAATGCCAGAAAATTCTTCCTGATTTTGAATCTAAAGTGGTGTTATAGTGGTGTTATATAGTCTAATTAGATAATATGAGTAGTATTGAGATATAAGCTATTTTTTGTACATTGGCTAATAGAGTGCTTCCTCATTTTTCTTTCTCTTGTCTTTTGCAACTTTATTTAAATATAATTGATGTACAGTAATATGCACATATTTAAGGTGGAGAATTTGATGAGCTTTGACATATATTGCATCTAGAAAACCATTTTCTAAATGGTTTTAAGCTAAACAATTAAGGTAATGAACATACCCATCATTTTCAAAAGTTTCCTTCTGTCCCTTTGTAATCCAGCCCTCCCTTCCCCATCCCCAGGTAACTACTACTACTCTCTGTCATTATGAATTAGTTTGCATTTTCTAGAATTTGTAGATAATTGGGATTATACTTGCCTCCTGAGTGAAGTGTATGAAAATGCTTTAGAACAATTTTAACAAGACTTCTAAATAAGTGGTCTAGGTTATGTAGGGATGGGATGGGAGAAGGCTCAAGAGGGAGGGGACATATGTATACTTATAGCTGATTCATGTTGTTGTACAGCAGAAACTAACACAACATTGAAAAGCAATTATCCTCTAATCAAAAATAAAAAGAGAATACAGTGAAATTGGTCTATGACAGCAGTGCTTTTCTAATTTTAGGATGCATCAAAATCACCTGGAGCAATCATTAAAACAAAAATTTCTGGACCTCACCCCACCCCCCCAAAAAAAGTGGTCTAAGTTAATTTTTGGCTGATCAGATGTTATATAGTATACTGAAAAGGCTATGGAATTTTCAGTTGGAAGATCTGAAAATCAGTTCCTGCTTATGTAACCTTAATAAGTAACTGAGTCTCTCTAGGTCTTAGTTTTGTCATTTGTGATCTTGGGCTAATAGTTACCACTGGGCTTATTATGAGACTCAAATAAATAACATATGAATTTGTTTTTTTTTTTTAAAAATCTGTAATTTTAATTACTATTAACCAGAAAAGTAACTTATTTGGATTCCATTCTAGAGTCATTCTGATTAATTGGTATGATTCTACTCACTTTGTGTCTACTTTCTGCTAACGTCTTCCTGCATTATTGTATCTCTGAACAGACATGACCATTAGTTTTGGAATCATACATATTTTCTTATCTATATAAAATTCATATTTCTATATGCTGTATTCTGCTCCTATATTTCTTGTGGTTGAAGACAGAGAGTTCATGTGGTATCTAAATATGTATACAAGTCTGAGGAAAAGATATAGTTATTAAAACAAAGGAAAAAGGGAGAAACTCCTCACAGATAAGGCAATAAAAACAGGAGTGGAATGCTACTAAGTATCTGGAAAATAATAAATATATTCAATATACCTGTATATGTCTGGCATTAGATTAGTTAAGGGCCTTGGACTTGCTCATGACTTTGACCTTGGCCTTGAACTTATCTTTGAACTTGGGCTTGACCTTGACCATCTTTTTATTCTTTCCTTCTATTAATATTTGCAATACGCAGGCTCTTTGTAGACATATACAAGACCCAAGGAAAGGGAAAGAAACATAGCACCTATTCTCATTAAGTTTATTATCTTGCTTTGTCCAGGTAGGGGGAAATGATTATGAAATCCTGCCACATTCGATGGTAGGGTGTATTAACTGCAATTTGTCATTCATCTATACTTAAAGTTTAGTTGCTTGCATATGTTTCTAAGTGCATTCACAAGCTGTCTCATAATAAGGCCATAGAGACATAAGTAGTGTAGAGTTTAATGGCTGATTGCCTTGATTCAGAAAGGTGAGAGGGTCACAGCTTTGCAGAGTAACCCAGAATAAGTTGTTACATTTCTCTAAGCTTATTTAGTAATTTACAGACTAACCCTCTGCCCTCCTTTCTCTGCAGGCAAACCACAAATATCAAACCGTTTTCCACATGAAGATGTATCTGTCCCAGAGCTGAACATGCACCTGGAGCCAGAGGACTCTAAGGACCTGGTTTTGAAGAAGCTTTGCCTCCTTTTCCCTGTCTACTTTTGGGTGAGTCACCTCATCTTCTACTAAGTGGGAATGCTTTTCCATGTTCTGCCTACCTTGAGGGTGGCCCAATGTTAGGATCCTGTGAGATGGATTTGAAAGCACTCCATGAATTCAAGCCTTTCTAGTTTAATGGAGCTTCAGTCTGATAGCTTAGTTCATGCCTATGAAATAACATCAAATGTTGTGGCTGTGTACCTGGCAATAGGAGATGATTTCTTTGTGGGTTGTATAGGACAAGAAGATGGCAATGTGAATTATTCTCTGAATTTGAATACTACTGTAACCAAATGTCTCCTGTGATACAATCTCTGGTAAGTGACCAAGTTGAAATGCCTGCGTAGTCATCGATCAACACAGGAAACAGTCCATTCAATATGATTTGGTCCTCAAACTTCTGTGCCTCCTCCCCGTTTAGGAGAGATGTCCATGGCTCCTGGCAATAAACCCCCAAATCTGCCTCCAGATTACAGAGTATGCTCAGCAGGGAACTGTTCCCTTGTCAACAATGAGCATTAGTACAGCAGTTGGATTGGAAGGAAAAACCTTTGTCTATTAGGAAGCCTGCCGAGCTTGGTTGCTAAGCAACCCAGTCTGGAGGCAGCAAACAGTGAGTGCCACGAGGGACTCCAGGGAAGTGGGCCTGGAAAATAGGGAGAAGGGATTCCTTATTCAGAGTCAGCTGAGGCAGGAAAAAGCACTGCCTGCTACCCTGGTACAAATGAGGTTCACACGTTGAATTAAATTGTGCATTTTAGCACTAAACATGTTACGGGTCAATGCTCACAGGTAACTGTGATTATCTGGAAAACTGTGTGACCTTGGGTTGGTGACTTTCTCCTGCTTCAGGCTGTGTGACCAAATCAGGAAGACAAGGAGCCAAGTATCACTAAGTTCTCATTTCTGCCACTGCAGCCACCAAATGTGCATGTACCTCTTTCAGTCAGAGACATGTGATTCAGATCTTTTATATACTGTATTTGCATGAAAGGATGGAAAGAAAAGGCTGTATTACTAAAAACCCCAGAGTAAATGCGCTTTGTAATTTTTTAAGCTGGAGGTTCTAAGTTGAATGACTATTTCCCACCCCTAAACAGCACTAAATATTTACATAGGGCAGAATATGCCAAAACGGAGATACAGGGGAAGTTATCTTTCATACAGCCAAGCTCTTATAATTCCTTTCTCATCAAATATGTCCCTCCCTAGGCTGCTAGCACATTTGAAAGATGCAAGATTAAGTGCTTTGGGGGGAGTTAAGGCATAAACTACTCCTGAGCCACTTAGGAAGTCTGACATGTCATGTAAACATTCATTGATTCTCAGCTTATACCTGACAGCTTATTTGAACACAAAGGAATGAGGCAACTTCTAGTGAGATTTGCTATGAAAGGCGCCCAGGGTTGAGAACTGGGCTGGGGTTGGCATGTGTAGGTGCTTGAGGGTTGAGTCATTACAGAGAGAAGGCACTGGATGGTAAGATTTTCAGATTACAGATAGACGTTTGAAGCAGTACTTCTTCTCTTATTTTAGTTGTTAACATTGGACATGTCACCTAAGTTCTTTCATGCACACCTTATTCATCAGTACAGTGGGGACAAGAATAGTATTTACCTCTGAGAGATGCTATGCTTTGACGTATATACATTGCCATGTGTAAAACAGGTAGCTAATGGGAAGCAGCTGTATAGTACAGGGAGCTCAGCTTGGTGCTCTGTGATGACCTAGAGGTGGGAGGTGGGGGGAAGGAAGGCTCACGCGGGAAGGGATATATGTTTACATATAGTTGATTCACATTGTTGTACAAACCAACAACAAAAACCAACACAACACTGCAAAGCAATTATCCTCCAATTAAAAATAAAACATGATCAAATGGATAATCAACAAGGATCTAGTGTATAGAGCAGGGAACTCTACTCAATATTCTGTGATTGCTTATATGAGGAAAGAATCTACAAAAAGAATAAATATACATGTATAACTGAATCAATTTGCTATACACCTGAAACCAACACAGCCTTGTTCATAAACTAGACCATAATATAAAACAAAAAGTTAAAAAAAAGAGATGCTACAAACTTTAAGTAGAATAATGCAAAGGAGTCACTTAGCAGAGGCCCTGATATATTGTAAACAATTAAATAGAGACTGGTAAGCTGATCCATGTAGGTACCTAGGTCACTGTCACAGAGTAAAACTGGGCAATATTATTTTTTGAGAGAAAAAACTCAAAGCTCCAGGGCAGGATGTTAGAATGGAAAAGTCCTCTAGTAGAAGCTGGGAAACCTGGCATCTGTGAGGGTCTAGGTCATCACCAGGCATTTCAAGCCCCAATGTGCAATTGTGACAGGTTGGAGTTGGCACTGAAAGAGCAGGCATATGCCCAAGACTGCCTTCCCAAGCACTAGAGAGCCCTACTCCAGGCAGTTTAGGAAAACAGCTCCAAATTCAGATGCTTTAGGTAGTGTCCTTCCTGCGCCCACCCCCTACCACCACAGCCCTGGGCTACCACTTTCTTACCAATAACAAGAAAGATTGACCTAAATTGTCTTTGGATTTACTCCATCTCATCTTTTTATATCTTTTTCTTAAGAGTCTTGGAGCTTTCTGTTCATTCACCAAATAAATTTTATTGAGTGTCTGCTAGGTGCTAGTTACTGTCAGAGGCGCCGAAGATACATACAGTGGTCATATCCTAGCAATATGTCTGTTATCGAGTTTACAATGACAGGAGATGAACTGTATCAGGTAAATAAAATGATTATTTCAGTTGGTGGTAAATGCTTTTTATGGGAAGTGGGTGAAACCTCTGAGAAACAGTGATATCTGAACTTAGACCAGAAGGGTATAAGAAAATCAGAGACAGGAGGATAAGAACAGAGGTGCTGAGGGAAGAAAAGCTTGGTATTCCTGAGGATCTGCGATTAGGCCTGGATAACTCATACTTGGTGAGCAAGAGAGAAGCAGTGATGAGCAGATCAAGTCAGTGAGGCTGGGCAGAGGCCAGATCTTAAGGCCTAGAGGACCATAGTAGGAGCTTGGATTTTATTCTGTTGAGTGAGAAGCCATTCATATGCTTAAAAAAGAGAATCGTCTGATCTGATTTACATATATAGGAATGAAAGTCAGATTCTTTGTGAAAAAATTTAAGAAAATTGGCCCTATCTTTTCAATAAGTCAGAAATAGAAAAAAAGGGACTATGCTAGATTAAGAGTATGATGAAATTATGATCCTGGAAGAGAAGGAAAATGTGTCTCAAGACATTTCAAGATCATTGGAGAGATTTTAAAGATTACTGAAATGCAGATGCAACACTATCAACCAAGGTACAAGTTGCTAAACAGTAGAGACACTTCGTTCTCACTTTGCTTAAAAAACAACACATACAGACACACGTACATGTGGAGAAAAGATCCATAAAGACATACACTAAGGTGTTAACCTTGGCAGTGATCCCTGAGTATAAGATTAAGGTTATGGTGTTCTCATTTGCATAAAAATAATGGATGGCAAAGAGAAAAAGAGTGAAAATTGGGAGTCCAGGTAGGAAGTTATTACACCTGAGAAAAAATAATCTCAAGGTGGATTATAGTAGAATTGGTGAGAAGTTGATAAATAAGAGAAATAATTTTGGTGTAGGGGTAGTTAGGACTTACGGATCAACTATTCTAGAAGAGGGAAAAAATTAGTCAAGAATGACTCCTAGGTGTTTGGCTTGAGACATGGATGGAAAGTAATGACTTTTTCTGAGATGCAAAAAAAAAAAAAAAAGGTCCGACTTGGGCACCTTTCTCAGAGGGAGGTTAAGAAGCAACTAGATACCTTATGATAGGCCATCCCTAAGGAGGTGAGCCATTCTAAGACCCCAATACTCTTGGATGAGCTACCTCATTCCCTAGTGTTCTATTCAGACCAAGCTTGTGAAGCAGAGGATAAATGAATGAGAGCATGTCTTGAAAAATCACCTGGTGTGATAAAGTAGAATATAAATTATATAGCACAGGAGGTTCTGTGGAATAATGGTTGCCTCTGAAGCCTCTCCATTTTAGAAAGTCTGTCATCACTTGAGATGGTCCATAGAAATGAAACCTAATAACTTACCATACATAAAAAGACACCATTAAAGAACAGAAAAAGGAGTAAGTTACTATATCTAGAAAGTAAAATCAGACATTTTGGAGGCAGATTGTCAATGTTGTTACTGTTGTTGTTATTCAATCACCAAGTTGTGTCTGACTCTTTGTTACCCCATGGACTGCAGCATGCTAGGCTCCCCTGTCCTTCACTATCTCTTTGAGTTTGCTCATATTCATGTCCACGGAGTTGGTGAGGCTATCTATCCATTTCATCCTTAATGTAAATAATCACTGATGAAAGTTTTAAATTTTTTTTAGCCAAGCCAGCTGTCAGCTATCTGAAACCCCCAGGTAGTCCAAACTCATATCATCTATGTGATTTATGGTTTCATTGTGATAGTTTTCATAACTTTGTGGGATGGCATGGAAGACTTCCCAGTCAACCTGAAGTTAAACCAAACAATGTGGCTTCTTTGTTAACTGTAGCAAGAGAAAGTTTGTTTAAATGTGAGGAAGAGTTTCTAAAATAGAAAGGCAAGATTAGACTAGGTGGTTCTTTGAAAGGGTTTCTACTCATTCAAGCTACTTTCTAATTTATGATTTTATGGCCAAGTATTTAAAGCAAGAATAAACAGACTCTTGAAAGGTAACTCCATCCAGTCTATTTTTTTTTTAAACCTGGCCTATACCCAGTCTACCCAGATGCATCACAGCTGACTCAATCCAGATGGCTCTTTGAAGCAGCCAAACTGAGCATTTCAGACATGCCACAAATTTGTATGCTGAAGATCCCAGACTCTTAAGCAAATAGTAAATCTGAGATGCCAATTACAGAAGCTCAGAGAACACAAGAATTAAAAGGGTAGAGACAAAATGTTAAGCAGTAGGGAGGAGTAGAGTTTAATAAGAAAAAAGTTCCCCAGTCTTCAACCAAGGTCAGGTGTTTAACATATTTCTTTCATTAATGTTTATCCAATTTTTATTATTTGTTATCACTTTTTAAAATGTTACATTGTCTGAACAGCAAATAGATTTAGAAAAGGCAGAGGAACCAGAATCGAAATTGCCAACATCTGTTGGATCATCATAAAAGCATCCAGAAGAACATCTATTTCTGCTTTATTGACTATGCCAAAGCCTTTGACTGTGTGGATCACAACAAACTGTGGAAAATTCTTCAAGAGATGGGAAAACCACACCACCTGACCTGCCTCCCAAGAAATGTGTATGCAGGTCAAGAAGCAACAGTTAGAACTGGACATGGAACAACAGGCTGGTTCCAAATTGGGAAAAGAGTGCATCAAGGCTGCATATTGTCACCCTGCTTATTTAACTTATATGCAGGGTACATCATGAGAAATGCAGGACTGGATTAAGCACAAGCTGAAATCAAGATTGCTGGGAGAAATATCAATAACCTCAGATATGCAGATGACACCACCCTTATGGCAGAAAGAGAAAGAGGAAAGTGAAAAAGTTGGCTTAAAAGTCAACGCTCAGAAAACTAAGATCATGGCATCTAGCCCAATCACTTCATGGCAAATAGATGGAGAAACAATGTAAACAGTGAAAGACTTTACTTGGGAGGGCTCCAAAATCACTGCAGATGGTGACTGCAGCCATGAAATTAACAGATATTTGCTCCTTGGAAGGAAAGCTATAATCAACCTAGACAACATATTAGAGAGAAAAATTAGAGACATTACCTTACCAACAAAGGTCCATCTAGTCAAAGCTATGGTTTTTCTTTTTTGTTTTTTTGGTTTTTTTAAAATATTTTTATTTTTATTATTTTTTTTGATGTATTCTATGTTTTATTTGTTTTCTTTTTTTTTTTAAACCTGGCCTATACCCAGTCTACCCAGATGCATCACAGCTGACTCAATCCAGATGGCTCTTTGAAGCAGCCAAACTGAGCATTTCAGACATGCCACAAATTTGTATGCTGAAGATCCCAGACTCTTAAGCAAATAGTAAATCTGAGATGCCAATTACAGAAGCTCAGAGAACACAAGAATTAAAAGGGTAGAGACAAAATGTTAAGCAGTAGGGAGGAGTAGAGTTTAATAAGAAAAAAGTTCCCCAGTCTTCAACCAAGGTCAGGTGTTTAACATATTTCTTTCATTAATGTTTATCCAATTTTTATTATTTGTTATCACTTTTTAAAATGTTACATTGTCTGAACAGCAAATAGATTTAGAAAAGGCAGAGGAACCAGAATCGAAATTGCCAACATCTGTTGGATCATCATAAAAGCANACGATCGAGTGAGTGAACTGAACTGAACTGAACTGAACAGCAATATCTCTCAGAATACTCTGTTCATTGTTCTTATTTAAGAATCAATTTACCAGTGGAAAGGAGAGAATTTATAAAATGTTTTGTCATCTTAACAGTCTAAAAAATATTTGGGTGCATAGTCAAAACATCCACTTTCTTTAGCAGACTAGACTGTTAAAGCTAAATTATAAATGTTTTTAGCTTTATAAATTAAAACTTTACCAGGGGCTTCACTGGTAGCTCAGCTGGTAGAGTCCACCTGCAATGCAGGAGACCCAGGTTTGATCCCTGAATTGGGAAGTTCCCCTGGAAAATTATTGTATTCCTATAATAATTTTCCTATCTCACTTAGAAAATACCTTATCAACTCAGAGGGACCATATTCCATCCCATAATTATGAAATACAGGCTTGGAGGCAGCTATGTAACTAGAATTCATGGTATTATATGTCCTTCCTGTCTGCTCATGTGATCTGTTAATAATAAGATCTTAGTGATTTTGAAAAATTTCCCAGTGAGTTTAAACTTACTAATAAATGGGTCAAATAAAATAGATGGACACTAGGCTGAGGAAGTTACTACAAGTCAGATTAATCACTGGGGCTTAAGATGTTTCTAGCTGGTTTACACAGAGAAAGGAAAACCAAGAAGTATGACAGAATGAATTGGAGGATGTAAATAATCCAGAGGTGCCCTCAGATGCTGAAAATAAAAGCCCAGAGATTGGCCACAGCCACTCAGCTTGGTCTCCCCTTTTTGGAAGATTTCAGAGGAGCCTGGCAGGCTACATGAGGTCACAAGAGTCAGACAGGACTAGTGACTAAACAGCAATAACAGCAACATATTCCTAGTAGAGGAAAGAGCAATGTCAGAGACAAAATATCTCAGGTTATAAAAACTCTCCCAATGGAATCACACAGAATTGAATGCATGTTCTGACTTTAGCAATTATTAATTCTTAAAAGAACCTGGCACTTCATTCTCTGTTTCCATTTTCTTATCTAAAAAAGGTTTGGTGAAGAAGATTAAGTAAGATACTGCTATATAAAATATTTGTACAACATTTGACAACTAAGCAGGTTCAATGGGTATTATGCAATTTTTATTATGTTTTATAGTTAAATTTATTTTTAATTGAAGGATAATAGCTCTACAATATTGTGTTGGTTTCTGCCAAACATAAACATGAATCAGCCATAGGTATACCCATGTCCCCTCCCTCCTGAACCTCCCTCCTACTTTCTCCTCATCCCACCCCTTGAGGTTGTTGGAGGCCTGGTTTGAGTTCCCTGAGTCACACAGGAAGTTTCTGTTGGCTATCTGTTTTACATGCGGTTATGAATGTTTCCCTGTCACTCTATCTTACATCCCGTCCTCTGTTCTCCCCACCATGTCCAGAAGTCTGCTCTCTTATGTCTGTATCTCTGCAAATTTGCTGCTCTGCAAATAGGTTCATCAGTACCACCTTTCTAGATTCCATATTTAGGCATTAATACATGATAGTTGTTTTTCTCTTTCTGACTTACTTCGCTCTGTATAATAGGCTTTAGGTTCAAACACCTCATTAGAACTGACTCAAATACATTCCTTTTTATGGCTAATAATCCATTGTATATATGTACCACAACTTCTTTACCCATTCGTCTGTCATTGGTCATCTAGGTTGCTTCAATGTCCTAGTTATTGCAAACAGTGCTGCAATGAACATTGGGGTACATGTGTCTTTTTCAGTTGTGGTTTCCTCGGGGTATATTCCTAGTAGTGGGAAGGCAATGGCACCCCACTCCAGTACTCCTGCCTGGAGAATCCATGGATGGAGGAGCCTGGTAGGCTGCAGTCTATGGGGTCACTAAGAGTTGGACACGACTGAGTGACTTCACTTTCACTTTTCACTTTCATGCACTGGAGAAGGAAATGGCACCCCACTCCAGTGTTCTTGCCTGGAGAATCCCAGGAATGGGGAAGCCTAGTGGGCTGCCATCTATGGGGTTGCACAGAGTCGGACATGACTGAAGCGACTTAGCAGCAGCAGCAGCATGATGGTTTTATTCCTAGATTTTAAGGAATCTCCATACCATCTTCCATAGTGGCTGTATCAATTTACATTCCCACCAATAGTGCAAGAGTGTTCCTTTTTCTCCACACCCTTTCCAACATTATTGTTTGTAGATTTTTTGATGAGGCCATTCTGACCAGTGTTAGGTGATATCTCATTGTAGTTTTGATTTGCATTTCTCTAATAATGAGCAACACTGACCATCTTTTTATGTGGTTATTAGCCATCTTTTTGTCTTTGGAGAAATGTCTGTTTAGGTCCTTTGCCCATTTTTTGATTGGGCTGTTTGTTTTTCTAGTATTGAGTTGCATTCGCTGTTTGTATGCTTTTGAGGTTAATCCTTTGTCAGTTTTTGCATTTGCTATTATTTTCTCCCATTCTAAGGGTTGTCTTTTTATGTGGTTTATAGTTTCCTTTGCTGTGCAAAAGCTTTTAATTAGATCCCTCTTGTTTATTTTTATTTCCATTACTTTGGGAGATGAGTCATACAGGATCTTGCTGTGAACTATGTCATAGAGTGTTCTACCTATGTTTTCTTCTCAGAGTTATAGTTTCTGGTATGGTCTTATGTTTAGGTCTTTAATCCATTTTGTGTTTATCTTTGAGGCTTCCCAGGAGGTGTTAGTGGTACAGAACCTGTCTGCCATTGCAGGAGATGTAAGAGATATAGGTTCAATGCCTGGATAGGAAAGATTCCCCTGAAGAAGGAAATGGCAACTGACTCCAGTATTCTTGCCTGGAGAATTCCATAGATAGAGGAACCTGCTAGGCTACAGTCCATAGGGATGCAAAGAGTTGGACATGATTGAAGTGACTGAGCACACATACTGTTAGAAGGTGTTCTAATTTCATTCTTTTACACATAGCTGTCAATTTTTCCAGCAGCACTTATTGTAGACTGTCTTTGCCCCATCACTTCATGGTACTAAAGACAGTTTTTGCCATGGGGCAGAGCTCAGACCTGTCACTACAGTTGTTATTTAATCCATAACAACTACCACTCTCCTATTTGCATTTTTCCCTGCATGACTAGCATCTGTCCTCTTCTTCTGTGAACTTGAACACATCCAACATGTTTTGAGGGCTTCCCTCGTGACTGCAATGCAGAAGACCAACCTGCAATGCAGAAGACCCTGGTTTGATCCATGGGTCAGGAAGCTCCCCTGAAGGGAATGGCTACCTTCCCTGGTAAATTGTATTCTTGCACGGTAAACCTCATCAACAGAAATGCCCAACAGTCCACGGAGTCACAAAGAATCAGAGATGAATGAAACAACTAACATATATATACAACATGTTGGCTATAGTATTTCATTATATTAAGTCTACTCCTTCTAATAGTCCTTTATGGCCTCTGGAATCTAATGCCTGATGATCGGAGGTAGAACTCATAGAAAAATAATAAAAATTAAGTACATAATGTATGTAGTGTACTGGAATCATCCTGAAACCATCCCCCCTTCCAGGTCCATGGAAAAATTGTTTCCCACCAGACCGGTCCCTGGTTGCCAAAAAGGTTGGGGACTGTTGCTAAGGGGCTAATCAAGTTTAACAAAGGGCACATACTGAAACAATAGGACAACTGTTACAAGGCCATGTTTTACATGTTAAAGCTCTAATAGTACCTACACTTTCATAACATTACATTCTACTGATGAGGGATCTCAGGTCCAGGAAAGCAGGTCACGTGGCCGAGAGGAAGGGAATTATTATTCAAGCTCCAGTGTTCTGACTGTAAGTTCAGTGTTATTTCTGTTCCTTTTGGCCTGAATGTTTTGACTTAAGGAGTTGAGATGAAAGAATGATGCATGTGGTAGGGATAATCAGGGAAAACTTCTGGACAGAAATGAGCCTCAAGGGCCTGATAGACAATGGCTGGGCCAGGGGAGCATTTGAAACTAGGCTAAGCCACACACATCCTAGCTTGAGGATAAAAACTCACACCTTGCATTTTAGGGTGGAAAATCCTAAGTCTCTCATTTGAAATTCTTTTTATCCTCATGCCAGTAATGTTATTTTCTAGCATGCAATACTTTCCTGCACAGTTGGTGATCTGGCTACAGTGACTAATTTAATCTTTCACTGAATATATTCTCTCAAATACAGTAGCTTAGTTGACAGTTATTAAACGCCTGGTTGACACTAAACATCAAAGAATTGGGGAACAAACACGAGGTACCGCAGATTCATTTAGCAATCAAAGATAACTGCTGGATAAATAGCGACCAGTGTAGATTTATTTTCAGGATGAATGGGCAGTTTCTATGCGAATTGTAATTCCTGAATTTGTCCTCTTCACCAGCCTGCCAGAACACTCCAGAGGCCCTTGTTTGAGGCCTTTCAGAGATGGGCTTTTAAATTCTTACTGCTGCTTAACGATTGGGCCTTTTGGATGCCAAAATGCATTTTCCTCTCATATATTTTGTGCTTTTGTTTTTTTCTTGTTACTCTGGCTGGTGTCAGTTCATGTTAGTTCAGTCGCTTAGTCCTGTCTGACTCTTTGTGACCATATGGACTACAGCACACCAGGCTTCCCTGTCCAACACCAACAGCCAGAGCTTGCTCAAACTCATGTCCATTGAGTTGGTGATGCCATCCAACAATCTCATCCTCTGTCATCCCCTTCTCCTCCTGCCTTCAATCTTTCCTAGCATCAGGGTCTTTTCCAATGAGTCAGTTCTTTGCATCTGGTGGCCAAACTACTGGAGCTTCAGCTTCAGCATCAGTCTTTCCAATGAATATTCCGGACTGATTTCCTTTAGGATTGACTGGTTGGATCTCCTTGTGGTCCAAGGGACTCTCAAGAGTCTTCTCCAACACCACAGTTCAAAAGCATCAATTCTTCAGCGCTCAGCTTTCTCCACAGTTCAACTCTCCCATCCATACATGACTACTGGAAAAACCATAGCCTTGACTAAATGGACCTCTGTTGGCAAAGTAATGTCTCTGCTTTTTAATATGTTATATAGCATCTGTTAAATTTATAAATTCCTGGATGCTAAGACTACCTGTGAAAAAGGGGTATATTAGTGGTATGATCATATCCCCTTCCTTCCCAGCCTCGACAGCATCAGTTGAAGAACTAGGAGAGTGGTAGGTGATGCAGAGTGTCAGGAGAGATCTCATAAACTCGTGCTCTTTGTTCTGCTGCTCTTTGTCCTCTGCATTGAAAGTATTTCTGGGAGATGCTCTTATCCAAATTGTCACCGCTTCATCCTATAGTGTAGACCTTTGCTCCAACTTGGGCTTCCCTGATGGCTCAAGAGGTAAAGAATCTGCCTGCAATGCAGGAGGCCTGGGTTTGATCCCTGGGTTGGAAAGATCCTCTGAAGAAGGAAATGCCAACCCACTCCAGTATTCTTTCCTGGAGAATTCCATGGACAGAGGAGCCTGGTTGGCTACAGTCCATGGGGTCGCAAAAAGTCGAACACAACTGAGTGACCATCACTTTCACTTGCTCCATTATGTTTTACAGAAGGTTGAATTAACTGGTGACACAAGTAAAATTCATTATATGCCATCCTGATCATAAAGTATGATTCAGTTCAGTTCAGTCACTCAGTCGTGTCTGACTCTTTGCGACCCCATGAATCGCAGCACGCCAGGCCTCCCTGTCTATCAACNGAAGGATACCACGGCACACAGACTGGAATTTGGCACAGGGGGACAGTGGTACAAAGTTTGGACCTTGGTGCAGAGCGACCGCAGCACAAAGCCCAGAACTCGTTGCAAGCCGAGAGCTGAACACAGCCCGGAACTCAGAGCAAGGCGACTGCGGCACACAGCCCGGAATTTGGCACAGGGCGACCATGGCACACAGCCCAGACCTCGTCTCTAGCTGACCACAGAACACAGCCCGGACCATGGCGCAGGGTGACCGCAGCACACAGCCCGGAACTCGGCGCAGGGAGACCACGGCACACAGACTGGACCACGGTGCAGGGCGACCACGGCACACAGCCCGGATTCGGCATAGCGCGACCGTGTCCCACAGCCCCGAGATTGGTACAGGGAGACCGTGGCACACAGCCTGGGCTTCGGTTCAAGACGACCACAGCACACAGCCTGGAATCAGCATAGCACGACCGTGGCCCACAGTCCCAAGATTGGTGCAGGGAGACCGTGGCACACAGCCCGGACATCAGAGTAGGGCGACCCCAGCTCACAGCCCAGAAATCGGTGCCAGGCGACTGCGTCACACAGCTCGGAATGTGGTGCAGGGAGCAAAAGGCACACAGGCCAGAATTCGGCACAGGGTGACCACGTAACACAGCCCAGACCTTGGCGCAGAGCAACCGCGGGACAAAGCCCAGACCTCGGTGCAGGGTGACCGCAGCACACAGCCCAAACCTCTGTGAAGGGTGATCGCAGCACACAGCCCGGAAATCATCACTAGCCAACTGCAGAAAACATCACAGACGTCAGCGCAAGGTGACTGCAGCACACAGGCCGGACATTGGTGCAGGGTGACCGCGGCACACAGCAAGGACCTCAGAGGAGAGCGAACGTGGCACAGAGCCCGGAACTCATCCCTAGCCAACCGCGGAACACAGCCCGGACCACGGTGCAGGGTGAATGTGGCACACAGCCCGGACTTCAACGCAGGGCAACCACAGCACACAGCCCGAACTTCAGTGAAGGGTGACCGTGGCACACAGCCCAGAAATCTGTGAAAGGCTACCATGGCACAGAGCTCGGAACTCATCACTAGCCAACCGCGGAACACAGCCCGGACTTCAGAGCAGCATGATCATGGCTCACAGCCTGAAAATAGGCACAGGCCAACTGCAGCACACAGCCCAGAACATGATGCAGTGCAACCACAGCACACAGCCTTTACCTCAGCACAGGGAGACTGCGGCACACAGCCCGAACTTCAGTGAAGGGCGACCATGGCACACAGCCGGCAAATCTGTGAAAGGCGACCGCGGCACAGACCCGGAACTCATCACTAGCTGACCAAGGAACACAGCCGGGAATTCGGCAGAGGGTGACCGTGGCACACAGCCTGAAACTTGGCACAGGCCGACCGTGGCACACAGCCTGGACCTCGGCGAAAGGCGACCGTGGCACACTGCCCGGAACTCGGAGCAGGGCAACCACGGCATAAGGGCCAAACGTCAGCGCAGGGGGACCACGGCCCATAGGCCGGACTTCAGCGCAGGGTGACTGTGTCTCACAGCCCACATCTCGGCTCAGGGTGACCGGGCACACAGGCCAGACCTCTGTAGAAGGCTACCATGGCACACAGCCTGGACAGAGGCACAGGGCGACCGTGGCACACAGTTTGGACCTCAGTGCAGAACGACCACAGCATAGAGCCTGGAACTCGTCGCATGCTGAGAGCTGAACACAGCCCAGAACTCAGTGCATGGCAACCGCAGCACACAGCCCTGAATTTGGCGCAGGGTGACCGCAGCACACAGCCCGGAACTCGTCGCTAGCCGACCATGGAACACAGCCCAGACCTCGGTGAATGGCAACCGCAGCACACAGCCCGGACCTCAACACAAGGCAACCGTGGCACACAGCCCGGACCTCCACACAGGGTGACCGTGGCACATAGCCCAAACATCAGTGAAGGGCGACCATGGCACACAGTCCGGAACTTGTCGCTAGTCGACCATGGAGCACAGCCCGGATCTCGGCACAGGGTGACAGTAGCACACAACACAGGCCTCAGTGCAGAGTGACCATGGTACAGAGCCCGGAATTCTTCACAAGCATCGGGCGGAATACACCCCGACATTGGCCCAGGGCGACCTTGGCACACAGCACGGACTTCAGCAGATGGCGACCACTGCACATAGCACGAATCTCGGTGCAGGGTGACCGTGGCACACAGGACGGACTTCAGCACTGGGTGACTGCGGCACACAGCCTGGACCTCAGCGCAGGGTGACCACGGCACACAGCCCAAACATAAGTGAAGGGCGACCACGACACACAGTCCGGAACTCGTCACTAGCCGACCGTGGAACACACCCCGACCTCTGCCCAGGGCGAATCTGGCACACAGCACGGCTCTCATNCAGCGCAGGGTGACCACGGCACACAGCCCAAACATAAGTGAAGGGCGACCACGACACACAGTCCGGAACTCGTCACTAGCCGACCGTGGAACACACCCCGACCTCTGCCCAGGGCGAATCTGGCACACAGCACGGACTTCAGCAGATGGCGACTATGGCACACAGCCCGGACCTTGGTGCAGGCGACCAAGGAACACAGACTCAATCTCAGTGAAGGCCGACTGTGGCACACAGCCCGGAAATCTGAAGGGTGAATGAGGCACAGAGCCCAGAACTCGTGTCTAGCCGACCGCAAAACATAGCACGGACGTTGGCACATGGCGACCACTGCACATAGCACAGACCTCGGTGCAGGGCAACCGTGGGACACAGCCCGGACAATGATGCAGGGCGACTGGCACACAGCCCAGACCTCGGTGCAGGGTGACAGTGGCACACAGCCCAGAACTCCTTGCAACCTGAGGGTAGAACACACGCCGAACTCTGCCCAGGGTGAACCTGGCACACAGCACAGACTTCGACAGATGGCGACCATGGCACACAGCCCGGACATCGATGCAGGGTGACTGTGGCACACAGCCCGGAACTCAGTGCAGGGAGACCACGGCACACAGCCCCTACTTCGGCGCAGTGCGACCAGGGCACACAGACCGAAACCCAGGGAAGAGCAATCGTGGCACACAGCCTGGAAATCTGTGCAGGGCGAACGCGGCACAGAGCCCAGAACTCGTTGCTAGACGACCCCGGCACACAGCCCGGACCTCAGCGCAGGGCGACCACAGCACACAGGTTTGACCTCGGCACAGGGCGATGGCGGAACACATCCCAAAACTGAGCGAAGGGCGATCGCTGCAGACAGCCTGGACCTCGGTGCACAGCAACATCGGCACACAGCCCGGACCTCTGCAGAAGGCTACTGTTACACAAAGTCTGTACCTCGGCACATGGTGACCGTGGCACACTGCACGGACCACGGCAGATGGCAACCGCGGCACACAGCCCGGACGTCGGAGGAGAGCGAATGCAGCACAGAGCCCGGAACTCGTCCCTAGCTGACCACGGAACACAGCCCGGACCACGGCACAGGGCGACNCGTGGCACACTGCACGGACCACGGCAGATGGCAACCGCGGCACACAGCCCGGACGTCGGAGGAGAGTGAATGCAGCACAGAGCCCGGAACTCGTCCCTAGCTGACCACGGAACACAGCCCGGACCACGGCACAGGGCGACCACGGCACCCAGCCCGGACCTCAGTGCAGGGCCACCGCGGCAGACAGCCCGAACTTCAGTGAAGGGTGACCACGCCACACAGCTGGAAAATTGTGAAGGGCAACTGTGGCACAGAGCATGGAACTCATCGCTAGCTGACCGCAGAACACAGCCCGGACCTCGGCACAGGGCAACCGCTTCACACAGCCAGAACACGATGTAAGGCGACCAAGGCACACAACCTGGAACTCGGCACATGTGAACGCATCACACAGCCTGGAACTCAGCACACGTTGACCGCGGCATACAGGCAGGACCTCGGCTCAGGGCAACCGTGGCACACAACCCGGACCTCGGCGTAGGGCGACTACAGCACAGAGCCGGACTTCAGGGCAGGACAATCACCGAATACAGCCTGGACATCAGCACAGGGCAACAGCAACACACATCCTGGGAATCAGCACAGGGCGACCGAAGAACATAGCCTGGAGTTTGGTGCAGGGTGATCACGGCACACAACCCGGAACTCAGCACGTGTGAATGCAGCACACCCCTGAACGTGGCACAGGTCAACCGAGGCACACAGCCTGGACCTCAGCACAGGGCGAACGCGGCACAAAGCCCGAAAATCTGTGCAAGGTGAATGCGGCACAGAGCCAGGAACTCGTCACTAGCCGACGGCCGAACACAGCCTGGACTTTGGCACAGGGCGACCCCGGCAGACAGCACAGACCTCGGCACAGGGCGACCGCGGCACACAGCCTGGACAGTGATGCACGTCGACTGCAGCACACAGCCTTGACCTCTGCACAGGGTGAGGGTGGCACACAGCCCGTACCTCAGTGCAGGGCGACCGCTGCACACAGGCCAGAACTCATCACAAGCCGAGGGAGGAACACACGCCGACCTCTGCCGAGGGCGACCCTGACACATAGCACNTTTCTCCTGGCAATCTTGATTCTAGCTTGTGTTTCTTCCAGTCCAGCGTTTCTCATGATGTACTCTGCATAGAAGTTAAATAAGCAGGGTGACAGTATGTAGCCTTGACGTACTCCTTTTCCTATTTGGAACCAGTCTGTTGTTCTATGTCCAGTTCTAACTGAAAGGAGAGTCAGGTAGCAGAAATATAAGGTGTCCAGGACTGGTGGAGCCAGTGGTCTACAAAGGAGTCCATTCCATGGCCTAAAATTATTCTCCTTTATCACTATCATCATCTTTTTTTCTTTTGTGAAGGACCAATCTTTCAGGCCAAACTTAAAACATCCATCAACCCGACTGGTCCTGGGCCCCCATTTGTAACTTCTTAGTGCTTTAAAGTTTGTAAATCACTGTCCTATTTATGTGCATCTGCTCCCCAGGACAACTCATAGAGAGACAAGACTATTTAATTTTCTTATGCAAATAAGAGAACTCAGCTCAGTGATTTAAAGGAGGCTGGGAAGGGTTTGGGACCCAAACCCAGGCCTGTTACTCCTAATGGACCTGTTATGAGTTCTTTTCTTTGTACTAGGTCTATCCCTAGTCTTAATTTCTTTACTCCTTTCCAATTCACCTTTGCTGTCTAGGTAACAAAGGCCTCATTCTCCACCCTAGTCTTGCAGGATAATACAAACAATCCAAGTCTGGGCAGACTTTGTCTGAAGTCTCAACAGTTTCCCCTTCCCACTCAAAATCGTTTATCCCTGCTCTGACATTCTAAAATGGCTATTAATGGCTATTATTGTGTTTGCCTCTCAGTGAGCAATTCTAGATGATTAATTGTATACATCAGGAATTTCAGCCATCACAATGCTAGAGATCTTGTGTCAGTTTTTTTTTTTTTTTTGCATGAACAATACATAGCCTTACATATGTTATCTGACAGTAATCAAAAAAGTAAGTCAATTTTCCCTCAGACTTCATCATTTAGAAACTGGCAATAATATATATATATAGGAACAACTTTGTGGTTAAGTAGACTTTTGTTGCATGAAGAGGGACTCCTTCCGGGGCCTGAGAGTGGACTCTTGTCTGATAGTGGGAAATGAGTTGTCTGAGGAGACACACGTGCTGACAAAGCAAGAGACTTTATTGGGAAAGACCCCCCCCCACCCTGGGTGGAGAACAGTAGGGTAAGGGAAGCCAGGAGAACTGTTCTGCCTGGGGGCTCCAGTCTGGAGTTTTATGGTGATGGGATTAGTTTCCACAGTGTCTTTGGCCAATCGCTCTGACTCAGGGTCCTTCCTGGTGGCACACACATGACTCAGCCAAGGTGTGCCAGCAAGAAGGGTTCTCGGAGGTGGTTGGACATGTGGACTTTTCTCAAACTTTTCCAGTGGGTGGTGGCTTCTTAGTTGCGTGTTCCTTACCAGAATCTCTTGTTATAAATTAACTCATGCAAATGGTTACTTTGGTGCCTGGTTGGGGTAGGTGGTGTGGGCTTCCCCTAACACGTTGGGTAAGTCCATTCAGCTGCTTGTGTTTCAGCTTCCTTATCCTCAAAATCAGTAGCCATAGTAGTGACCTTACGGTTCTAGGAATGAAATGAGATAATGTGAGTAAGGCAATGGTGCAAATAAATCTTGAGTGGATATTAATAATATAGCCCAGGTCTGTCAGAGTGTAGAAACTGTCATCTTTCTTTGTTTTTGTTGCCTTCTCTCCAACCAAGCTTGGAGGGACTTAGGGACAGAAGTACTTGCCTGACCACCACTGTTCACACCTACACCCCACATAACTCAGTATTTTCTTTCTGACCCCATAGTATGAAAATGACCTCAGGCGGTATGAATATACAATTGTATACACAAGAGAGGCAGGTTACAGTTGTCTGATATTTCTGTCTGAACTCTGGGATTTCAAAAAGAAAAAATATATACAGTTTATTTTCTCATTGATGTGACTCTTTTTTTAAGTTAAATCATAATCTCCTTTTTTAACCCTTTAGCGTGCTCAGACTTGTTCTGAAAAATAAAACGTTTCCACTTGTTTGGGGTGAGGAAGCACTTTGTAAATACAAATCTTCCAAAATTCTATAGGAAGGAATAAGTGTGATTGAACTGTGAAGTTATAAAGAAAGTTAGAGAAAATGGAAGCCTGCCCCGTGAGAGGGGCAGCTGAGAAGGGAAGGTGTGGGAGGGGCATTGACTGAAGTGGAAACAATTTTTCATTAGAATAATAATCAGGAAAGAAATAAGATGGTGTAATGAGAGTAAGAAGTCACCCAGATAGTGGTGCGTTGGTATGTGACCTACTCTGATAGTAAAGGAATAGGGTAAATCAATATATTAACATGCACGTAAGTACAAAGCTTTCGATCCGAGTGGAGGATGTTTTCCTGGATAGCTGTGGGACAAGGTTGTCGTTCCCACTGTGAGTGAGCTCAGTGCAATCCTTGCTGAAAGCCTATGGCTGAGGGAGCAGGCTGACTCACCCAGGGAAGCTCTGGAGGAGGCTTCTGTTTCATAGCACCTCCAGCTGGTGCTAGTGGTAGAGAACCCACCTGCCAATGCAGGAGACCGAGAGATGTGGGTTTGATTCCTGGGTTGGGAGGATCCCCTGGAGAAGGGCATGGCACCCTGTGCCAGTATTCTTGCCTGGAGAATTCCATGGGCAGAGGAGCCTGGTGGGCTACATTCCATGGGGTAGCAAAGAGTCAGACAACTGAACACACATACCATCCCCCAAACCCCTCTAAGATTAGTTCTATGGGTAGATGTGTGCTTCACAGTCCTCTACAAAGGGAATATCCATCACACCAATGCTTCCCTTCAAGCTGAACTCTAAGGCACTGAGCCCATCTGGCCATACCTTCTGAGACAGTTATTTTTCAAGGCAACAGGCAGTACTTTTGTTGTTATTTTTTTCCTTGTTCCTGAGTTTTTGCCAAGTTAATGCCAATAGTTACATGCCTTCTGCTGTGGTGTGGTCATTGTCAACGGACAGACAGGTGGGTTCCCAGCTTGGTTGACCCCTGCTCCTAGCCTGGTTAGAAAGTCAAGTCACTCAGATCTGAGGTGGGCACACAATTGTGCCATCTGACTGCCTGTGAGACATTGGATGAGATATTTAACTTCTTGAAGCCACAGTTTCCATGACTATATAGTGAAGAACACAGTGGTTTAAGTCTCAAATGTTGGAAAAGTTATTATTTGTGAAAGACTTAGGATTGTTTAGTTTAACCTGTTGCTGAACCTGTAGTTAAGTTACATCAAAACCTAGTCATGAAAAATCTTATAGAAGTTAGTTGTGACCCTTATTATATCTATAGCTAACAAAATATAATTTTATTTGAAAAGGGAAAGCTTAGTAAATTTATTTTGAGAAATAACTTAGAAATTGATGCAGCATCCTTGGCATTCTGAGAGAAACAGTGAACAAGAAAAGTTGAACAAGTGAACAGTGAACAAGAAGTTGTTAAGCTTAAATTGAGAGCAACATGTGTAATACCCACAGGCTAACTAATGACTGACTTGCCACCTTTGTGAAAGAATCCTAGAAAGCTAGATAATTCTTAAAGGTTCTGTTATCACAATCAGAATCAGAAGAAACTGTATCAAAGATTGTGAATTTTCTCTTGGGAGAGCTTTAAGAGTAATCTCATCTATTCCAAACCCAGTGCTTGACTTTTCCCTACACTAGCCCTCCTGTTTCTGCTTCCATACCCCAGAGTAGGAATCCTGTTACCATTCAAAGCTGTTTATTCTCATCTGGACTTGGATAGCTCAAACTGTTCTATTTAAATTCAGTGTAAGAAAGACACCTCTGACTTCTTGCCACTTCCAGAAATTCAATTCCTGCTCTCACAAGGTACATGATGAATCTTTTCTCAGTAAGGCAGTCTCTTCATTTGATACCATTAGCATTAGAATCTTTCCTTCTCAATTAAATACCTGAGATTGTTGAAATATTCTCCATGGGACTTAGCTTTAAGATCCTTTTTCTCTCTTGCAAGTTTTCTCTTAAAACATTGACTTGGCAATAGTGTCCTCCTTAGAGGATGGCACTGAAAAAAACGCACACTCGCTTAATCACAATCCTACATCTCACAGTTCTCACAGTCTCAGTTGCATGCCACATTTTCTTCAAATTTCATTCCACTCCTGCCAGGTCACAACTTCTTGTCTCCTAGGTATACACTTGTTTGCACCTTATATTGAAGATACATGTCTCTTTCTGTTAGTTTGTCCAGAGATGAGTTTCATGTTTTTTGAATCCCCAGACAGAACAGTACTTGATTATCTCAATGGAGAATACTTTTGCACTGTGAAAACCATTTGAAATTTGTTAGCTTGGGCCAGGTACTTAAGCTCCCTTAGCTATTGTGTAAATTGGGCATAAAACTAGGACCTACCCTATTACCAAAATGATTGTTGAGAAGATTTTAAAAGTTATGTAAGAAGTTCTGAGTGTAACGCCAGGCCCCCAGTAAGTATTCAAGAAAAGATCCAGATTGTATATTAATAAGGGTAGGTTGTAATTCCCAGAGAAGCCAAGTCTATAACCTCTCAAGTAAATTATTTGCATTTTCTCATAATCTCCACATTCCATTGGTAGTTTGTGTCTATCCATTTGGCTTTTTCTTTGGTCTCATGCCTAAAAAGAAACTGGTTACCAACTTCTACAAAATAACTTTAATATAATACTTAAACCTTCATCATCAAGAGGTTAAAATAACTGTAGCAGTTGTCTTGACATTCATTCTTAGACCTCAGTTTTCAAGGCACATGAACTTACAGGAGAAAGAGAAAAGGAATGTGTTATAAGAAGCATGAGAAATTTATCTTCAGTCTTTTTAGACAAGACAATTCTCATTTTCTGTTTCTTAAAACTTTAAGGGGAGATTTAATGAAGCTATAAGAAGGAAATAGAACCATCTCTTTAATTGTGGAAGAACTATACACTACGTTAAGTAAAGAGATTGTTTTCAGGAAATGAATACTCTTGATGTAAATTGAGATTTAAGAGACTAGGTTTTAGCTGTGCTATGAAATTAGGCAGCCGAATTGTCCACTTATAGTTAAAATGCTACAAATACTGTTCTGAATTTGGGCTACACGTTGGACATTGTTCCCTGTGAAAAATGGGATTTCATACCTATCAAAAGGAAACAAATTGCTTTTTATATGTTTATAATACTTTAGTAACTAATACCATATTTTTTGAATCAGTCTTTATTTTGCCCATTGAAATTCGGAGTTTATATCACCACTTTATACATAAGTAAATTGAGGCTACTTTAATTTCATAAACCGAAGTTTTGGGATGAAGGTTATCATTATCTTCTTGGAAAGAAGAGAAACATTAAGAGCTATTAAATGAATGAAATACTCATTAAAACAGTATGGCACAGTTATAATGCAAGGATGACAGAAATATTTCAGTACTCATAGGACGTTTGCTGTGAATAGTAAAGATTTGTTTCTATGAAGTGTTCTTTCCAATCTGTCAACATCCGCAATAGATATCAAGGAGCCATTGATATAAAAGGGCTAACAACAAAAGAAAAGCATGGTGGTATAAAACTTCTGGTACAAATAGATACTTGAATTTTAATAGTACCTTAATCAAAGGTATTGTCCTTGTTGAAATCACAGGTTCTCTCTTCACTAGGCCAGGATTTCCTTAGCTTATTGCTTCATTAATGATCTCCACACAAGCTTGAAAACTATAGAGAATAGAGAATTTCTATATAGACACTTATAGCATAATATATTGGTTGTGTAAGAAATCTGCCCTGCCTTGTGTGTGTGCCACCAGTGTGGGGTGCACACGTAAAGACTGTAAAGTATTCTAAAAGGAAAGAAGAAACAATGCAAGATGATTTGCACACATTTTAAGAGCTGTGTGTATGTGTGTTCATGTGCTCAGTCATGTCAGACTCTCTGCCACCCCATGGACTGCAGCTCACCAGACTCCTCTGGTCATGGAATTTTCCAGGCAATAGTACTGGGTTGTCATGTCCTACTCCAGGGGATCTTCCTGATCCAGGGATCAAACCCACATCCCTGGGGTCTCTTGCCCTCGTAGACAGATTCTTTACCATTGTTCCACCTGGGAAGCCTACAGTTATTTAAGAGCGTTCTAGACAGCAGATACTACACCTTTAGTAAGTAGTCATCAACATTTAGGTTGTATTTACATACTACAAAAAGATGAGATTAAATCACTGCAGATGGTGATTGCAGCCATGAAATTAAAAGACACTTACTCTTTGGAAGGAAAGTTATGACCAACCTAGATAGCATATTCAAAAGCAGAGACATTACTTTGCCGACTAAGCTCCGTCTAGTCAAGGCTATGGTTTTTTCAGTGGTCATATATGGATGTGAGAGTTGGACTGTGAAGAAGACTGAGCACCAAAGAATTGATGCTTTTGAACTGTGGTGTTGGAGAAGACTCTTGAGAGTCCCTTGGACTGCAAGGAGATCCAACTAGTCCATTCTGAAGGAGATCAACCCTGGGTATTCATTGGAAGGACTGATGCTAAAGCTGAAACTCCAAAACTTTGGCCACCTCATGCGAAGAGTTGACTCATTGGGAAAGACTCTGATGTTGGGAGGGATTGGGAGCAGGAGAAGAAGGGGATGACAGAGGATGAGATGGCTGGATGGCATCACCGACTTGATGGACATGAGTTTGAGTAAACTCCGGGAGTTGGTGATGGACAGGGAGGCCTGGCATGCTGCTATTCATGAGGTCGCAAAAACTCGGACACGACTGAGCGACTGAACTGACTGAACAGGGGAATGTGTACAGACAGAGGAGAAAAGAGGACCAAGGATGGAGGTGTGGATTGCTCCAATATCTTGAGGTTGGAGAGAAAAGGAGGAAGTGGCACAGGGATTAAGATGGAAAGGGTAGAAACAAAACCAGGACAGGGTGGTATCCTGGAAAGAAAGTAAGTAAATGTATTAAAGAGGAGCTGATCTTATACCCAGTACTACTTATAGGTCAAGAAACATGAGAAAGGAAAATGGATCACTGGATTTAGCAACATGTATAGAGCAATGGTGATCTTAATAGCTCATATCTCCTGAATCATCAAGAGGATTCTTGACCACTGTGCACCTGGGAAGCCCAATCTTAATAGAGAGTAGGTGAAAGTCAAATGGGAGTTGCTTCAAGAAAATACTGGAAGAACAACTTTGGAAAAAGTGAGTGTTACAGAAATCCTTCCCGGAGCTATGCTGGGAAGAGAAGCAGAGCAGTGGGGAGGCAGCTGGAGAAGAAGGTAGGATAAAGCTGTTTTGTTGCCAATTTGGTTTATACAATGGGAAAGATAATGGCATATGTAGTGTGTTAGCTAAAAAGTCATTTGGGTTTTCCATAAGGTAACCCAAATGACTTTTTGGTCAGTCGAATATGATTTGATGGAAAAAATCAAATAGTGAGGGAATACATTTCGTGATGATGTATTAGAGAATGGATCAAATTGCTGGAGTGATGTTTTTGAAAAGATTCAAGATGACATTCAGTGAACAAGTACAGGAACTGATGGGAATTCAGAGCATGCAAGGGAAGGCTTACAGTGCCTCACTCTGGAGTCACATGGCAGTGGTCTCTGAATTTGCCTGCTGACTCTGCCATTCTTAATACTGACTTCACTGGGTTTTAGGAGGATTACATGATCTCACAGGGATAAGTGCTCAGCATAGTGCCTGGAACATGGGAAAAAAAAAAAAACAATAGCAATTGGTATCATTCTCTCATCATTTGATAAAAAGTCACATTTTCCAGGACAATAATGGGATTTATTATCAGATTTAGTCTATTATGAGCTAGCAGGATGTACCTTTGCTTTCTCTGAACTCTGTCTAAGAGGAGAACAGGGATATTCCTAGTCACTACCCTGGGAAAGCCTGATATGGTAAGAGGAATATGTTTGCAGATTGATATTTCTACTAGTTCTTTATTAGCCTCATTCTATAAATGTTTATAAACAATTCAGTATATGTTTAACTGCTTTTTACATAATATTATTTAATTTTCAATAACCCTTTGAGATAAACAGTATTATTTTCCTCCTGCTATAGAACCAAGCCTGAAATTGAGAGATGTACTTTTACCAAGGTGACATTGGAGCTGGGTATGAACCCAGGCAGTTAGACTTTGTTGTTGTTTAGGCGCTAAGTCATGTCTGACTTTTTGTGACCCCATGGACTGCAGCATGCCAGGCTTCTCTGTCTTCCACTATCTCCTGGAGTTTGCTGCTGCTGCTGCTGCTAAGTCGCTTCAGTCGTGTTCGACCCTGTGTGACCCCATAGACGGCAGCCCACCAGGCTCCACCGTCCTTGGGATTCTCCAGGCAAGAGTACTGGAGTGGGGTGCCATTGACTCCGTCCCAAATTAGTCAGTATATAGGCACTTACAATTTGCATTATGCTTTCTTGATCCTATGCATTCTTGCCTGATGATTTGTATAGATACATAAGGATACAGAGGTGAATATTCAATTAACCAAGCCATACCTTTAGAGAAGAAGGGAGCACNACGGCAGCCCACCAGGCTCCACCGTCCTTGGGATTCTCCAGGCAAGAGTAATGGAGTGGGGTGCCATTGACTCCCTCCCAAATTAGTCAGTATATAGGCACTTACAATTTGCATTATGCTTTCTTGGTCCTATGCATTCTTGCCTGATGATTTGCATAGATACATAAGGATACAGAGGTGAATATTCAATTAACCAAGCCATACCTTTAGAGAAGAAGGGAGCACGCTTAGTCATTACAAAGCAAAGAGAAGCTGAACAAGCCTACTAGGAAGAAAGCAGAATAGAGTGATTCATACCTTTTTTTTTCAAAAGAATTCTATGTACAAGAAAAGACTTGAACAAGAATTACTGGGCTATAGCTTAGTATGCTGAACTAGGATCTCTTCCAGAAAGGCCTGAGGATTAATCAGTTAATTATTTGGTGATATTTAATCAAGAGCCAGAAATCTAATCAATGGCTGACCCATTGTGACGTTGGGGTACTGGTCTGGCTTCTTGCCTGGACCCTCCAATCTTAATTAGCAATTATCTCAACTGGGTGACCCTTTGCTCTTGGGAAATTTCAACAAGAAATAGCTATTTCTAAATAGAAATTTCACCTTTTGCCTCTATCACTTGTCATTAGGCAGTGTGTTTATTCAGTTTCCAGTGTTTTATTGGGTCTATCTGATGGAAAGATCTGGCATTAGACCAACAATAAGTTTGATGAAGAGAAATAATGAAGCTATCCTAAAGGGAGATAGAAGATCTGAAATTTCCTTCACTTTCATCTCCTTTATAGCTTTCTCCTTCCCTGTCATTCTGAAATGTGGCCTTATTTAATTATATTGATTTTAGTTCTTCATGGACTAAAAAGAAAAAGAAACCCAACCCACAGGCAAGAAGAATTTTTGTTTCAACTTGGAATATGAGAGATTTTGTTTTAATTGTTTTCTTAAGATAAAGATAAATCTCTACTCTCCTTCTTTCAGCAATAGCTTTTTTTGACCCTTGCTTTGGAAGATCTTAGAGGCAAATTATTGCTTTGCTCCTATGTGTCAGGTGAATTAATCCCTTTGAGTCTATTTCAAGAGGGGAAGGTTAGGAGAGGGCTTTCTGTAGAGATATCATTGAGCTAGGAGCTAAAGGAGCCCACTCCATGATCATTAAGAGTGAGGACTCTCCTGGGAAAAGAAAGAGCAAAGGCAAAAGCTGTGATACGTGGTAGGGACTTCTCAGATGGTGCTAGGGGTAGAGAAGCTGCCTGCCAATGCAGGAGACCTAAGAGATGCCTGTTCAGTTCCTGGGTCAGCAAGGTCCCCTGGAGTAGGAAATGGCAACCCACTCCAGTATTCTTGCCTGGAAAATCCCATGGACAGAGGAGCCTGGCAGTCTACAGTCCATGGGGTCCAAAAGAATCAGACACAGCTGAAGCAACTTAGGATGCACGCATGCCTGAGCCATTGTGGCTGGAGTGAATGAGCCATAGGAAGAGGGGCACATGCTAGGTCAGAAAGACAGGCAGAGACAGACCACACAAGATCTGCTCTTGCAGACAGGGCAAGATTTAGGGAGATTTTGCTTTATATGGAAAGGCGATCCATGAAAGGATTTTATAAGCACTGGTATGACATAATCTAATTTACTTTACTCCCCAAATCTCTTGAGTTTCTATGTAGAAGACTAATTAGGAGCAAATATAAAGAGAGTGCTTAGTGCAATGTCTTGTTTATAGTAGTTGAGAAGTGTTAGCTGTTTCCATCCTTCTATTACTTTTTTCATTCTCAGAGAGGACTTTATACCCTAGAAAGGCATGTCAGAATCTTCCATGAGCAGGGCCTGGGCCTCAAACCAGTAACTCCTTAACCCCCAAAGCTTCTAGTCAAGTTCTACAGGAAAATTCTCTTCCCATCCTCTGTCCGTAACTGCCCTCTCAGCCTGGCGAGTGTCATCAATGGCCATGCTATGTGTTGTCCATCTTAGGTGTGGTGGGGGTGGAAATGATGTTGAAGACTCCCACATTTACAGCCAGTCTCCTTCGACAGAATTATACTGCCATTGGGATCATATCAAATTCAAGCTTGGTATGCAGATCAGTAGAGAACCCATTTCTATACTAAATGGAGAAACGTAATATTTGCAGATAAGGCACTTTTCAAGGAACTCATTATAACCTCAATTTTAAAAGCTGTGCAACTGAAAGCAAGTTAAATTTTCTAACTTATGTACTTGCTGCTGTTAATAACACTAAGATGTGGCCTTGGATGACACTGAATATACATGGGGAAGCATCTTGAAAAGCTTCATTCATCTCATTTGACCTTCACAACACTGATGACTTAAGTAAAGTTAGATCTGGGACTTCCAGTTTTGGGGATAAATGCAGCAGTATGGGAATTGTGTGACATGTCCAGACCCACAGACAGCACCTAGCTGGGACTCACCATGACAAAACAATCTGGGTTTCTTTTTATCATCTCCATTGACTGCCGCTACCCCTGGCTCTAGGTTCACTGAGGTTATGGAGGGCGAGAACATTGTAACATGCTGTGCAGGACTGAGATTTCTAAAATGTCATGGTGGAAAAGATACCCGTATTAATTTAACAGTATTCCAAGAGGAGGAAAATTCTGAATAGGTACCCTTAACAAATGCAAAATATATGTCTTAATAATTCAGGAAAAGCCTAGATTTTCCTTATAAACGAAATCTACTCAAAATTGATTCTCTCTCTCTCTGGCACATGAAAAAACCTAAGGTTTGGAGGATGAGCTGGTAAGATTTATTTTGTCTCAATACATTTTTGTCATTCATTTGCTCAGTTGTTCCAACTCTTTGTGACCTCATGAACTGCAGCACACCAGGCTTCCCTGTCCTTCACTATCTCCTGGAGTTTTGTTCAGACTCATGTCCATTGAGTCAATGATGCCATCCAACCATCTCATCCTCTATCAGCCCCTTCTCCTCCTGCATTCAATCTTTCCCAGCATTCGGGTCTTTTCAAATGAGTCAGCTCTTCACGTCAGGTGGCCAATGTATTGGAGCTTCAACTTCAGCATCAGTCCTTCCAGTGAATATTTAGGGTTGGTTTCCTTTAGAATTAACTGGTTTGATGTACTTTCTGTCCAAGGGACACTCACAAGTCTTCTCCAGCACCAAAGTTCAAATTATACAGTTCTTATTACTAAAGATTCTCAAAAATATAGCTATTTAAAAAAATTATCTTTTAGTTGTAAGAATTCTTTATATATTCTGGACAGTAATCATTTATTAGATTTGTAATTGGGTTTCCCAGGTGCCACCAGTGGTAAAGAATCTGCCTGCCAATGCAGGAAACACAAGAGACACCAGTTTGATCGCAGGATTGGAAAGATCCCTGGGAGTAGGAAATGACAACCCACTCCAGGCTTCTTTCAGTTTTAACTGGAGGATAATTGCTTTACAGTATTATACAGATATGATGTATATGCCATACATCAGCATGAATCAGCCATAAGTATACATATGGCCCCTCCCTCTTGAAACTCCCCACCCCTCCCGGCTGTCATAGCGCACTGGATCTGAGCACCCTGTGTCATACAGCAAATCCGCCTGGCTATCTAATTATCCATGTGGTCACGTGTATGCTTCAGTGCTACTCCTTCAAGTTCTTCCACCCTTTCCTTCCTCCACTGTGCTCACAGCTTGTTATCTATGTCTGCGTCTCCACTGCTGCCCTGCAAACAGGTTCACCAGTACCATCTCTCTAGATTCCATTTNTAGGAGCACAAAAGACCCTGAATAGTCAAAGCGATCTTGAGAAAAAAGATCAAAGATAGAGGTATTACACTCCCCGACTTCAGACTATACTACAGAACTACAGTAATTATAACAGTATGAAATGGCACAAAGAGAGACACACACACAATGGAACAGAATAGAACCCAGAAAAAATCCGACATTTGGCCAATTACTCTATTACAAAGGGAGCGTGAATATACAATAGGGAAAAGACAGTGTCTTCAATAAGTGCTACTGGGAAATATGGTCAGCTACATGTAAAAGAGTGAAACTAGAACCTTTTCTCACTCCACATACAAAAATAAACTCAAAGTGTAAGAGTTTACAGTCAAAGTGTAAATCTTACTAAATGTAAGACTGGAAATTATAAAACTCTTAGAATAAAATATATGCAATACACTCATTGACACTGGTCTTAACACAGATGGGTGATCTGACCTTAGGAGAGTTCTTTAACTTCTCTGAGTTTCAACTTTCCTGTATTTAAATAGAGAAAATTATAGTACCACATGATTATAATGAGGGTTAAATGAAATACTGCCAATAAAATTGTTAAAAGAGACCAGGCACCTATGGTAATTTTTTTTTTTTACATTATCACTCTTTATAATTACTATAAAGTAATAACTTTTGAAATTAGGCAAAAAAATTCAGGGGCAATGCCTATAGAATTATCCTATTTTTATAAAATTGTATGTGTAGACATGCATATGTTTTTCTCTGTTTTGACTGTAGATAAAAGTATAACATGATAAATACCAAACCGTTAACACTGGTTAGGTGTCTCGGATGGTAAAGAAGTTGCCTCAAATGTGGGAGACCAGGGTCCTATCCCTGGGTTGAGAATATCCCCTAGAGAAGGGCATGTCAACCCACTCCAGTATTCTTGCCTGGAGAATGCTAATGGACAGAGGAACCTGGTGGGTTATAGTCCATGGTGTCACAAAGAGTAGGACATGATTGAGTGATTAGCAACACATCCAAGAAGAACTGCTTGGGGTTAGGGGAGAATGGTGGGCAATATCCCCTTTTCTTTTCTTTTTTAAATATAAATTTATTTTAATTGGAGGCTAATTACAGTATTGTATTGGTTTTGCCATACATCAACATGAATCCACCACGAGTGTACATGTGTTCCCCTTTTCTTAATACATCAGCACTTGTTTGATTATTTACAATGAGCATGTACTTTATGCCAATTAAAGAAAGTCTCCAAATTCAGTATCCACTTATTTTATATTTTATTTGCATTTTTAGAGTTATCAGATTCTGAAAATTAGAAGTATTAATTGCCTACTCAAAAAGCTTTACCTACAGAATGACATCTGAATACATTAGTACGTTTTTACAAAACACTTTCTAAGCCAGCAATTCAATTTGCTCCTTTAATCTCTCCTATTACCATTGATTACTTTCAGATCATAACTCATACTGTTTTCCCCCTCATAATGCAGGACATTGAGTATTCCATCATTCATGCCACATGATGTGCCATTTCCTCTGCCCTTAAATGCCCTTCTCTAATTCTTGGTCTTGTGATTGTGTGATTCCCACTTCTTTTTTATACACTATGAGAAAATGTGATTTTCTGCCAGTAGGTTTCATCCTGCTGCTTCTATTCCCAGTTACCTTACCTTTTCTAAACTATGACCATACATGACACTAATTGGTTTGGGAGCTGTTTTAAGTTAGATTCCAGGCCCTTCTAAGACTCTAGTGTTACTCACTTTGATTTCTCATTGAGTCTTGTTTCTCTCTGGAGGCTTGCAGATTAAGTCTGTTATGACTGTTACTGATGATCAAGTCAGATAAGTCTAAGCTAGTCCATGGCGTCAAGGAAATGTGTAATCTAATTATTTTTCTAAATGTGAATATTCTTTTGCTTATAAAACATCACCAAACCAGTTATCCTGTCAACGACAAGTATGGTTGTTGTAGAAAATTTTTTTCTGGGCAATCAATGGGGAAGGAGAGAGGGTAGAGGAATATGAATGGGGTGTGCTGTGATAGAAAATACACCATTACCATCTGATTTTCAATGTCCTTTTTGAAGAGCAGGTTTCACTTTTTTATAAACAGAAAGATAATTTTTTAAAGCCTGTAGCCAAATATTAATTAAGTTCAACTTTTTTTTTATTATGATTAGTCCTGTTTGAGTCCTGTTTAAGAATTCTTTGCTACCTGCTCACCTCAAAGTCATGAAGAATCTCCTATATATTATTTTCTCAAAACTTGATTGCTTTTTACTTTTCTAAACCCAGGGCCACAGGCCCACTGACCCTCTTAATGAGCAGAGGAACCACTGGGAGGAAGCTGGCTTGGAGAAAACTGAGGCTCAATGTCCTTTACAGCTGAGAATGAACAATTTGCTGCCCTATCAACAAAGGATGCTGCAGCTGTCTAGCCATCAGCCAATACTGTGGCCTGGTTGGTGAACCCTGAGGGACTCCAGTATGGAGACCAATGGCAGACTATTGCCAAGCCTTCATCCACTGCAGACACTCCCAGTGGTGCATCCTGAGGGGATTCAGAATGAAAAAGAATAAGACACTGGCATTGGATAGCTAAGCTGCATAGCAAAGGAGTGATTTCATTGAGCCCAGATTCCTGCTTCTTCCGCTATAAGAAAAAAGCTAAATTCATTCATGTGAGATGATTGGTTTTCTCTTATAGTAACCTTTTGATGTTCTGACTACCTGCTTTTGTTGCAAAATTCTTGTATATCCTTCAGAACAGTACCTCAGAGCTATCTGAGAGGCTGTCTCCTGGGCTTGAGCCCTCAAAAAGTCTGCTGAATAAAACAATTTTCAACTTAAATAAATAAGAAAAACAACTGTGAAAAACACAAATATGTGGAGGTTAAACAACCAATGGATCACTGAAGAAATTCAAAAGAAAAAAAAAAAACCTAGGGACAAATGAAAACCAAAGCACAATGATCCAAAACCTATGGGACACAGCAGAAGCAGTTCTAACAGGGAAGCTTATAGTGATACAGTGTTATCTCAGGGAAAAGAAAAATCTCATACAATCCAATCTTATACCAAAACAACTAGAGAAAAACAAACAAAACCCAAAGTTAGTNAAAAAAAAAAACCTAGGGACAAATGAAAACCAAAGCACAATGATCCAAAACCTATGGGACACAGCAGAAGCAGTTCTAACAGGGAAGCTTATAGTGATACAGTGTTATCTCAGGGAAAAGAAAAATCTCATACAATCCAATCTTATACCAAAACAACTAGAGAAAAACAAACAAAACCCAAAGTTAGTAGACGGAAAGAAATCGTAAAGATAAGAGCAAAAATAAATGAAATATACAGATGAAAAAAACACTGGAAAAGACCAATGAAACTGAAAGCTCATTCTTGGAAAAAATAAACGAAATTGATAAACTTTAAATCAGACTCATCACGAAAAAGAGGGAGAGGGCTCAAATCAATAAAATTAGAAATGAAAAAGAAGTTACGACACCACAGAAGTGCAAAAGATCATAAGAGACTACTACAAGTAAATCTATGCCCCAAAATATAGACAATCTAGAAGAAACAAATTCTTAGAAAGTAAAATCTATGCCCCAAAATATAGACAATCTAGAAGAAACAAATTCTTAGAAATGTATAAACTTCTAAGATTGGACCCACAAGAAATAAAAAATATGAACAAACCAATTATAAGTACTGAAATTGAAATGGTGATTTAAAAAGTCCCAAAAACAAAAACCCAAGATCAGATGGCTTCACAGGCAAATTCTATTAAACATTTAGAGAAGAATTAATACCTATCTTTCTGAAAATTTTCCAAAAAAGTTCAAAGGCAGGAACACTCCCCAAAGTTACTCTGTGAGGCCTCCGCCATCCTGATTCCAAAACTAGACAAAGACAGCACAAAAAGACACAATTATAAGCCAGTATCACTGATGAATATAGACGCAAAAATTCTCAACAAAATGCTAGCAATCCAAATCCAACAATATTTTAAAATGATCATACACCATGATCAAGTGGGATTTATCCCAGGGATACAAGGATTTTTTTTTTTAATATCTGCAAATCAATCAGTATGATACACCACATCAATAAATTGAAGAATAAAAACCATATAATATCTCAATAGATGCAGAAAAATTTTTAACAAAAATCAGTATCCATTTATGATAAAAACTCTCCAGAAAGTTGGCATAGAGGGAAGCTACCTCAACATGCTGCTGCTGCTAAGTCACTTCAGTCATGTCCAACCCTGTGAGACCCCATAGACGGCAGCCCACCAGGCTCCCCTGTCCCTAGGATTCTCCAGGCAAGAACGCTGGAGTGGGTTGCCATTTCCTTCTCCAATGCATGAAAGTGAAAAGTGAAAGTGAGGTTGCTCAGTCATGTCCGACTCTGTGCGACCCCATGGACTGCAGCCTACCAGGCTCTTCTGTCCATGGGATTTTCCAGACAAGAGTACTGGAGTGGGTTGCCATTGCCTTCTCCATATGTCAACATAATAAGAGCCATATATGACAAACCTACTGCTAACATAATATTCAACAGTGAAAAGCTGAAAACATTTCCTCTAAGATCAAAAACAATACAAAGATGTCCAGTCTCTCCACTTTTATTCAACATAGTTTTTGGAAGGCCTACGGGGCATGGCAATTAGAAAAGAAAAATAAGTAAAAGGAATCCAGATTGGAAAATAAGTAAAATCGTTCCTGTTTGCAAATGACATGATATTATACATAGAACATCCTAAAGATGCTATGAGAAAACACTAGAGCTCATCAATGAGTTTGATAAAGTTGCAGGATACAAAATCAATACACAGAAAATGGACATTTCTCTATATTAACAAGATCAGAAAGATAAACAATTTCATTTACCATTACATCAAAAAGAATAAAACACCTAAGAATAAACCTAGCTAAGGAGCCAAAGGACCTGTATTCCAAAAATTATAAAATATTGTTGAAAGAAATGAAGATGGAAGAAACAGATGGAAAGATATACCATGCTCTTGGATCAGAAGAATCAATGTTGTCAAAGTGAATACTACCCAAGGCAATCTACAGGTTCATTGGAATACCTATCAGATTACTAATTGCATTTTTCTTTCACAGAATAATTTTTTCACTATAATAATTTTTTAATGGAGAAACAAAAGACTATACAATGGAGAAAAGATAGTCTTTAATAAATGGTCCTGGGAAAACTTGACATCTGCATGTAAAAAAATGAAATTAAAATATTATTTCACCCCATACACAAAAGTGAACTCAAAATGGATTAGAGACTTGAATATAAAACTGGATACTATAAAACTCTGTGGAAAACAAGCTCGACTCTCTTCAGTATAATTCACAGCAATATCCTTTTTGATCTGTCTTTTTGAGTACTGGAAGCAAACAAAAATATACAAATGAGAGCCAATTAAACTCAAAAGCCTTTTTGCAAAGCAAAGAAACCCAGACACAAAACAAAATACAACCCCAGAATGGGAGAAAATATTTGCAAATGATGTGACTGATAACAGATTAATATCCAAAATTTACAAACAGTTCATCAGACTGAATATCAAACAAACCAAATCAAATCAAAAAATGAGAAGAGTTAAGTAGATATTTCCCCAAAGACGACATACAGGTGAGCAAGAAAAGATGCTCAACACAATTATTAGAGAAATGCAAGTCAAAACTACAATGAGATATTACCTCACACGTCAGAATGGCCATCATCAAAAAGTCTACAGACAGTACATACTGGAGAGGGTGTGGAGAAAAGGGTATCCCCTTACTATTGGTGGAAATATAAATTGGTGCAGCCTCTATGGAAAACAGTATGGAGATTCCTTTAAAAACTGAAAGTAGGAACTATAATATGATCCAGCAATCCCACTCCTGGGCATATATATTCAGAGAGAGAATCATAGTTCTAAAGAATACATGCATCCCAGTGTTCATTGCAATGGCATTTATGATAGCTAACACATGGAAGCAAACTAAGTGTCCATCAACAGATAAATTAATAAGTCGTATATATATATATATACAATGGAATATTACTCAGCCACAAACAAGAATGGAGTAACGCCATTTGCAGCTACGTGAATGGATGTGGAGATTATTACACTCAGTGAAGAAAGACAGAAAAAAGGCAGATATCATATAATATCATTTATATGTGGAATCTAAACAAAATAATACAATTGAACTTATTTACAAAAGAGAAACAGACTCACAGACTTAGAAAATGAATTTACGGTTCCCAGGTTGAAAGGGTTCAGAGGAGAGAGAGATTGGGAGTTTGGGATTGACTTATACACACTGGTATATTTAAAATAGATAACCAACAAGACCTAGTGTATAGCACAGAGAACTATGCTCGATACTCTTTAATAACCTAAATGGGAAAAGAATTTGGAAAAGAATAGATACATGTATATGTGTAACTGAATCACTTTTCTGTGACACATCTTTGTTAATCAACTACAATATAAAATTATTTTTTTTAATTACAAAAAGTTGTCAACCATAGTTAAAGGAGATATAGGTAAATGGAGAGACATACCAAATTTATGGGTTGGAAAACTAGATATTTCCAAGAAGGCTATCTTATACAAATTGGTTTAAAGGCTCAATGTGATTCCTCTGTTAAAGTCGTAAGAGGCTATTTTCCCCCATGTGTCTTTAAATTCATTCGGTAAACTTTTACCATTATAGTAAGGGTACAGCTTTGAAAATTCCTTTTTTCCTACTTTTGAAACCTTATGTTCATTTCTCTTCTAGGATGCCTCACTGTCGATATTTACTCATTCACTTTTTCCAGCTCCTACCCTCATTCTGTCCCTTTTGAAGTAGCATGTGGAAAAAAATAACATATGTCTGATTTATAATAATAACTCAGTGGTCTGGAGGCTGTCCCCATTGATGGTCTGTGAGGATAACCCTATGCAACTAAAAACGATGAAACTGTGTGAGTAAAACTGTATAATAGTGAATGCTTTCCCAGCATCTGCATCTGATGAGCCTTTTTTCACATCTGTGATCTGTGCTTCTTTCCTCAGCTGTCACCCTGGTAGAGGGAGTAAGAAGAGACAGTGGACTCATCCAGCAATTCATGGTATATCAGCTCATGTATAAGGTTTCTAATAATAATTGTTCATACCTTAGCCTGATGGCAATTGCAATGTCCACCCAGAAGTTACCCCTGATACCTCTGTCCACATGTTGGTTAGTATGTCACTTTGTACATTTTGGTTAATAAGGAAATTTATTATTGGAAGGATATACGAGTCAGAGGAGAGGAAGAAAGAGCATAAATCAGTTCAGAGCAACTGATGCTGCCATAAAGGAATAAGGGATGTACTGATACTGGGCAGGGAGTCTGGGGAAAGAAAGGTCTTTATTTTTTTGGCCACACACAATGTAGGATCTTAGTTTTTCCACCAGGGATCGAACCCATGCTCCCTGCATTGGAAGCGCAATGTCTTAACCACTGGACCACCAGGGAAGCCCCAAAGATGTTTTTAGTACTAAAGCCAAAAGGTGGGCCCAAATCTTGGGTAGAGATTGTGGTGCAGATGACTTTACTGAAGTCACATGTTAACTATGAGCAGGAATAGGACCAGTGCCTAGTCTTNTTAACCACTGGACCACCAGGGAAGCCCCAAAGATGTTTTTAGTACTAAAGCCAAAAGGTGGGCCCAAATCTTGGGTAGAGATTGTGGTGCAGATGACTTTACTGAAGTCACATGTTAACTATGAGCAGGAATAGGACCAGTGCCTAGTCTTCTGACTCCCTAGACAGTGTTCTTTTCACTCTGCCGTGGTGCTGCTCTGATTGAGCTAGACACAGACAAGGCACAGGACACCCAGCAGCTACTACTGAAAAAGAAGAACTATCAAAGATCGCCATCTGCATCAATATCAAAAAATTTTCCTTTCTTTTACAGAAAAACCTTGTGCATAGCCCCAGTGCATTGAACCAATGAATGCTAAGTGACTGTGATAACCACCGGAGCCGAGGGTTAGTTGGAGTCACAGGCTTCCCACACTATTTGACTTTCTTCTTTTATGACCAATCAACAGTGTTTCCTCAATACCTCAGTAGAGCTCTCAACCTCTAAATGGCATGATTTTAAAAGAGGGATGTACCAAAACAGAATGGGCACAGCCACTTCCAGCGTTATATACATGGATTCATTGTCAAATGAATGGTCTTGTCATTCCAGCTCAGATACAGCAACGCCTCTGAAGGAGACTTTTATTCTTAAAAGTCAGAAAGTGTAGAAAACGTAGGCTTTGAAGGTCATCTCTCCTGTGCTATAAATTTGAACCTGACAGCAGTCACTGACTTGAAAATATCCAGGGGGCTCAGGCCACGCTTAGGAAATTTATTTCGACACATAGACTAATATGGAGGGAAACCTGCTATCACTCTGGAGCAGTTGATCTGCAAATCAGTCAACCAACAAAGCAATTTACACGTGTCAACCCCTTTCCTTCTTCTTGGAGATGGTAATGAGCTCTCCACTCACTACAGTGGCAAGAAGCGCCAGGCTTTGGAATGAATTCGATTACCTGCTGAAATGTATATTGCATTCTGAATCCCCTTACTGTGTAGCCAGGATTTAAATTCCATTCTCTTTATCTTACTAATTGGGTAGATGGCTGACCATTCTTCCAAAATGAGTCCCTTTTCAGAGATTAGTGTCACAAAGCGCAGGAAACTGTAAAAGCAGTCAGCAGGCCACCTGGAGGCCTCTGCTTCCCTGAGTTTTTTTTATTGATTGCTCGCTCCTCTGCCCCACGTGACCACCCCCACCTGCTCCTGACTCCAGGCTGACACCATCTCACCACTGGCCCATAAACTGCTCCAGAGAGATACTCCGAAAAATTGCATTTGGAGCTGCTCAGTCTCACGAGTCAGAAAATCTGATTAGATTTCCATGCCTTCCAAATACAATCCTGCATGCAGCCAGCCACGCAAATCACTGGACCCTTTTAATCACTCATTTCACGGAGAAGTTTCTGGGGCCCTGGGCAGTGGCATCCTTCCAGAAAGAAGGCATAGGAAACGTTCGCGAGAAGCAGCCAAGCTGTGTAGGCCCCAGCTTGCTTGGATGTATGGCTAAGAACAAAACAGGTTCAGTTTTAGAGTACTTCACACTTTACTTCACACATTCATGTGCCTTATTTCATCTGAGGTCCTAAAAAAGTCTATGAGGTAAGACTAAAAGGAGATCTTCTAATACGCACTTTCTAGTTTTTCAAAATTGTGTTCACACAGATAGTTATTCATCCAATCCATGCAGTGATTGACAAGGCTGAGATTCAAAGTGGGATTCTGTGACTCCAAACCCTGTGTTGTTTGCATTTCCCTACATGATACTCACACCTACTACCTTCACCAAAGGCAGAAGCCAGCAGTAAAATACTCTCTCCCAGGTGCTGTGTGCAACCTGTTCCTACATTATCATTACAGACACTCTGTGAGATGGGTACCCGCTTGGCCCTGTTCAGCACAGTGAGGCTTAGAAAGAGCGTAGCTCGTCTATTTCCCTGTCTTCAGGTTATTGCAGTTTTAAAACATGATGCTAACCTGTCTTTCTCTATTCAACTAAAACTGCCTTACCCTCAGGAAAATTAGTTTGATCCACACATATGGTTTTTTGTTTCTGTCCCTAAATATTACATAACTGTGGGAGGGTCTCACCTACACAGTCTCAGCAATCTCTAAAGAGGTAGCTCCTTAAAACATTAGAGATATGGTAAGGGGTAACCATGGAAATATGGTTATAATTCCACTTCAGTTAACTGTCAATAAATGTTAGTAAGAATATAGGATTCTTTATTAAAGAAGAATACGGTTTTTATTATCTTATCCCTTCCTCCACACCCACCGCCCACCGCCGTCCCCACAGTTAGCCTATGTAATAATGTTACTAGCTTCAAAGGGCAGCTGGAATCTTAGGAGGAAAGGACACTGGATTATCGTGTTTGTGTGTCCCTTTGATTTGGGTGCTGTGCAGTGGAATCCTACTGTGTCTACTGGTTGAGAGGTCCTTTTGGTCGGGCAAGCTGGAGGGCAAGGTGAGAGAAGGCTAAGTAAGAAGAGAAGAGAAGCAGTTTGAGATGAAGATAAAGGGAAAGATAAATGCTCCCAGTTCCTGGAACTGTCTCAGTTGGTGTTTGCGGGGGGAGGCGGCAGGGTGGGATGCTGGAAGAAGGAACGCGTGACAGTTATGGTAGCAAACTTGAGTCGGCCATGCCCACTGGCACTGTCATTCCAGTTATATTTCTTTTCATTCTGGAAAGCAGAGCAAGAAGAAAGTTGAGGAAATGACATTATTTATAACATTTTTTTGTAATGAGACATTTCTTCAAAGTAGATGTCTGGGGAGGAGGCTTCTCTACCTGCGGATGCCCTTTCTTTCCCTTTGTCATCACCGTTCCAAGTCTCCAGCCTCCTTCAAGGTTCCCTAAGATCAAGGAAGCCTTCCCTAATTTTTCTATCTGTTCAGAAAAACATCAAGAGCAGTTTGTGTCAGAACTCAACAAACAAATATTGGTTATACACACTTCCATTATTCTATATTTAGTCTTATAGTCTTAAATAAATCTGAAAATCCTTGAGGACAATGATCACATTGTCATCCTCTTCCTATTGTATCTTAAGCCATCTGTAACTTACTGGGGCCTGGAAGCACAGTAAGTGATAATGAACCTTAATAAATGCTTATTAGCTGTGATATACATGTAAAACTTCACTCCCTAACTACACATCTCTTATATATCCAAGCAATCAGCCTATGCACATAAGTTCAAATTTGGACTAATGGTAACTATTGATGAGGGAAGAGAAGTTGCAGAATCACAGTTAACATAATGTTTAACCTTCAATTCCTAGAGCTGTTTTCAGAAATTCTAAACTGAAGACTTCTGAATCTGCTTACCTTTCAGTGATACCAGTGGATCACATTTTGTTTTCTGTACTTAGCAGAGAGCCTGCCAGAGCAAATATTCTTCCCTCATCCAAATAGCTCCAATTAAAGCACAAACCCTTAGTTAAACAAAGTAGAAAACAAGCTCAAACTACATATCTTTGGGTATAAAATCAACCACAAATAATATATTGTGGATTAATTTGCAGCTACTGCTGGAGAAGGGTTATTGCTAGATTTAGCCAATGTTTTAAATTTCTCAATTTCAGGAACCACTTAAGGAAATAGGACAAGATAAAATATTTGCTTTTAAAAATAGCACAAGAGAACATATCAAGACTCAGTGTGTTCCTGCCATTTGGAACAAAGTCTCAGTGTCATAGCATGGACTTTCTGTGAGAAAGAGCTTGGAGGTGAGCTAGTCTAACCTCGTGTCACAGGTGAGATGACTGAAGCAGAGTTAAATGTTAAATGACCCAAGCAGAGTCACACAACGTGGACAGGAGACTTGGTTCCAGCCTCAATTCCCCTCCAATGAGATATAAGAACTTTAGGAACACAAAGATGATAGGGATTAATATCAGGTGGAAAAGTCTAAGAACATTTATATAATTCTTATATTCATTTACTGTGTTTCTTCAAGATCAGTGGAAGGACTGGTCTTTTTAATTTTAGAAATTCTACTGCTTGGAACATTAAAACCCTATAGTAAACTATCTGAGTGCTGAAAAACTATAAAAGGCCTCATCCCTGTTCATCAGATGTAAATATAACGATTTGACTATAGCTATCATTAACTGGCTAATAACTATTTATGACCTCAGGATGCAGTTCCTACCCAGTTAATGGGCTATGTAGTAAAGCTGTGATTTTATCTCTGCCGTTCCAGCTCTTGGTCTCAGTTGCTTGCATTAAGGGGTGAGCAGGTTCTGCTGATGATCTATATAATATGAGATCATGTTGCAAGAGCCTTCAGAAAAACTCTCATCAAACAAAATTGGAGTTGTGCCTGAGAAGGAAGCCTTGCAGAATAATATGTTGATTGTCCCCAAACAGCTCTCATGAATAGCACTTACAAGGAAACTGATCATAGGTTTTTCTCAGCTGCATTTTCAAGCAATTTGTGAATCCCTAAGCACTGGGATAATATGTCTGCTGACACCTCTCAAACAAGATTTCTCCAGGATTCTTCCACATAGCCTTAGAGACGGCACCCACCTCTTGTAGGAACAGATTTGTGGAACATGCCGAGGCTCAGTTGTGTCTGTGCTGGGCTCCGAGTACAGGGCTACTTTTCAGCGGTTAGCCAGATGGGCTCAAAGGAAGAAAAGGCTTAGCAATGCCTACATCTGGTACCCTGACTGTGCTTCAAGCCAACCTGCACTTCCTTCTCACTCTCTGTCTTTACCGTTCAAGAAATTGTGTTCGTTTCAAGAGCATATTTCTTTATCCTGCTATACACAATGTGTTAGGACAAGAGAAGACATCAGGAAAGAAGTTTAAAATATGTTCCCTGTTCACTCTGGTCTTGCAGTTTAGTTTACAAGAGGAAATATACACAAAAGTGATTTTTTAGAATCTGACTGCTTTTCATTTATCACTCTTGATGAAATGACCGTTACCTTTTCCCCATATTTTTGCAATGTCAGTAACCCTAACCAACATCCTTTTGTCTCTTTTTTGTTAAAACGTCATTTCCATGCCATCATTTTCTTCCTATGTATTCCCCAGTGGCTTCATGCTTACCTTATGCTGAGCCAAAGTCCACCACGGCCTGTAAGGCCATCTATGACAGCCCCATTCTCGGTCTGACGTTATATCCTACCTCCTGTCCGCTCCTTTCATTCTCACCCGACTCCACTGCTCCTTGGCTTTTCCTAAAGTGCAGTAATGATTCAAGCACTTTCCCTGTTCTTCCCTGTTTCTGGACTGCTTTCTCCCTAGGCACACACATGGTGTTCTCTTTCACTTCATTTAGGTTTCTTATTAAATGTGGACTTATCAATGAGGATGCCCCGACCCATCGGTCTAGAATACACTCATCTCTGTCTTTTTTCCCTGATTTATTCCTCTTCTCAGCATTTAAGAACCACTAAAATGGTTGATTTATCTGCCCCCCTCCACCAAACTGTGTAATCTTGATAATAAAAGGATATCCAGAAAACCTAGAATTGTGCCTGACGTATAGGAAATATTAACACTTTGGCTGAACTGGAAAACCTAAATGGCTTAATGATTATAGAAGATGAATGAATGAATGAATAAAATGCTAAGATGAGCTCCCCAATGCCTGGCAAACGAAGTCCTGTCTCTCTGTCTTGGCCTCCAAAGTCACTCTGTTAGGAATACATTCATATTCAACTAACAACATAGATGACCAGCAGTGGTTAAATAATAAAGACATTCAATTAGGTTTTATAGTAAGAAGCTGGGAGGTAAGCAGTCTTGACCTAATAGGCACTAAAAGAGGTATCAAAGATATAATCTCTATCTTCATCCTTACTCTTTTTACCATAATGGTTTGGAGCTGCATGGTCATGGGACGGTGGTTGTAGAACTGGACAACATGAATATACTCAAGACAGGGAAGGTGGAAGTGGTAGTAATAAAAACATCTACCCTATTTTTCTGGATAGTAAGAGCTTTCCAGATATCCTGAGACTTCATTATTCATTTCTTAATGCAGGAAAGTTTTTTTCTTTTTCCTTCCCAGTCTTAAGATGAAAGTGGACAATGAAGTGGATTGTGAATGGGTTTTGATGTAGACAACCTCTACTGTCTATCAGAGTAGACAGTCATGCTTTCCATTACATGGCCCCTGCCTGATTTCCCCCTGCAGCACTGTACAGTCCTTCTTCCAACCTAACTATTTACTATTCCCCCAACAATTCTGCCCCCTATGTTTCAAAAAACACAGACATTTTTAAGAACCATTTCAGATTTACAGAAAAAGAAAATAAGAAGGTCGTACAGGGAGTTATTAGATATCCCACACACAATTTCTCCATTGTTAACATCTAACTGTAGTTGGTATATTTGTTATAACTATTAAACTGATATTGATAAATTATTATCAATTAAATCTCATACTTTATTCAGACTTCTGAAGAAAGCTTTTATTTAATGTCCCTTTTCTTTTGGGAAACACATGCAGGTGTCATGGTTCTTTAAGTTTTCTTGGCATGACAGTTTCTCAGACTTTCCTTGCTTGTGATGTCTTTTGACAGTTTTGAAGAGTATTGGTCATGCTTTATAGAATGTTCTCTGCTATAATTTGACTGGTATTTTTTTCTCTATATTGTTAGATTGGAGTTATGAGGGGTTTTGGTGAACAAGACCAAGGATCAAGTGCCACTTGCATCGTATCAAAACTGTACTATCAACATGAGGTGTATGTCAAGTTTCTCTATTATAAAATTACACCTTTTCACCCTTCACATGCTGTGTTCTTTAGAAGGAAGTCATTATGCACAGCTGACACTTGAGTAAAGAGTTATTCTTCTCCTTGAAAGTGGATTATCTACATAAATTATTTGGAATTCTTCTGCATGGGTGATGTGTCCCTTTTCCCCAGTATATTTATTCACCTATGTATATACATATATATCAGCATAGATACATTGTTGATATTTACTTTATACTGTGGGTTAAAATCTAATACCTTATTATTTTTGTCAAATTAATTCTGCTTTCTCCATTGGAAACTCTCCTAGTTAGCTTCTGTGTCCCTCTGACATACCCACAACAACATGGGTCTGTAGATTTTAAGCACTTTCTTTTTGGCACTGAAAAGCGCTCCCAGCTTATCTGGTAGATTTTCTACCCTGGTCTATTTTACTGGAAAATGGTATTTGAAATCAAGATCTGGGTGTAGATGTACACACTTACGGTGGTGTCATTGTTTCTAGATCCTCTTAGGTGATAGAACAAGGAACCACATGTGTGTTTACTAACGTGTAAACACACACAGACCACTATTCCTATGAAATCATATATGCCTTTACAACATTCATTATGAGTTCATATTTATGTCTCCAACTTTAATCCATCACCAGATGAATCATTCTAGCTTTCTCTCCTTATCTATAAACTCCCACACCTACGTGAGCGTCTTGGCTCCCACCATCTGCCGTCCAGTTACTTAGTCATTTGGTTCCAGTTTACATGTATAACAGTATCCTAATTGTTAACCTCTATCTCTATGAGATGCAATTTTACCAACTAGAGAATAGTCATTGTATGTAGTTCCTTTTGTCTTTACACTTTCTGACTCATTTGCTAGGTTACTTAGGTCAGCACCTTTTTGCACCACTCTCTTCAGCAAAGTTGTTTTCATAGATCCATAGTACAGTCAGATTCTCTCGTCAAAGTCTACAACCTTCTGGGATCACTCCACCTCCTAAATGATTTATTTTATCTATCAATACATTACACTTCATAATTTTTATGCTATGAACTTCAATGGATTTTGACAAATGCATAATGTCATGTATCTGCATGGTATCTATTATGGTATCATATAGAATATTTTTACTACCCCCTCAAAAAACCATGTGTTTCATCTATTCAATCCTGCCCCATTCCCCTGACGTCCTGGCAACCACTGAGCTTTCATTATCTCTATGGTTTCACCTTTTCCAGAAAGTCATATAATTTGAATCCTGTAGTATGTACCCTTTTCATATGATTTCTTTACTTAGCAATATGCATTTAAGGTTCTTCCTTGTCTTTTTGTTAGCTTAATAGCTCATCTCTTTTATCACTAAATAGCATTCCATTGTATGGCTGTATCATGGTTTATCCATTCACCTATTAAAGGATATCTTGGTTGCTTCCATTTATTACTAATGATTAATAAACTGCTTTAAACAAAACACCTACAATTTTGTCCATATTTATCTTTGGAAGAAACTGTCAAAGTGTCTTTCCAAGTAGCTGGACCATTTTGGATTCATACCATCGATCAATGAGAGTTTCTATGGTTCCAAATTCTTGTGAGCATTTGTTATTGACAATTTAAAGTCATTTTCATAGATGTGTTGAAGTGTGAAAGTTGCTCAGTCGTGTCTGACTCTTTGTGACCCCCATGGACTATACAGTCCATGGGATTCTCCTGGCCAGAATACTGGAGTGGGTAGCCTTTCCCTTCTCCAGGGGATCTTCCCAACTCAGAGATTGAACCTAGGTCTCCTGCATTGCAGGCAGATTCTTTACCATCTGAGCCACAAGGGAAGCCCAGATGTGTTAGTGGTATTTCATTGTTGATTTAATCTGTGCACATTTCTATACCTTCCCTCAAAATAGGAAAACTCTTTCCATTCAAAGCTGATTTCATTGCCACTTACTCCTTAAAATTTCTCTCAAAATATCCATCTTCTCTACCAAATGAACTTCCTTTTTAAAATATCTAATATCCTTTATCACTAAAATAAATCCTTAATATTTGAAAGAGACTTCCCAGGTGGTGTTAATGGCAAAGAAACTGCCTGGCAATGCAGGATACATAAGAGAGGCAGGTTCAATCCCTGGGTCGGGAAGATCTCCTGGAGGAGGGCATGGCAACCCACTCCAGTAATCTTGCCTAGAAAATTCCGTGGACAGAGGAGCCTGGTGGGCTACAGTTCATAGGGTCAAAAAGAGTCAGACGTGACTGAAGAGACTTAACACTTCAGTCTACGTTTATATCTTTAAGAAAGCCACATAATATCTTCAAAAATACCACCATATCAGTTTCCACAAAAAGTCAGACATTTAGAAATAAAATCTTTATCAACACTCCGGATGCTTACTAATAGTTGCTGTGCAGATGCCAATGAAGAGAAAGCAACCAAGCCACACTACAGAGATGAAGAAGATAGCTTAGTTCATTTACCAATGATGTGAGTTATTCTGAAATACCAGTCTTGCCCCACACAGAATTCAATCATCTATAATTCTATCATGCCATGGGTCACTGCAATAACTTCTGAATCATCAAAATCACGAATATTAAATCTGTGAATGCAAAGCACCTAAAGAACCTTTATCAGGGCCTACTCCTTTTTTTAATTATAGGAATTTCTGCTTATGTCTTTATTTTCCTTCTAGATTAAAAGGACTTGAGGATAGAATATATCTCTAATTTCATATTCAGTAAATAGTTATCAAATAAACAAATACAAATAATGCTATAGAGCTTAAAAGGAAAAGATGTTGTCTCTTACAAAAGCATTATGTGCAGTTTAATTGCTTCCTTGAGATTTCAAAGAAGCCTGAAAGAGAATAACAAAACTCTAAAATAGACCAGAAATTTAGGCACCTTGTAGAGAAGGCAGCCCCTGCATTAATATCAAAGCCCTCAGGAGGGATGTGTGTTCCTTTTGTCCATGAAGGCTGTGTCTATGGAGTGGGTTATGGTGCCTAAGTGATCAACTTACTTGTTGCCATGGCGATTTAGCCACCCTTGCTGCAGTTGGCAGGTCTCCCAGCACTGCCCCTGCAGACTGGAACCACCCACCTGCTCTTTCTGTTTTCTACCTAGCACACTGCCTTTTATTGAACACAAGAGGGGTTCAGAAATTCTGCCTATGCTAAGGACTAATAGACATGCCAGAATACAGGTAAGCATAAAAGGATGGTGTGGGGGAAAGGGAGGTTGATATTAGAAGATCTGGGAAGGTTATCCCTGCCACAAAGATAGGGATCCCATCATCCCTTCCTTTGAAGGAGCAAGGCATTTACAAGTAGGTACTTTTCAAGAAAATTCTCTTCCATCCCCAAAATGTGGTTCTCTCATGTGATGTCTATCCAGAAAACAAATCTACAAGTGACGCTGCAGGCCTAGAAGAGTGCTAAGCAGAAAGTTGGCTCAGGAAGGAGGGATCTTAAGTCAATAAAATCAGTGTTCCTGTGGGTCCCTGATGCTTTGCATATCCAGTGCTGGTCTTGGTGAAGGAAGCTAAAGTGAGCAAACCTCAGGATGCAGTTGGGGGAGTTAGTTGGAAAAGACCCTGATGCTGGGAAAGATTGAGGGCAGGAGGAGAAGGGTACGACAGAGGATGAGGTGGTTGGATGGCATCATTGACTCAATGAACATGAGTTTGAGCAAACTCTGGGAGATGGTGAAGGACAGGGAAGCCTGGTGTGGTGAAAAACATGGGATTGCAAACAGTTGGACATGACTTAGCAGCTGAACAGCAACAAATACTAGCTATCAAAGAGCCAGCGCATCCTTTATTTATTTCAACAGCTTTTTTTTTTTTTTGAGCATTTATTCCATGTCAAGCTCTGAAGATAGATCATAAATTAAGACAGATATGCCCTATACTTCATTAATTCATGTAACCTTTAAATTTCAGTTTTTAGGTATTCCTTTGGGTTACATAGTTACATTTAGAAAGCCTCTATTGCAATTCATACATTTCCTAGAAATAATAACACTGTCATCAACAAAGTTAGTAACAAAAATCTCTATATGTTTATAGCACTTTAGGATTGTCACAAAATTCACAATTCCCTCAAACAGACCTATGAAGTAGGTCAGGCTAGAGTTTTCAGCTCTATATTGCACTTGAAGAAACTGAGGTTCAGAAAATACATCTAACTCATCCAAGTCAAAACACTAGTTTTCAAGGTGTGGTCTGAGGACCACTTGCACTAGGATTATTAGGAGAGGTACTTTTGTAAATGGAACTAGGAAGGCCAACCTAAGATATCCTGATTCACAATCTACAATGGTACGTCCTAGGACTTTCATTTTTTGATAGTCCTAACTCTCTGTTAACAAACTACCACCAAGTACCTTGGGCTTCCCTGGTGGCTCAGTGGTAAAGAATCTACATGCCAATTCAGGAGACTCAGGTTCATTCCCTGGGTCAAGAAGATCCCCTGGAGAAAGAAAGGGCAACCCACTCCAGCACTTTTGCCTGGAGAATTCCATGGACAGAGGAGCCTGGCAGGCTACAGTCCATGGGGTCTCTAAAAGAGTTGGATGTGACTTGGTGACTAAACAACAATGTGCCGAGGTGCTTTGGTTCATTCAGGATTGTTAACTCAAGAATGTTGAGCCTGTTATACTTTCTACACATCGTGTTGACAATGTGACCTGGGTTCATTGCTGCCTCTTAGTCACATGAGGCAGGTTTGAGATTTTAGGGATCAGTCAGTCAGTCCTTTCCTAGCAAAATGCTTCTGTGGAAATGGAAAGAAGCCCATGGGAATGATAATTCAATTTCCTCATCAACTACCCTTCATCCCCAAAGACTGACTTCTTAGAGCATAGAGCTGCAGTGGAATGTTTGATTCACCAGAAGACTTTTTGCTGGTAGCAGCATTTTGTCCCTGGTGTTTTCTATTTTGACAGCTCATCAGCAGAGTCACTGGAAGGTGACAGGAACTTCACTGTTCAATTAAGGCTTGAGTGTTACCAGAGTATGTGGAGGAGGAGAAGGAAGAGACCTGAGTGGAGGCAACTAAAATCAATGAGCTTTAACAAGCAGATTAGCCACCTTTCAGAAGTCAGGGCCTTCCCAAGATTTCAAGCCTGGTGCCTTATACAGTGGGATACCCCACCTCTTCTCACAGCACCTGTTTCCTGGTTTACATGTATTGTTCTTCATAAATTACTGCGGTTTACAAAAGTAAGGGATTACCATCAATTCAACAAATATTTATGAAGCATCCACTCTGCTCTGGATTGGGGCTAAACAACACAGGCTGCTGCCGTAGCAGTGCACACACATTAGCGAGGACCACAAGCCTGAAATGAATAATGAGGGACTTTCATGGAGGCTATAACAAAGGTACTCTAACATCATTTAGTAAAAGAAGCTAACGTCACTCAGGGCTTCTCTAAGTGTGGTCTGAGAGCTACCTGGTCAGAAATCCCCAGGATATTTGTTAGTAAAAATGTAAAATGTTTGGATCAACACCTGAGATACTCTGGATATGGGCCCTGGGAAGCTACATTTTTAACAAACTACTTAGGTTTTTCTTTTGCACACTGAAGTTGGGAATCACTGGTATGTGTGCATGTGTGGTGATGGTTGGGAAAGAATTCAAAGAAGGTCTTTTGTGCAAGATGAGGCTTAAAGACGGGGCTTGGGTGAGAGTTTCCCAGGTAGGAGTAAGAGCCATGAAGATCACAAGTGAGTGGAAGGAGATGATCTTCTGTAGGGAAAAAGAAGAGCAATGGAGAAAGGCAAGACTTCAGATGCAGGGGCATGTCAGTATTGTTTAGGATTTCAGGTTTGCTCATAAGCCACTGAAGAAATTTAGCCTATGGAGGAGCATAGTTAAATATTTATTTTAAACAAAGTTAAAACAGATGGAAGGAATTGGGATCTCTAGAGAGGATATTGGGCAGTGAGGAGGTGAGCATGGCAACAATTATGAAATAATTATGAAATAATAAGAAATGCTGTGTGTGTGTGCTCAGTTGTGTCCTATACTTGTGCAACCCCATGACTATAGCCCTCCAGGGCCCTCTGTCCATGGGACTGTCCAGGCAAGAATACTGTGGTAGTTTGTCAAGCCCTCCTCCAGGGAGGATCCCCAGACCAGGGATCAAACACATGTCTCCTATGTCTCCTACATGAGCAGGTAGGTTCTTTACCACTGCTCCACCTGGGAATGCTACCTTGAATTAGATCAGAGGCAATGAGAATGGAGAAAAATTGATGAATTCCAGAGGCATTAAGGAGGTCCAATCAACAGGACTTAGTAATCCTACAGACACCAAATGCCATCACGATTGTTAACTCTTACTCTGGTTTTGAAGATAGGAACTGAACTGAGGCATTGCTACCTTGATGAGAACACATTCTTTGAGACCTCCTGTTGCCAGGCTCCTCTGTGGACAAGGATGTACTTTTGTTTGGATAAGACAAAGTGGATTGGGGTAAAAGTCTCCAGTTCAAGGAGTCAGAAGACATTCGGTTGGCTCCAGACTCTGAAAGTAAATCCCTTGGACCTAGTGAGGGCCTCAGGTTTCTCACATGTATATCATGCCATTTTGATACACTCACGTTGCTTTCTATACTTTTCCTCCTTAGCACTAATAATGACTTAAAATTAAGTGAGAAATACCTCTAGTTATTTGTGAAATAGCTGTCTCATCCATTTAATCATAAGTTCTACTGGCTGGCTCATTAACTCCAGCTCTAAGAGTATACATGAAGCAACTATAGAACTGTAACTGAGGAGATAGTCCACATTCAAGGGAAAAGGAGAAGCCCCAGCAAGATGGTAGGAGGGGCAAAAGAGCATTTAGAAGCAAACCCCATACCTGCCAGAGACACTCAAAGAGGACTCAATCAAACCTCGTGTGCAGGACCCAAAGACCCCACAGAGACTGAGAGAGAACTGTGTTTGAGTATCTCCTGCAGATGTACAGGTCAGTAGTGGACTGCTGCAGGGGCAGGGGCTCTGGGTGCAGTAGACCTGGGTATGGCATAAGCCCACTTGGAGAAAGTCACCATTAGTCTCATCATAGAGCCACCAGAATTTACACAGGTCTGGGGAAATAACTCTTGGAGGGTACAAACAATATCTTGTGTGCAGCAGGACCCAGGAGAAAGGAGCAGTGACCCCCCAAGAGACTGACCCAGACTAGCCCATGAGTGTCCAGGAGTCTTCAGTGGAGGCGTGGGTCAGCAGTGGCCTGCTGCAGGGCTGAGGTACTACAGTTGTACTAGTGTGAACATGGACTATTTTGAAGGAGGTTGCAATTGTCTTCATTACCTCCACAATAGTTTGGCCTCACATCAAAAAACAGGGAGGGGATGCAGGACTCCCATAAACAGAAAATTGGATTAAAGATTTACTGAATATGGCCCTGCCCATGAGAACAAGACCCACTTTCCCCCTCAGTCAGTCTCTCCCATCAGGAAGCTTCCATAAGCCTCTTATCTTTATCCATCAGAGGGCAGACAGACTGAAAACCACCATCACAGAAAACTAGCCAATTTGATCACATAGACCACAGCCTTGTCTAACTCAATGAAACTATGAGCCATACCATGTGGAGAGAGATAGGTCATGGGTCACAGATGGGTCATGGTGGAGAATTCTGAAAAAACAAGGTTCACTGGAGAAGGGAATGGCAAACCAAGTCAATATTCTTGCCTTGAGAACCCCATGAGGAGTATGAAAAGGCAAAAAGATAGGACACTGAAGATGAACTCCTCAGGTTGGTAGATGCCCAAAATGCTACTGGAGATCAGTGGAGAAATAACTCCAGAAAGAATGAAGAGATGGAGCCAAAGCAAAAACAATACCCAGTAGTGGATGGGACTGGTGTTGGAAGTAAAGTCTGATGCTGTAAAGAGCAATATTGCATAGGAACCTGGAATGCTAGGACCATGAATCAAGGCAAATTGGAAGTGATCAAATAGGAAATGGCAAGAGTGGACAGTAACATTTTAGGAATCAGCGAACTAAAATGGACTGCAATGGGTGAATCTAACTCAGATGACTATTATATCTACTACTGTGGGAAATGGAGTAGCCATCATAGTCAACAAAAGAGTCTGAAAAGGAGTACTTGGATGCAATCTCAAAAATGACAGGATGATCTCTGCTCATTTCCAAGGCAAACCATTCAATATCACAGTAATCCAAGTTTATGCCCCGACCAATAATGCTGAAGAAGCTGAAGTTGAATGGTTCTATGAAGAGCTACACGAAAAATTGATGTCCTTTTCATGATAGGGGACTGGAATGCAAAAGTAGGAAGTCAGGAAACACCTGGAGTAACAGGCAAATTTGGCCTTGGAGTACAGAATGAAGCAAGGCAAAGATAATAGACTTTTGCCAAGAGAACACACCGGTCATAGCAAACCTCTCTTCTAAAACACAAGAGAAGACTCTACTCATGGACATCACCAGATGGTCAATGCCAAAATCAGATTGATTATATTCTTTGCAGCCAAAGATGGAGAAGCTCTAAACAGTCAGCAAAAACAAGACCAGGAGCTGACTGTGGCTCAGATCATGAACTCCTTATTGCCAAATTCAGACATAAATTGAAGAAAGTAGGGACAAACCACTAGACCATTCAGGTATGACCTAAATCAAATCCCTTGTGATTATACTGTGAAAGTAACAAATAGATTCAAGGGATTAGATCTGACAGAGTGCCTATGGACAGAGGTTCCTGACATTGTACAGTAGGCAGTGATCAAGATCATCCCAAAGTAAAAGAAATGCAAAAACGCAAAATGGTTGTCTGAGAAGGCCTTACAAATAGCTGTGAATGAAAGGAAGCAAAAAGCAAAGGAGAAAAGGAAAGATATACCCATTTGAAGGCTGAGTTCCAAAGAATAGAAAGGAGAGATAAGAAAGCCTTCCTCAGTGAGCAATCCAAAGAAACAGAGGAAACAATAGAATGGGAAAGACTAGAAATCTCTTCAAGAAAATTAGATACCAAGGGAACATTTCATATAAAGATGGATACAATAAAGGACAGAAATAGTATGGACCTAACAGAAGCAGAAGATATTAAGAAGAGGTAGCAAGAATACACAGAAGAACTGTACAAAAAAGATCTTCATGGCTCAGATAATTACAATGGTAATTGTAGAGCCAGGCATCCTGGAATGCGAAGTCAAAGGAGCCATAGGAACCATCACTACGATCAAAGCTAGTGGAGGTGATGGAATTCCAGTTGGGTTATTTCAAATCGTAAAGATGATGCTGTGAAAATGCTGCACTCAATATGCCAGCAAATTTGGAAAACTCAGCAGTGGCCACAGGACTGGAAAAGGTCAGTTTTCATTCCAATCCCAAAGAAAGGCAATGCCAAAGAATGCTCAAACTACNCACTTCCATCGAGTCAGTGATGCCATCCAGCCATCTCATCCTCTGTCGTCCCCTTCTCTTCCTGCCCCCAATACCTCCCTGCATCAGAGTCTTTTCCAATGAGCCAACTCTTTGCATGAGGTGCCCAAAGTACTGGGTATAAGAGGTTTATACACTGTATAAAGAAGGAACTCTGACAATTAAATAAAAGCTAAACAATTCAATTAAAATCATGGGAAGAGGGGCTTCCCTTGTAGCTTAGTGGTAAAGAATCTGCCTGCCAGGGCAGGAGAAAGAGGTTCAGTCCATAGTCTGGGAAGATCCCATATGCCATGAAACAGCTAAGGCCATGTGCCACAAGTATTGAGCCTGTGCTCTAAAGCCTGGGCACAGAAACTACTGCGTCCTCATGCCACAACTCCAGAGTTCTCACGCTGCAGCTACTGAAGCCCTCACACCCTGGAAGCCATACTCTGTGGCAAGAGAAGCCACCACATTGAGAAGCCTGCGTACCTCAATTAGAGAGGAGTCCCCACTCACTGCAACTAGAGAAAAGCCCACACAGCAATGAAGACCCAACACAGCCAAAAAATAAAATACATAAATAAAAAGTTTTTTAATGAGAAGAGGATCTAAATATTGATCTTTCTGAAGAAGACATACAAGTGGCCAACAGACATTATGAAGAGATAATTAGCATCACTGATCATCAGTCAGTTCAGTTGCTCAGTCATGTCTGACTCTTTGTGACCTCATGAAATGCAGCACCCAGGTAAATGTAAATCAAAATGACAATAAGGTATCACCTCATACCTGTTATAATAGCTATTATCAAAAAGACAAGTGATAGTTAAGTGTTGGTGAGAATGTAGATAAAAGAGAATCCTTGTGTACTGTTGATAATAATATAAATTCATGCAGCTACCCTGGAAAACAGTATGGGGGCTTGTAATAAGTTAAATGAGAACTAATATGTGATCCAGCAATTCCACTTCTGGGTATTTATCTGAAGAAAGGAAAAACACTGCCTCAAAATGATATATGCACCTCCATGTTCCCTGCAGTATTATTTACACAAGATAAGATACGGAAAGAATCTAAGTGTCCACTGATGGATAATTAGATTAAGAAAATGTGGCCTATATATACAACAAAATATTCAGTTTTTATATTTTTATGTTTCTTTAAGAATTTCCAAGTTTCTACAGCTTGCTCCACAGGATCAGTCCATAGTAAAGCAGATCTTTCTGTTGAATTCAGTTTAGTTGCTTAGTCATGTCTGACTCTTTGTGACTCCATAGACTGCAGCACGCCAGGCCTCCCTGTCCATCACCAACTCCCAGAGTTTACTCAAACTCATGTCCACTGTTGTCCCCTTCTCCTCCTGCCTTCAATCTTTCCCAGCATCAGGGTCTTTTCAATTGAGTCAGTTCTTTGCATCAGGTGGCTGAATTATTGGAGTTTCAGCTTTAGCATCAGTCCTTCCAATGAATATTCAGGACTGATTTCCTTTAGGATGGACTGATTGGATCTCTTTTTTAAAGTTAAAGAATAAAATTAAACCCCTTCCCCAAAGAAAACACATATACCTTAATTTTTACAGCCTGATTCCTTTCCAAGGGGTTTCCCTGGTGGCTCAGATGGTAAAGAATCTGCCTGCAAGGCAAGAGACCTGGGTTTGATCCATGGGTCGGGAAGATTGCTTGGAGAAGGGAATGACAACCCACTCTTCTATTCTTACCTGGAGAATCCCATGGAGAAAGCAGCCTGGATGGCCACAGTTCATGAGGTCACAAAAAGTCGGACACAACTGAGTGACTAAGACTTATCCTTTCCAAGAATTAACCTGGGAAGATTTACTGATTCCAAGGAGCTGTAGCTTACAATTTGCTTTCCTCTGTGAATGAGGAATTGCATCTCAGCAGGCAACTGGCTTGTGTTTTGCAAAACAAGGAAACATAAAATAATTAAAGAGATAGAAAGCTGCATGTATTCATTATTTCTGTAATTAGCTACATTCTGTGCTCTGAATTATGAATTTTTGAGAAGGCCACATCACATTCCTTATGCTGCAGTTAATAAAGGCATATTGTGGAGCCTTCCAGAAAAGAGAGGGAGGGGGGAAAAAAAAAACACTGAGGTAAATGACTCCTGGCTTGTTGACCACGTATCCGTTTCTTCTGCCTGTCAGAACCATAAAGCAAAATCCAGCCAGCACTTTCAAATTAGAGGTCGCTTAGAGGTCACTTCAACCTATGGAAAATTATAGCCATCTGTGAATTCAGTTTTGGTAACTTCACAGAAGTTTATAGTCATATTAACAATAACTATATTCTTTTTGGTTTAAAGCATAAAGCAGAGATGGACACAGAGAACTACATCTCACTTTATCTTCTCTACTTATAATCATGTCTATCGTTAGTACTGGAAATAGATCTCATAACACTAGGATTTTTTTTTAATTTTTATATCAATGGATAAAATAAGAAAACCTTGCTCCAAATTTTTCCACCTATTATAGAATAAGCACTTTTTTTCTCTTCTTCACTCGTTAAAGCTTGAGCTCTTTTTATCCCCAATGTAAACAACTCTGGCTTCTTATTTCCTGTACATTTGTTCCTTACCAATATAGTAAAACATTCAACAAGTGTTTATAGAGTGACAAAGACTCTCTCCTTGAGCAAAGTCTAGGCAAGCTCCTCTAAGCCCTCTTCTCAACTAGTCTTCAGTCTACATCTGCAAGAACTGCAACCCACAGCAAAAATGATTTCTCCCACCCTCACACTAAGAGGCAACAGACACTACCAACACCTCTATCATCTCAAGGCCACATTCTTATGATGATTGCCTCAGCTTTCTCCAATGTCTTCCTGAGAAGTTTCAAAAACAATTTGCTCTTTGCCCCAGCTGAAACCCTGACTACAGGCCCCTATCCCTGGAGCATTTGCTTTGGAAATTGTAAATTCTTTTCTCTGTCTCTGAGATGTGTTGCATCTTCTTTAACCCAGGAATGTCTTTCTCAAGAACCTGAGAGCCATCCCCTGGAAATGTAATCATCAGTACAGACAGGAATCCTGTCTTCCCATCTCTGAAGGAGAATAGCAGCCTAACCTCAGTAAGCACTGGTTAGCTGACACAGAATCATACCAAGCTGAACAATGCTACACCTGCTTTTTGCAATTTTTCTAATTTCCTTTCTCTACTTAAGCCTTGCTCATTCTTTCTCCATGTAACTTCACTTGTCCCTCTAAAAACCTGTCACCTGAAGGCTCTCTCTTAGTCCCTCAGTCATGACTGCAACCCCATTGACTGTAGCCCACCAGGTTCCTCTGCCCATGGGATTTCTCAGGCAAGAATACTGGAGTGGGGTTGCCATTTCCTTTTCCAAGGGATCTTCCTGACCCAGGGATCAAACACAAGTACCCTGCATTGCAGGCATATACTTTACCACTAAGCCACCAGGGAAGCCCCTCCAACTGCAGCAGTACTGAATAAAATCTGTCTTGAAATTAAAAAAAAAAATGTCCCATGTAATATTTTTTCTTTAACAAGAGTACTATGTACTGAGACAAATACTGGGGTACTATGTTAAACAAAATAGATGTGTCCTATATCCTTAGGTGCCCAAGACTCTTTGGGGGCTGACCAAGAAAAAAAATTCATGTAAATGAGTGTAAAATTACAAGTGTGATGATTGCTAGAAAAGAGTGGTAGCTGGTACTTCAACAGCCTACAGTATGTAGAGCTGACGAATTCAGAGAAATCAGAAGTACCCTTGAGGAAGTGAAAAACTGTGCCAGAGTCTTAAGGGTGAAGTAGGAGTTAAGGCAATGGCACCCCCACTCCAGTACTCTTGCCTGGAAAATACCATGGGCGGAGGAGCCTGGAGGGCTGCAGTCCATGGGGTTGCCAAGAGTTGCACATGACTGAGCGACTTCACTTTCACTTTTCACTTTCATGCATTGAAGGACATGACAACCCACTCCAGTGTTCTTGCCTGAAGAATCCCAGGGACGGGGGAGCCTGGTGGGCTGCTGTCTATGGGGTTGCATAGAGTCGGACACAACTGAAGTGACTTAGCAGCAGCATCAGGAGTTAAGGAGATACAAAGGCCTAAGGAAGAATATCCCATACACAAGAAATAGCACAAACAAGACTTGTTTGGGAGAGGTGCTTAGAAAGGATATAAAAGTTAAGTGTGGATAAGGTGGCTCAAGCACGAATGCAAGGGTCCAAAGTGAAGTAGGGTGCAAGATAGTAAAGGCGAATTCAGTCAGAGTTTCCTTTTCTATCTTTTTAATTATTACAGGAAATTAATACATATAAAAAAAGAGAAAATACCATAGTGAAAAGAGAAAATACCAAGTTCACCATAGTGAACTTCTAATGTATCTATCACCTAGCTTCAACAATTCAACCAGAGGCATTTTATCGAGTCCTTACCTACACGTTTGGAAAATTTATCAGCAAGTGTGCATTTGTATTGTATCTCCCTCTTCCCTTGGATAAGTGGTAATGATCATGGTATGGTAGCATAGAGAGATATGTCTTATCCTTTTTACAGTATCTCCAAGGTAAATGCATCACTGTTTATTCAATAAGTCCTCTACAGATGGACACACGGGTGGTTTCCAGTCTTGCAATTGTATAGTACTACAATTCACAGCCTGATGAATGTATTTTTTCATCTTTTTGGCTTGAATAATTTAAGGATAGAATAATAGAGGTGGGTTGCCAGGTAATAACATGTATAAGAGGTGTTCCTAGATATTGCCACTAAGTTCTCCATAGGTAATATAACAGTTTGCATTCTAACAATATATAACATAACTTGGATTTATTTTGTTTTGTTTTTCTGAAGAAAATGTCTGATTTTGGGATCTTGGCCAATCTGAAAGGTAAGTAATCTATCAATTGTTTCAACAGATTGGAGAGTGGTAAGAAAACAAACCCTGGACCAATAGAAAGATACAGTCAAAGTGATAACTGGAACAAAACTAGAGTCATAGTATATTCAGGATGGAAAATGGCAGGACTGAGTAAGTTCAAATTCAGAAATAGAAGAAAGGGAATATCAGCATGACTTTTAAAAGAACTGTAACAAAGTAAGTGTATTTTTCTTGTATTTTTCTCTCCCATCCTTGCCCTGTAAAGAACAATTTTTGTATGCTTCCCTCTCTCTACATAGAATAGTCTTTTAATCATGAAACTCTTTTGAATGAAAGTTTTAAACACATATTTGCAGAGACATGGGTGGACCTAGAAACTGTCCTACACAGTGACTTAAATCAGAAAGAGAAAAACAAATATTACATATTAATGCATATGTTTGGAATCTAGAACAATGGCACAGAAAAAGCTATTTGGAAAGCAAAAATAGAGACACAGAAATCGAGAACAAATGTACATACCTCAAGGGCGGAATGGGGTGTGGGATGAATTGGGAGACTGGGATACACACTACTATCATAAAATAGATAATTGATGGGAATCTACTGTATAGCACAGGGAACTCAGTGTTTTGGGGTGACCTAAATGAGAAGGAGATACAAACAAGAGGGGATGTGTGTATACATATGTCTGATTCACTTTGCTGTACAGAAGAATTTAAAAGATTTTAAAGCAACTATATTCCAATAATTTTTTAAAAATATATGAAAATATATTTAGTAAGGCAAACTGCACTAAAGAGATTTGAATGGGTCAAGATAAACATCTATCATTTGAAATACGCTCAAGATTTTGCTCTATGAGGCAAATTCCCATCTGGGGAGACTTCCTTCTCTTTTATTCCTAACTGAGCTAAACAGGAAACAAAAGCCCGTAAAGTCCTTAAAGTCCAACAGACTGCTGGAGTGTTGCATTAATTAATTCTGATTCTCTGGGTAGGAATTCTGCAGTGCAGGTTGAATTATTTGTAATTGTTTCTAACTTCTCTCTCTTCCCATCTCAACACTGTCTGTCAATTCTAAGTTCAGTTTGCTCGTCACCAGCTGCTAATCACCTGTTTGCTGGTACCATTCCCCATCAACATGGGTCTTCTCTCTGCTCAACACTAATCCAAACCCTAACTGTACTCCAGAGCTGATATTCTTAAGATTCCCCTGTACTGTTATCAACTTCTCTATATAGTCTTAGCACCCACATGAGTCTTCCTTATTCTGAGTACAAGATGCACCCAAAAGAACAGAGAAGAGCTGGTTGAGTTGAGTGGGAAAGAAAGGAGACTAGAGTCTAGGGGACAAAAATAATGGATTTAATTAGAAAAAGAAGTCCCAGGCTTTCTGGTTTTTGATTTTTCCTTGAATCTGAAGCTAATTTAACTTGAGACATTCATGTAACTTTACTGAGCCTTTCCACATGTACAAAATACAAAGAATAATACTTGCCCTGGTCCTTCATGGAACAATTTTTAAAGAAAAATTATGGATATATAGCAAAATAGTATACATAGTAAATAACTGAGAACAATCAACCACATTTGTATGTGCCTTCTAGAACTTTTTTTTTTAGACATACAGTTACGTTCATAAAGCTCATTTTATAGTCTATACTTTAAAACACAGAATATATTTTTCAATGAATACAATTTTAGAAGGTACATTCTGATAAAAACATATCTAATCTGAACTGAATTAGGAATACTATACACACACAGTATGTATACATGCCTACATAACAATATATGTATTAAAGGCATGTGTGTGTTCATGTGTGAATGTGTATATATGCATAGTATAGTAACTTATCTGTACAGTAAAATTGTAGAAAACACTGTTACACAAGTAGGCACTAGAAGTTGAAAGTAAACACAATGAAATGTAATCAGAATATTTTTTTAAAGTACTGATACTTGAAGAAAAATGAATTTAATTAGAGGAAGTACAGGAAATAGATACCTTTTATAGAGATTCTGAAAGGGATAGCTAAACACTTAAATGCATTTTAGAAACTTACAGCATACATTCATAATTATGCATAACACTAGTTTTTTTCATGTCTGGATGAATGTGGAGTAGCAAATTGAGAGAGGGTTTTTTCCCCCTAATATATTAGCAAAAAGTAGGAGGAAAAAAAGGCCAAAAAAAGTAATTTAATAGCTACCACCTATCGAGGGATTAATGAGACAGGTAAGTGTTTTTCTTATATTAAGTACTAGTATTTCTGTTAGTTTGTTTGCTCATTTATGGTCAAATTTTCTATCAAAGGATAATATATGTATTATTAAATGCACAAATTGTAAGTGTTCACCTTGACACATTTTTATAATTTGAACATACCTGGTGTGTGACAAGTATCTAGATAAACAAGCAGACATTTACTCCAAGAAGCCTTCCTCAGTCACCCTTCCAGTCACAAACCCTGTGCCCTGGGTAAGCACCATCCTGACTTCTGAAACCACAGGGTAATTAGACTTGCTTTTGAACATTATATAAATGCAAGCACATGGTATGCCCTCTGTTGTGCCTGGCTTCTTTTCCATTTTGTGTGTGACAGTCATCTGTGATTTTGTATGCAGTTGCCATATGTTCATTTTATTGCTGGACAAATGTGGCCTCTCTGATGAAGTGTCTGCCCAAGTCTTTTTGATTTTTGTATTGAGCTGTCTGTCTGTTACATGTTAATTTATAGAGTCCAGGGAATTATTTTTTCTACTTCATGGCTTGCATTTCATTTTGCTCCTGGTACCTATTATCATTAAGAAAGTAGAATTCCTATTACATGTTTATTTTGTGTAATGCTTCATTATGTTAAAAGTAGAACCATTGGCTACTACCTATGCCTTGTGTAGTTTTTCCCTGTTTAAAAAAATTTGTATACACCAAGGTTATGAAGATGTTTTGCTGCTTTTCCTTTGGAAGCTTTCTTCCTTCCTTTTCTATTTCTTTGTCTCTTCATTCATCTACCTTTTCTCATTTAGGAAGGCAAATTTCTGGAATCTTTTTTTTGTTCATGGTGTGATGTCAGGGGCTAGAGTTCATACTTTTCCATACTGGAGCTTGTGTTACTTTTATATTGCTACTTTAATCCATTACCACAAGCTTGATGGCTTAGAACAATACAGCTTATTATCTTGTAATTACCTAGGTCTGAAGTCTGACATGAGTCTCACCCAGCTAATATCAAGTGGTATTTCTTTCTGGACACTCTAGAGTAAAATTCATTTTCTTGCCTTTTTCATCTCCAGAGGTCATTCACATTCTTTGGTTCATCTGCTTCTTCCCTTTTCAAAGCCAGCAATAATGAAACAAATTCTTCTGTAGCTGAATCATACACTGACTCTGACTTCCTCTTCCTCCTCCTTCTCCTTTTAAGAACCCTTTCAATTACTCTGGGGGCTTCCCCCATAGTTCAGTCAGTAAAGAATCTGCCTGCAATGAAGAAGACCTGGTTTTGATGCCTGAGTCTGGAAGATCTCCTGGAAAAGGGAATGGAAACCCATTCCACTATTCTTGCCTGGGAAATCCCATGGACAGAGGAGCCTAGCTGGCTATAGTCCATGGGATCACAAGAGTTGGACACGGTTGAGTGACTAAATGACCACCACAATTACTTTGAGTCCGTCGGTAAAATTTGGGTTAATCTCCCTATTTTAAGATCAGCTGACTAGCAAGCTGATCTCATCTGAAACATTAATTCCTCTTTGCCATGCATAATAACCTAGTCACTAATTCTGGATATTAGGATGTGAACATATTTGGGGAGGCATTATCCTGTCTATTAAAGTATTCAGTTTAGTCTTTCTCCTACTTCAGTGAACTGCTTTCTTTGTTAGAAGTTCACCAATGTTTTCTATTTTTCTGTTCTGGTAGTCACTCTGTACATTTTTGTTAATACATTGGGTCAATTGCTGTGTTTTATAAAAAGTGTATTCAGCAATTAGGGCCTCCAATTTAATTTTTCTTAAAGACTATCTCAGCTCTTTTGTCTTTTCATATACATTTTCAAATCAGCTTATTGATCTTGACAAACTGATGCTGCTTCAGATTGAAGTGAAATGATAATTCATTAAGGAAAAACNAAAAAGTGTATTCAGCAATTAGGGCCTCCAATTTAATTTTTCTTAAAGACTATCTCAGCTCTTTTGTCTTTTCATATACATTTTCAAATCAGCTTATTGATCTTGACAAACTGATGCTGCTTCAGATTGAAGTGAAATGATAATTCATTAAGGAAAAACTGACATTGTTGTTACATCAAATTTTCCACTGCATGTGCACGATACCTCCCATATTTGGGGGAGGAAGCCGTTTTCTCACCTCAGTAATGTTTTGTATTCTCTATGCAAAGGCTATTCACAACTTTTGTTAAATTTGTTCTTAGGTACTTGATTTCCTGGGTTGGGAAGATCCCCTGGAGGAGGGCATGGCAACCCACTCCAGTATTCTTGCTTGGAGAATGCCATGGACAGAGGATTATGGCTGGCTGTAGTCGATAGGTCGCAGAGTTGAATGCAACTGAGCATAGCACTTGATTTTTTAATGTAATTATAAATTGCAGCCCTTTAAAAAAACTTGAAAGCTTTATTTACCTTGTATCTTGAATGTTGCTAAATGAACTTATTTTTATAATTTATCTGTAGGTTCATTTTGATTTTGTATGTACACTATTATGTTGTCTGAACAAATAGTTTTATTTCTTCTAGTTTGGTACTTTTACCTTTCAGTTGTTTTGTGTGTGTTGATTGGCCATTTATATAGCAAAACCAATACAATATTGTAAAGTAATTAGCCTCCAATTAAAATAAATAAATTTATATTAAAAAAATAAAACAATGAAAAAAAATAGAGACTTTAAATATAGTCCAAATCAAAAAAAAATTTTTTTAAGAGAAAAGAGAATGTGTAAGGCTTTGTTCACCATTGTAGTAGATATATGTGGCTATTTAAATTTAATGTTAAATTTAATAAAAGATTAAATTTTTTAACTCTTAAAAAAATTACTTTTCAAATACTTTGATCATTTCTGGGCTGGTGTCTTTTTATTATTGACTTGTGAGAGTTCTTTATATATTTTAATGCAAGTTCCAGATTCATTATTTCCATAAGAATATAACTACTTTTTGTCTAATAATCTGTATCTGAACCTTTTCTGAGTCATTTATTAGCACCAATAGTTTTTTGTGGATTCTTCTGGGATTCTCTATGAATGAAATGATGTTATTTGCAAATAGTGATTTTTACTTCTTTTTTGGTCTGAATCACCTTTTATCCCCTTGCTAATTGATGTGGTTAGAACCTCCAGTTTCAAGTTAAATAGAAGCAGTGAGAATAAACATCTGTGTCCTGTTCCTGATTCCAGAAGGAAAGCTTTCAGATATTCACACTTAAGCCTGATGATAGCATGGGTTTTTCATAGAAGTCCACTTTTGAGTCAAGGAAATNTCCCCTTGCTAATTGATGTGGTTAGAACCTCCAGTTTCAAGTTAAATAGAAGCAGTGAGAATAAACATCTGTGTCCTGTTCCTGATTCCAGAAGGAAAGCTTTCAGATATTCACACTTAAGCCTGATGATAGCATGGGTTTTTCATAGAAGTCCACTTTTGAGTCAAGGAAATTCCATTTTCCCTCACAATTATTGAGTGAGTTTTTATTATTTTTAATCATGAAAGGGAGTTGAATTTTATAAAATATTTTGTATTAATCTTTTGAAATGATAATGTAAAATATATTTTCCTTTATTAATGTGATATATTGTTTTGATTGATTTTCATATGTTGAACTAATCTTGCATTCCAGGTATAAATCCCATTGGATTATTGTGTGAGATCTTTTTTCAAATGCTGAGGTGTTCTTTTCTAATTTATGCATTTAAGACTCTAATTTTCCTGCTAAGGGCTTTTTAAACCACATCCCATAAGATTTGATGAGTACTGTCATCACAGAGTATTTAAAAATATTTCCTAATTTCTATTTTTTCTTGGAAGTTTCAGTTATTCAGATGTGTTCTGATTAATTTCTGAATATTTAAAGATTTTAATATTAATTTAAAAGTTTTGGTTTTACTAATTTTTATATAATTCTGCCTAGCTTAAAAAAAAACTATTCTGTATGATTTAAAACTTGATATTTGTTTGAAATTGATTAAATGACATCCGTTGGTAAATACTGATAAATATTCCATGTAGACTTAAAACATGTTTCAGTGCTGTTTATATGTGTGTGATCGATTTTGTGAGATGCGTTGTAAAAAGCTTTGCTATTATTACTGTTTTTGTTCTGTTATTGAGATATATTAAAAATCTTTAATAATGATAATTGATCTGACTAGTTCTTCTTTCCTTTTGCCTGGTTCTTTTGCTCGTTCCGTACTTTGGAGTTATGTTAATTTTGTGGGTGTACGTATATAGATTGTCATTTTCCACTTAAGCTCTGGTAATTCTTTTTTTAAATTTTACGTTGTTTGATATTAGTTCTCATTTGTTTAGGATATACACAGTATACTTTCTAATGTATTTCATTTTTATCTGTGTTCCTGTTATTTAAACTGTGTCTGTTGTAAGTAGCATTGCATGATTTAACTCTGACCTGACCAACTTAGTATTTTAAATGGAATATTTAGTCCATTGAGATGCATATGACCACTTAAATATTTCGGCTTAAATAAATCATTCTACTTACTATTTTCTATTTAAGTCAACTATCTCATGTTACTTTTCTTGCCATTTGAAAATTAACCTGTTATTGTTTTACTCAATGATTTTTCCATTTTCATTTTGTTTCTAGTTACACATCATAAATTATTTTAATTACTCTAGATATGCTACTATGCATTATTAACTTATTAACATTTATCATAAATTCATGTTTTTCCACTTTCCAGACCTTAAAAACTCATATATCATTTAGCCCTTTATACCTTTTGTGGTATTGCTATCATATTTAAATTTTACATATTTAGAACTCCAAAACACATTATCATTGTTGTTTTAAGTTTCCAGTATTCATTTAGTGTTTTTATATATTTTCCTTTTCTTGCGTTCTTCATCTCCTCCTGTATTTTCACACTTCTGAGTTTATTTTTGTTACACCTGAAGATATTCCTTTGTTTCATTGTGAACCTGGCAACATTTTATTGAATGCCAGACATTTCATGTTGAAAATGAGAGAGATGCAGGATGGGGGAATCTTTTTCCAGACATGAATTAGTTTTGTTCTTGACATGAAGTTAGACTAGAGGTCCAAGCCCCTGAATTCAACCAGGAATGGCAATTTTTCATGTCTGAGCTTTACTCTTGTAAAGGCCTGCTCTATTTTTTGTCCTATGGCTTAATTCTTCAAAGTCTTCAACTGAACGCCGGAGTATCTACACAGCCCCTCTTTTTGGGAAATCTGAATCCCAATTATTGGGCTGACATCTCAACTTGCCTTCCGAGTTTCTCCTCTTCCTTTGGTTTTCATACTGTTGCTTTGTGCAATTTAGGAAGGGGCAAACTCACTGAGGGGAGGTCATACACAATATTGGACACATTTCCTTGCAGTTCTACACTTTCTCTGAAAACTGGGCCTCTCAATCCCGAATGCCTTGTGTTGCTCTACAGTGTCTTCATATGCTGTTTGTTTCTTTTTATTTCCCTTAATTTATGTAATTTCTCTTAGCAGGAAGGTTAAGCTTTTAAGCTGCTCCATCATAACCCAAAATGGAATTCTTTCTTTCATTACCTCATGTATTATTCTATAACATGTTTGTTATTACTCTCATTTTAGAAAATTGGTTCTAAAAAAGGTATGTAACATTTAAGGTCACACCAGTGAATGGTGAATCTATGCTTATTTTTCTGATTCCTCAAATTGTGCTATTTAGAAAACAATATTATAAGGTGAAATACAGAGAGATTCTGGAGCAAAATGAGAATATGATACATGCTAGGAAGAAAGAAATGGTAGAGAAACACAAGGTCCCTGAAGCAGTCAGTTATTGAAACCTAGGTCTAATGCAACTCAGTGGCCACATTAGCAGGAACAGATGGTATTGAAGTATTGAATCCTAAGATGCTCCCCAATAAGATAATCACAATTTAGGCAGTGTTAATATGACTTCTTCACTCAGATACCTTATAAATTTCTTAAAAATATAAATTACCTACTCTATTTGTATCACCACTAATTAAACCAAATGCAACATTGTGTGAGCCACTGACAACTACTGAATAATAATAAATTTAACTAAACTACAGTGGTAGCCTTGCCCCTTTTCTAGTCTACACTTTAAAAAATAAATATATAATCTGGTTATTGCTTTAATCATGCATGTTATGTTTAAATACAATGTACAGAATGTCTATCAGGTACAGAAGAACTCTGAATAGGTTTTCTTATGAAAATTCCAAACAAATTTCCTGGCCTTTAAGTTTCATGATAGTAGTATCTCAGTGTTGTCTTACTTTAGATGTCCACAATGAATTTCAAGTTATATCAGATGGTTAACTGTTAATGGACACGCAACTTCATGTATACATAACTCTTACCTAGAGGAAGAAAAGGTAACAACCTGAGCATAGGTGGTGACTGTGTATGTGGAAAGACATCAGAAACTCTTGAAATACTTGATTCCTATTCCTCCAGATAACTCCTACCTGCCAAGTTTTACTACATAAATCATCATCAAAGGAGACAGACTTACTCCTACTCTTAAGATGATGCCAAAGCACCTCTGAAAGTTAATATCTTGTTGATTAAATGCATTTTGCCAAGAGCGGGCTTGTTAGCTCATTTATGAACTTAATATATCTTTATTTAGTACTGGCTCCTTGAAGATGAGTATAGTTTATAAACTGAGCACATACAACATGGTTCCTGCCTTCACGGAGCTCACAACCCACAATTAGGTCAATTAAAACAGGCTGCAGCATAGCATAACAAAAAAGAATTTCAGTTTCAGTTTGGCAATAAAACTTCTTTGAATAAATTGTAGTTCACTTCTTACTAGTAGATTGAGTTGAAATAATTTAGTTAATTTCTCTAAACTTTTATTGCATCCTCTGCTAACTAAGGATTATTATGTCACTTGGGGTTGCTTTGAGGTAAAATATTTAAAGTACTTAGCATTCTACTTGATGGCAGACACCATTTATAATGCATGTAAAAGGGCTTCCCTGGTGGCTCAGAGGTTAAAGTGTTTGCCTCCAATGCAGGAGACTTGAGTTTGATCCCTAGGTGAGGAAGATCCCCTGGAGAAGGAAATGGTAACCCACTCCAGTATTCTTGCCTGGAGAGTCCCATGAAAAGAGAAGCCTGGTAGGCTACAGTCCACAGGGTCACAGAGTCGGACACAACTGAGCCACTTCAGCTTTACCTTCAAAAATTATTTTAATCAAATCTTAGAAATTAAAAAAAGTTCAATAAAATAGGTAATATCAGATATCCAGTGATTTAAATTTTCACCACTAAGAGAGTACATAAAGTCAAACATTTAGATACAATAAAAAAGACATATTTCAGGACTTTCTGTCCTGTTCCAATGATCTATATTTCTATTTTTGTGTCAATATAATACTGTTTTGATGATTATAACCTTGTAGTATACAGTCTGAAGTCAAGGAGCCTGGTTCCTCTAGCATCTACAGTCAACTAATCTATGATAAAGGAGGCAAGAAAATATATTGGAGAAAAGACACACTCCTCAATAATTGGTCCTGGGATGATTTGACAGCTATATGTAAAGGAATGAAATTAGAAGATTCCTTAACACTATACATAAAAATAAACTCGAAATGGATTAAAGACCTAACTATAAGACTGGATAGTATAAAACTCAGAGGGAAAAATAGGCAGAACACTCTCTGACATAAATTGCAGCGTGTCTTTTTTGATCTTCCTCCTAGAGTGATGAAAATAAAACAAAAACAAATTGAGCCAAAGCAAACTTATAAACTTTTGCACAGCAAAGGAAACCATGAACAAAATGAAAAGACAACCCACAGAATGGGAGAACATATTCACAAATGAAGCGAACAACAAGGGATTAATCTCAAAATATACAAACAGCTCATGCAGCTCAACATCAAAAAACAAAACAAACAACAACAAAAACAACAACAATAAAAAACACAACCCAATCAAAGAAAGGGCAGAAGATCTAAATAGACATTTCTCCAACGAAGACATACAGCTGGTCAAAAAGCACATGGAAAGGTCCTCAACATCACTGATTATTAGATAAAGGCAAATCAAAAGTACAATGAGGTATTTCCTCACACTGGTCAGAATGGGCATCCTCAAAAAATCCGCAAACAATAAATACTGGAGAGGGTGTGGAGAAAAGGGACCACTGTTACACTGTTGGTGGGAATGTAGAGAACAGTATGGGAGTTCCTTAAAAACTAAATGTAGAACTACCATATGAGCTAGCAATGCCACTCCTGAACATATATCTGGAAAAAAAACACAATTTGAAATGATGCATGCACCCCAATGTTCAATGCAGGACTATTTACCGTAGACAAGACATGGAAGTGACCTAAACGTCTATCAACTGGAGAAGGAAATGGCAACCTACTCCAGTATTCTTGCCTGGAGAATTCCATGGACAGGGGAGCCTGGTGAGCTATGATCCATGGGATTGCAAAGACTTGGACACAACTGAGCACACAGCACAAAGGTCTATCAACAGACAAATGGATACAGAAGATGTAATAATACACACACACACATACACACACACAATGGAATATTACTCAGCTATAAAAAATGATGAAACAATGCCATTTGCAGCAACAAGGATTGACCTGGAGACTATCAGCTAAGTGATGTAAGTCAGAAAGAGAAAGATAAATATATGATATCACTTATATGTGGAATCTAATAAAAATGATACAAATGGACTTATTAACAAAACAGAAACAGACTCACAGATCTCAAAATGAAACTTAAGGTTACGAAAGGGAAAACATGAGGGGAAGTGATAAATTAGGAGATTTAGATTAACATATCCACAGTACTATATATAAAATTGATAATTAATAAGGACCTACTGTATAGCACAGGGAATTTTACTCAATATTCTGCAATAACTTATATGGTTCCAAATAGGAAAAGGAGTATGTCAAGGCTGTATATTGTCATGTGGAGGGAGTAGCCATTCCCTTCTTCCAGGGGGTCTTCTTGACCCAGGGATCAAACACAGGGCTCTGCACTGCAGGACCTTCGGAATTACCAGGGAAGTGCACCACATATGGTGACGGGTGTTAACTAGCATTATTGAGAGGGGCAGGATGGGGGAGTGCTTTGGTAGCTTAGGTGCTTTGCTTATCCATACAAAATGTTATTTATTTTTTAATATAAATTTATTTTAATTGGAGGTTAATTACTTAAATTATGTTAACTTCTACAGAAGTCCTGTTGGGATTATGTTTGAAATTACATTGACCTAGAGATAGTGATTTCCAGCTGAAGTGATTTCCTTCCCTAGGGGACATTTGACAATGCCTAAGGACAGTTTTTGTTGTCATAACTGGGCGAAGTATCAGTAAGTAGAGGTCGTGTATATTGCTAAATATCCAACAATTCACAGAACATCAAAGCCACTCCTCTGGCAACAAAAAATTATTTAGTTCAAACTGTCAAGAGTGCAGAGGTTAAGAAAGCTCACTATAGGTCATTCTAGGGAGACTTAACACTTTAAAAAACACTGAAACTGTTAATTCATGAACATCAAATAACTCTCCATTTATTTAGATATTCTTTTATTTCACTAACAGCATTTTATAGTTTACACTGCAGTAGTCTTATATGTGTCTTGCTAAACGTATTCCTTGTTTTTTTGCATGTCTTTGTATGACAAAATTGTAAATTCAGATGCTATCTTCAAACTTTATTGAGATATAAATTGTGTATACACGCTGACTTTGAGAATGTAATGTATACATTTTTATCATGATAAGGAAACTAATATCTTCTTCTGATAATCTACAACTATCAGAAACTGATATTAAATTTTGTAAAAATATGTTTTTAGCATCTATGGTGATCATATAATTTTTATTTTTATTTCTCTTACAGTGATGGATTAAAGGTCAGGGTTTCCTAACATCACACTATTCCTGCATTCCTAAAACAAACCTCACCAGGTCATGATATATGATTTCTATTTAAATTTTGCTTGATATTACTTTAATTTATGATTTTGCATCAATATTTTAAGCAAGGGGTATATAGTTTCTTGTGAACTTGAAAAAAATCAGGCTTTATTATCACTGATAAACGTTGCTCATAAAAAGCATTTAAATTTATTATGGTCAGAAATAGTTCAGGTTTTAGTGTTATCTAAATAGTTATTAAAATTATATAAAAGCATTTGTGCTAATGTTTAATTTTATTTTGTTTTCTATGGGAATTTCACTGTTATTTCTCACTATCATCCCCAACGGAAAAGTATCTGCTTAACATTATCTACCTTCACAAGACCTGTTTGGGCAAGTTACGTTTCCTAGAAAATTAGACATTTTTTTGCAGACTTTCAAAAATGTTGTATTCACAATTTTATACAAAGCTTACTTAACTTATGGTATCATTATATCCCAATAAATTCATCACAAATTGAAAATATAAATAAAAAATAAATAAAAAGTGCAGTTAATACATTTAACCACACCTACCTTAAGTAGGTAGTTTATTGAATCACAATAAACTGTGGAAATTCTGAAAGAGATGGGAATACCAGACCACCTGACCTGCCTCTTGAGAAATCTATATGCAGGTCAGGAAGCAACAGTTAGAACTGGACATGGAACAACAGACTGGTTCCAAATAGGAAAAGGAGTACATCAAGGCTGTATATTGTCACCCTCCTTATTTAACTTCTATGCAGAGTACATCATGAGAAACGCTGGGCTGGAAGAAGCACAAGCTGGAATCAAGATTGCCAGGAGAAATATCAATAACCTCAGATATGCAGATGACACCACCCTATGGCAGAAAGTAAAGAGGAACTCAAAAGCCTCTTGATGAAAGTGAAAGTGGAGAGTGAAAAAGTTGGCTTAAAGCTNAGCCCCCATGTGGTAGAGGATGTGAAATGGAGCACACACAACAGGGTGGAAGACTTGTGATTGGCTCTACTTCCTTCCCCCCGGTTTTGTCTACTAGATTAAGTCAGCTGTGTTCCCACTGACAAATGCAGAGACTCCAGTAAACTCAGTTTCAAGTCTTTAGACTCTCTTGACCATCTAGGGTAACCATATCAGGGAGATCCTTTTCATAGAGATCTGGGTTTTCTGCGGTCCCATTAAACTAATATTTTCCCAGCCTAGTGTAAGAGGCAGTCTTCTTTTTATAATCTTAATATACTTCAAAGTGCCAGACTTTGCCACACTCGATAAGCCATTTAATGGAAGAATCATTGTCAGCACTGTGCTGACTGGGGAATGGGCTGTCCATCCCTGAGTTTATTCCAAAGGAGAAATTAGAGAAATCCTTGATTGCATAATTTGGTCAGCTCACTTGGGAGCAACCCCAGTTTTCCTATCCTGCCATAGATTTCTTTCTAACCCATTTCTCATACTATGCTTCACATTGACTATTTAATAAACTTTGTAATCCAAGCATTTCAGTTTGGTTTGTGACCTTTTATATTCCATGAATTCTGGGACAGCTCGTCTAGCAGTATATTTAGAGGCTGTCATTAGATGAAGATAATTTTCCACATAACAGAGTGACACACACACACACAGATTTTTTAAATTAGCTGATCTAATCAATGACATTGATAAACCTAGGCTAGGTTGGGGCTTCCTTGGTGACAGACAGTAAAGAATTTACCTGCAATGCAGAAGACCCAGGTTCAATCCCTGGGTTGGGAAGATCCCCTGGAGAAGGGAATGGCAACCCACTCCAGTATNTGAAAATTTGTGCCATGTAGCTAAAAAGTATTTATAAATCTATATGTTTAAGTTAGTTTGTTACTAAACAAATAGAAAGTAAATGCTTTTAAATTTTAATTTTTTTTTAAGACCAACCCTAAGAATAGGAAGCTTACATTAAAGATTGTGAAAGTTTATAAGAGAGGAAAAAAACAAAAAAAAGAGGGACTTTACAAAACTGGAAATTCATTCTTTTAAGATAGTCTAATAAAATACAACATTCTCTAACAAGACTAATTTACAAATTGATGTGGCTGGGGGAGGGAGCAGAGAAAGAGCACAAATAAATAAAATCAGAAAGGAGAAAAGAAAAAAGTATATAACTTACTGGTATGCAGAAGGTAGAAGATACTAGAGAGCTGATAATGGACCAATTCCATGTTCACTGATGCCATGCTGATAGCTTGAAATCTATTGTGGCCAAGTATTTACACCATAGAAATTGACAAATGCTACAGATTAAAGTTGGGAGAAGGAAATGGCAACCCACTGCAGTATTTTTGCTGGGAAAATCCTATGGATGGAGGAGCCTGGTGGGCTACAGTCCATGGGGTCACGAAGAGTCAGAAATGACTGAGCGACTTCACTTTCACTTTTCACTTTCATGCATTGGAGAAGGAAATGGCAACCCACTCGTGTTCTTGCCTGGAGAATCCCAGGGACGGGGGAGCCTGGTGGGCTGCCGTCTATGGGGACGCACAGAGTTGGACATGACTGAAGCGACTTAGCAGCAGCAACAGATTAAAGTTACTTTGGGGGATACAATTTACCAGCATACAGCAATTCAGAGAAGAATCTTTAATCATTATTAATGAATAACTTTATGTCAATAATTTTGAAAAGAAAACAGGATNTTGGACATGACTGAAGCGACTTAGCAGCAGCAACAGATTAAAGTTACTTTGGGGGATACAATTTACCAGCATACAGCAATTCAGAGAAGAATCTTTAATCATTATTAATGAATAACTTTATGTCAATAATTTTGAAAAGAAAACAGGATTGTTTTCTAGAAAACTATGAATAACCCAAACCAGTATGAACCAATGGGCATTGAAAAACTGAATATAAGTAAAAGTGTCCCTTCACAGGAGATCCAAAATCCATACAGTTATTATGTCAAATTTTAAAAACATTTCAGAAAATAGAAAAGGAGGGGAACTACTCAACTCATTGTATAAGGTGCATATAGCCTTAATTCTAAATAAGAAAAGGACAGTACAGAAAAGAATCACAAACCACTCTCTCCTAAGCACACAGATCAAAAAGACTAATGAAAATAAATGCTGGCTGAATTTAGCAGTATATTATAATAAACACAATAAATATATAGATAGAGATATGTAGAATAAGTAGGCTCTGTCAAGATTGTAAGATTTAAAATAATAAAGTCTGTAAAATGTACCACTTTAATAGATACAGAAATCAAAATGTGATCATCTTATCAGTGACAGATCCAGCATTCAAGAGTCAAAAAATTTTTTATGAAGAAAATAATTCTCATTTAAAAAACAGAAGATAATTTTCTTAGCCTGACAAAGGATATCCATGAGAAAACTAGAGCAAATATATTTAGTGACTACATTTTAGATGTAATCCTGAAAATTAATTTAAAAAGGACAAGGGTAATCTCTATTTCTTCTCCTTAACATGTACCAGAGGATACAGCCACATGAAACAAAAAAGAGAGAAAGAGAGAGAGACAGAAGCGATACAGGCATTGAACAGGATATTTGAACTAGATTAATAAATAAACTTCATGCAGAAGTCTACACGGCACTGTGTGACCCAACTTATGTACCTCAAGTTCCTTTCATTATACTCTCCTTCCTGCTCTGTCCTCTGGCTACATTTGCTTATTGTGAAATTTTTATTTAGGGTCTTTAACTCTTTTCCCCTTTTTGTAGAATGTTTTTCCCCACATTCTATTTATGACCAACTCCCTTGAATTTAGTCCCAGCTTTTTCATTATATGGGACTGGAATGCAAACGTAGGAAATCAAGAAATACCTGGAGTAACAGGCAAATTTGGCCTTGGAGTACAAAACAAAGCAGGTCAAAGGCTAACAGAGTTTNCCTTGAATTTAGTCCCAGCTTTTTCATTATATGGGACTGGAATGCAAACGTAGGAAATCAAGAAATACCTGGAGTAACAGGCAAATTTGGCCTTGGAGTACAAAACAAAGCAGGTCAAAGGCTAACAGAGTTTTGCCAACAGAATGCACTGGTCATAGCAAACAGCCTCTTCCTGTTGGAAGAGAATAATTTACACTTGAACATCACCAGGTGGTCAATGCCTAAATCAGACTGATTATATTCTTTGAAGCCAAACATGGAGAAGTTCTATATAGTCAGTGAAAACAAGAGTGAGCTGACTATGGCTCAGATCATAAACTGCAAATTGCCAAAATCAGACTTAAATTGAAGAAAGTAGGGAAAACCACCAGCGGATTCATGTATGACCTATATCAAATCCCTTATAATTATACAATGGAAGGTGAGAAATAGATTCAAGGGATTAGATTGGCTAGACAGAGTGCCTGAAGAACTATGGACGGAGGTTCATGACATCTTACAGGAGGCAGTGATCAAGACCATCCCCAAGATAAAGAAAAGCAAAAAGACGAAATGGTTGCCTGAGGAGGCCTTACAAATGGCTGAGAAAAGAATAGAAGCGAAAGGCAAAGGAGAAAAGGAAAGATATAAGCACCTGAATGGAGAGTTCCAAAGAATAGCAAGAAGAGATAAGAAAGCCTTTCTCAGGAATCAAGGGCAAGAAATAGAAGAAAACAATAGAATGGGAAAGACTAGAGATCTCTTCAGAGCCAGACATCCTGGAATGTGAAGTCAAACTGGGCATTAGGAAACATCACTACGAACAAAGCTAGTGGAGGTGATGGAATTCCAGTTGAGCTCTTTCAAATCCTAAAAGATGATGCTGTGAAAGAGCTGCACTCAATATGCCAGCAAATTTGGAAAACTCAGCAGTGGCCACAGGACTGGAAAAGGTCAGTTGTCATTGCAATCCCTAAGAAAGGCAATGCCAAAGAATGTTCAAACTACCACACAATTGCACTCATCTCACATGCTAGCAAAGTAATGCTCAAAATTATCAAAGCCCGGTTTCAACAATACATGAACTGTGAACTTCCAGATGTTCAAGCTGGATTTAGAAAAGGCGGAGGGACCAGAGATCAAATTGCCAACATCCACTGGATCATTGAAAGAGCAAGAGAGTTCCAGAAAAACACTGACTTTTGCTTTTCTGCTTTATTGACTATGCCAAAGCCTTTGATGGTGTGGATCACAACAAACTGGAAAATTCTTCAAGAGATGGGAATACCAGAGCACCTGATCTGCCTTTGAGAAATCTGTATGCAGGTCAAGAAGCAACAGTTAGAACTGGACATGGAAGAACACACCGGTTCCAAATTGAGAGAGGAGTGTGTCAAGGCTGCATATTGTCACCTTGCCTATTTCACTTATATGCATAGTACATTATGCAAAATGTTGGATGGGATGGAGCATAAGCTAGAATCATGATTTCTGGGAGAAATATCAATAACCTCAGATATGCAGATGACACCACCCTTATGGCACAAAGTGAAGAACTAAAGAGTTTCTTGATGAACGTGAAAGAGAAGAGTGAAAAAGTCAGCTAAAAACTCAACATTCAGAAAACTAACATCATGGCATCTAGTCCCATCACTTCATGGCAATAAATGGATAAACAATGGAAACAGTGAGATTATTTTTTGGGGCTCCGAAATCACTGCAGATCATGACTACAGCCATGAAATTAATAGACACTTGCTCCTTGGAAGAAAAGCTATGACAAACCTAGATAACATATTAAAAAGCAGGGTCATTATTTTGTCAACAAAGGTCCAACTAGTTAAACCTATGGTTTTTCCAGTAGTTATATATGGATGTGAGAGCTGGACTATAAAGAAAGCTGAGTGCTGAAGAATTGATGCTTTTGAACTGTGGTGTTGGAGAAGACTCTTGAGAGTCCCTTGGACTGCAAGGAGATCCAACCAGTCCATCCTAAAGATATCAGTCTTGAATATTCATTGGAAGGTCTGATGCTGAATCTGAAACTCCAATACTTTGGCCACCTGATGCAAAAACCGATTCATTGGGAAAGACCCTGATGCTGGAAAAGATTGAAGGCAGGAGGAGAAGGGATGACAGAGGATGAGATGGTTGGATGGCATCACTGACTCAATGGACATGAGTTTGAATAAGCTCTGGGAGTTGGTGGTGGACAGCGAAGTCTGGCGTGCTGCAATCCATGGGGTTGCAAAGAGCTGGACGTGACTGAGAGACTGAACTGAACTAAACCTGATGCACCTGGCATACCTCTGTTTCTTTCTTTCTTTGTACTTTTCATAGTCTGTAATCCATGACTTAATTGTACATTCATTATTTATTACCTTCCCTTTTGTCTGTTTGAGAAAGGTATAAATATTTTTTTTTGTTTTGTTTACAGTCATATCTTTAAAGTTCAATACAGTGTATGGCACAAAATATATACTCTGTCATTTGCCAAAGGAATGATGAGTAAATCTATAAATACTGTGACACAGATACTAGAAACTTCTGGGTGGGGTACAGAATCTTCTTTTCTGGCTATGTTTGAGAGATGTTATCAAACTTTACTCCTCTTCTCTCTACTTTTATAGAAATGTAGATTAATCTTGCTTGGGATAGCTCATTTATTTTTCAGACAGCATGGTGTCATTATTTGGACATAGTATTCTCTTCATTACAATCACAAATACCATTATATCTTGCTGAAAGGCTGACATTAAACCTAGGCCACCTAGGCTTGATCTGGAGGTACTCAGTATTTCCTGTCAATTCAGAAGTATGTTTAGTGGGTGGCTTTCCATTAGCATCACAGCTTCCCAGACAGCACAGTGGTAAATAAACTGCCTGCAATGCAGGAGACCCAGGTTCAATCCCTGGGTTCCAAAGATCCCCTGGAGAAGGAAATGGCAACCCACTCCAGTATTCTTGACTGAATAATTCCATGGATAAAGGTCCAGGGCATCCAAAGAGTTGGACATTACTGAGCATGTACATATACACTGACAACATCCTACTGATAATTGTAGAAAAGAAACATAAATATCATATATGTGGACAGGTATGCACACACGTGCATGCGTACAAAATTGATTCAGTTATGCCCAGCTCTTTGTGACCCCATGGACTGTTGCCTACCAGGCTCCCCTGTCCCTGGGATTCTCCAGGCAAGAATACTCACACACTCACAAAAAATGATCTAAATCTACTTCTTGTATGTTTTAAAATTTAAGCTAGGGTAACATCTTTCCACTTACCTACAGAGCTCTGCTGCTGCTGCTGCTGGTAAGTCGCTTCAGTCGTATCTGACTCTGTGGGACCCCATAGACAGCAGCCCACCAGGCTCCTCTGTTCCTGGGATTCTCCAGGCAAGAATACTGGAGTAGGTTGCCATTTCCTTCTCCAATGCATGCATGCATGCTAAGTCACTTCTGTCGTGTCTGACTCTGTGCAACCTTATGGACACAGCCCACCAGGCTTCTCCATCCACAGGATTCTCTAGGCAAGAATACTGGAGTGGGTCTAGATAATAGGTAATATAGTATCTAGAACATCATATATAATATGTAAAATAATAAATATGTATATCATCTATATTACCTTTACTGTACATTGAATATCAATCCCATTTCAAACAATAGAGTTTTCCTTGGAAAGCTATTATTAAAATGATGGTACCCTAGAATCAAGAAAATAAGGCCACCAACTGGAGTTAAATGCTCATTAAAAAAAACTGGCCACTGAGCTCTGGAGAACTTAGATATCCTCCATGCAATGCCCCTCTCCAGTGACCCTGTGAAAAAAGTGTCAAATCATTAATACTTGTAAATTAATCGTGTTACTTAGCACTAATGAATTAAGAACCACTTCGTAAAGCCTGTCCAATTCCTGGCTAATGAAGTGACAGCTGACTTGACCAGGCCTGCTGAGGAGGTTGGCATCTTCAAACAGAAACTGCCTCTTCAGGTTTTTCTCCTGTCATCTCTAATAAGACTCAGCATCAATGAATTTGGGGCAAACATAAGGGGAATCTACATGATGACATGCTTTGTTCCATTATGTTTATTTTGTCTACCACTTTCTGTGGAATTAGAAAAAGATCAAGGACTTCCTTCTATGTTCTCTGCTTTAAAGAAACACAGCTATTGGGGGCCACACGGAATAAAGGATTGGAAAGCTAAGAGGTCAGATACAGCACATCTGACATGTCTGGACCTTCACAAGACAGCTTGGCTACCCATATGGCTACGAGAGTCATAAGAAAAAGCGCTTAGCAATGGACTTGCCCTGTATCTTGCACACACTTAAGAGCAGATTTGGAAAATACTGGGACACTACTACTGGTTCGAGAAATCTCGTCAGAGGACAGATATGAGAACAGGGGACAGAGGTGAGCTCTGGTTTCAAGCTGGACCCTAATCATTCATGCCACATTCTACACATTTTGCTGTTATCATAGAGAAGCCTACAAATTTGCTTCTTTTAAGAAAGCCATAGGAAGGCTGATGACGAAAATTCCTTGTTATCTGCTGTGATTAGCTCACGGTTTAACAAAATTACACTGAGTACAAAATTACATCTTGATGCAGGATGACCCTAAACACAATAGGATATGCTGATGTGAATGTCTGGGTTCTGGATTCAGAAGAGAACCACTTGGGTTTAACATCTCTGCTGCCAAGTCAGTTCTTACAAGCCATTTAGTCTGAATCTTAATTCTTAGTTTTCCTTTTTTATAATACAAACACCAGACCTAGTTCATAGGATCACTGTAAAAATCAGATAATACAAAATATATAATCAGTATACTGCCTCACACTTAGCAAGGACTTTAAGGTTATTATACTAACTTAAGTATTATAGAATCTATTCACTTCCAGTTATTTACCTCTTGCATCTTTATTTGTACTCAGGTTCTTGGGCTTAGTAACCCAGCAACTCTCACATCAGCTAACAAAACAAACTCTCATTCACTTTCCTCCCACGGAACACTGAGCCTTCACAACTACCTTTGTGAATGTAACAAACAGGAAAACAATTCTTAATCCTATAAATTACATGTGTAGAAAACCAGAGGAGGGGGAAAAACTCTGACAGATAATTTTTTATAATGGACATGCTGGGTTCCTGGATTTGGGTTTTTAATTAAGTCCATAATTGACATTCCTGAAGCATATATAAACAAACCTAAGGTATGTCAGTATTTGCATTTTCCCTATGTTATATTCAGTCATTCACTCAACAACTATTTGATTATATAGTAGAATCAAAGAATTTTGACACTAGAAAGGAGCTTAGAAATAATTACAATGCCTCTTTTTCAAGAAAGAGGTCCAAGGAGGTTAAGTGCCTTGCTTGTAATTCCACAGTGTTCCCCAGAAAACAAAGAAGAACAAAGCATCCTGCAAAGCAGAGTGGGGAAAAAAAATGGTGATCCGGAGCTTCCACTTCGTCTCCAGGATCTTCACAAGTTTAATGGGGAAATGATATGGATGCACAAATAACTGGAATGCAAGACAGAAAGCTGTAAAGTACTATGGGGATTTTAATAGAATAAGATGCTACTTCCAGGCAGAAGAAATAGTTGAAGTAAAATAGCATGTCTGTGCCATCCCAGCATTCACTCCCCTTTATTCTGTTAGTAGAATTCATATTTTGCTTCCAGGATTCATCCTCCATTACTCTTAGTCCCTATTGTATAGACGGGCATAACCTCACCCTCAGGACCAGGTTCAGCATATGACTTTGTCAGTGAGGGTCCCACATTCCCCAGCCATGGCAGTCACCTTAGAGATGGACACATGATCCAATGGCAGCCATGAGGACCCTACCCAGAACCTTTTTTGGACACTATAACAATAAATAAATTTTACAGACATTGTATGGGAGACAAGGGATCAAGACCATCCCCATGGAAAAGAAATGCAAAAAAGCAAAATGGCTGTCTGGGGAGGCCTTAAAAATAGCTGTGAAAAGAAGAGAGGTGAAAAGCAAAGGAGAAAAGGAAAGATATAAGCATCTGAATGCAGAGTTCCAAAGAAGAGCAAGAGGTAAGAAAGCCTTCTTCAGCGATCAATGCAAAGAAATAGAGGAAAACAACAGAATGGGAAAGAC